>VDFB02000015.1:287617220-287834232 GCA_007258455.2 Sequoia sempervirens
CCTCCCTCCTCTCTCTCTCTCTCACACTAGGTCTCTCTCTTTATACCTCTCCCACCCTACCTCTCTCTCTATTTCTTGCACCTTACCTCTCTCTCTCCCCCTCCCTCCCTATCTCTATCTTATTGGTCTAGGATGCACAAATGCCCTAGATTGTCTTCCTCTTTTCTCAAATCTGAATTCATAGGTATGTAAACCCTTCTCCACCTTATGCAACCTTGTTCTAGAATCTTCGTCTTTGGATCTGAACCTATAAAAAAGCATGAAAAAGAGGGGAAAGGGGTGGCTATATAGGATTTTTCCTCAATAAAACCCCCATTTTGGTATTTCTACCTCCACAAATAGCCAATGAGCTAAATGATAAAATGTGTGTGCTCTTAACCTTAAGTGCATCTAACACTGTAATGAGCTAAAATGCTAAAAACCCTACTCAAATGTGTTAAAGAAGGATTCTTAAATGATAACAATGAGATCAACCCAATAGATAGTCAAATACCCTTAGGAAAATTTAAAATGTAATAATACCTTGCTTAGGGAATCAAATACACTGAAGCTTGAAGATGAGAAAACTTTGAAAAACAAGTCATTAGGTGCTTGAAGTGGGCCAAAGAAATCTCCAAAACCTAGATTATATCATGTTCTTTCATTGGCATCAAACTTCTATCATTGTAGCAATCTTGATTAAATCTAAAATTCACCTTGAAAAATTGTAAATTAAAATGTATTTTGGTAGCATATAATTGACTTATGATTCTTCTTTTTCTTTTAAAATAAATTCATGGTTATATAGTTGAACTTAGGAAACATTAAAGTTTAGGCCAACATACTTAAATTTAAATTTTTAGGATTAAATTATTTCCAAAGCCCAAAATTGAAATTGCATCTTTAAAATAAGGACTTATCCATGGTGAGGGCACTTGTCAAAGTTGATTTGATGATGTATATTCTAAAGTAGTATAGACACATTCTCCTAGGTTGATAGGAAAATTTAGGGCTAGGGAATATCTAAATGCATTTATATGGAAGGTCACTAAAGTTGGTTCCAAATTGTAATGCCCTATTGTGCAAACCCCAAAGGACAACTAAGACAACTAATATCACACAATTTTTTTTTTAAAAATTTAACATATAAGATATGTACATTAAGTTCCAATGCATGACATTCAATTAAATGGATACACTAGCCACCTATGTCCTCTGGGGTACACGTGGAGACATTACGTAACCTAAACCCATAACATAAAGAAGACGAACGAACTCCAAGATAACCATAATAAACCATGTTAAAGAATTCATTAACAAAACCATACATCCATTATAATTTCCATCATTAAGAAGCATTCACACGCGAAAACTCAACATGAACAAGATTAACTCCATTTCAATAACCATAAACATATATTATAATCATGAGAATACAAAAGAGCATATTTCCATAGATACATGTCAGAATGACGACAACCATAATCATTAATCACATAAGGAATTTAAAGGTACAATTATACATTACATTTGTTTCCATACACTACATCATCTAATAACATAAGTATACATCATTGTTTCCCAACACAACATGGGAGTAGTACATCAGATACATGAGTATGAAAGACATAAATAATACACATCTAATTATATGGAGAACTTTGGAACACTCCGCATTTGGATAACACCACATTGCACAAATGCTAACAAGGAACCCAATGGGGTACGCAGCACGTTCCACTCGACCACGTGGACTCGAAGGCCTACCCCCTGTGCTAGGAGTAGATAAGAAAGACCTAGGACAAAGACAAACAAGCAAAATGACCACAAGACCAAACCACAAACGAGCAACCATAACATAACAAATAACAACCTCAACAACAACATATAAACTGACTACTTCCAGAGACATGCAAAAGATAATGGCAAGGGGTACTATGGGAGAGTGTCATCGCACGAACCTATTATGGGTTATCCTAGCTACCTCTCAACAAGCGCTAACCCCCATCTATGGTTATCTTGGTTGCCCCTCATTAGGCACTGACCCCATAGGGTGACACATGTGGGACCGCTAACCTCTCATGGGGACGAGGAAACGACCTTTCTGACCATGGCTTTCTCAACCCACCCTTAGTCTACGAAAGCACTAACGGCATGGAAAAGGTATCTTACCTATCTTTAGTTATGTTAACCTACCCAACCCACTAGTGTGTTTTATTAGGTTTTCACTTGTTTAACCAACTTGTTCATAGGTTATCCAGGCTACCTCTTTGTGTGTCGGCCCCCATGACGAGCCACTCTCCCTAATAGCTTGAAAAACAAGCTCACAACACCAAGGGCATACCAAAGCATGAATGCACCAAAGGCCACGACAACCCAGAATACAGGCAAGGCAAGAACCTTCTCGCACAAGATCACAACTCAGGACATGAAGAAACATGAAACAAGGTACACCCATATAACCACGAACAGAGGATAACCAACAATCCACAAGGGACTATCCACATAAATTTCAACGTGCATCACTCTACCCCACTATCTTTGGAAGCCTAAGAACCAACTACCAAATGGGGGTTACATAAACAATGCGGGTTCCCAGCGAACTCAAAACATGAACAAACATAAAATCTCCTCAACCAGCGGAGTAAAGCAAAAAGTAGTACATTCCACAAAGTAACACAATATCCACCTTAAGAGATTGATAACATAACTTATCTAAGCATTTACAAGGCAGTACTTTCAGAATTATTTTAAAATAATCAATTACAACATAAGTCACACAACCCAAATACTATTTAACCAACTTCCTTTATAACATCATTCTAACGTTAAAATATCTTCAATTGACAAATATCCTTAAAACAAATACATAAACTTTAACTCGCTAACTAGCATTACAATGGATTGCGAAGACATAATTCACTTATCTAATTAAATCAATTCTATTTACTAACATGGATATACCTTCTTCTATAAAAATTTAACAAATTTAGATATCGTCATCCATCTTTTTTTCTAAATTATAAATATATTGTTATATACATATATATATTTAATCACATAAATTTCCACATAAAATATAATTATAAATCATAAAACTAGCAGTATAATTATGTTTACAATCTTATTCATATAAATGTAAATATAAACATGATTATATAATTATATAATTATAATTATAATTATATATATATATATAAACATATTACATGAAAGTATGGGAGACTAGAACCAGGGCGCGACCTGGAGGCTACTAGTCTAGTTTATTCATAATAATAAGAAATTAACACACAAATACCCGTTTATTCATAACATAGTATAGTGTTTCAAAGCCAATATAAATCTAAAACTAAAAAGGAACCCCCAGCAAGGAGGCGTGCATGGGAACAAGCTGCACACAACAACCAAACTACAAACACAAAAGAAGAGAACTAGAGGGCACAACCAGTATGGATGTTGCATCATTTTAAAACAAAAATTAATAACCTAAATCTGCAACATCTATTTTCATGATTATATAGAGACGGCTTTCGTAAGGCAAGATAAATGTTTCTTTTCAAATTCATTACCATACTACACTTTATTAATTATAAGCTGCAACATAACAGTGTATAAATTTTTGTTTTAATTTGCAACATTGAGAGTTTAATAATGAAGCGAAATCCCCAACTTAAGGAGGTGTGCATAGAAGTAAGCTGCACACAAGCACATGGAAGCTGAAAGGGTGCTAGGCAGCACCAACACAACTAAAGCTCAGTTTCAAACTAACAATTAAACAAAAAACTTTGCTAGAAGTTACCAACCAAACCAAGCAAAAATTGACAGAGGAAAAACCATTAAGATAAATGTGATAGTTTCCAGCAGGGATGCAACTAAGGGAGAAATAGAGAGTTTGAATTAATGAATAGAGTACAACCTACAAAGTAAGTCAATCTATATTTGACATCACCACCATTCGACTCAAGTCTATCAATTTGTTGTTTATGCGATGAGATAATGACCATATCGCCCACAAAAAATGGTTTGATGAGTTATAAAGGATATATATAATAGAAATGTGTAATATTGCATTCGCTTTAAAACAGTAGCATACTAAAGGGCTTGGCTAGGCTGTGCAGGAGAGAAGAAGGTGAGGAATCATACTTCTACCCATGAGAAAACTAAGAACACAAAAATTACATGTTTGGGAATGCAAGAAACGTAGACGCATCAACATGCAAACAAAATTTTTCCAGTGCTAACTTTAATAATGAGAACCATATAACAAAATTCAGAAAACCAACCTGGATACTTTGTTAAAGAAGAATGGAGACGATGAAACGGATGATCCCTTCGATGCAGTCCTCGAATTCATTCTACAGAAGAAAGCCAATCTTCCTCCACAAATCCTTCATTTTTTTTAAATGCCAAAGAAAACTCAATAATTTTTGCAAAGCCCCTTATGTTGAAAAAAGCCCCCTCAAAAATTAAAATTAAAATTAAAATTAAAAATTCCATTCCTTCTTTTCTTCCCATATAAAATTGAGGAAATTGCTTATCCTTTCGAAGATAAAAATCAAATGATAAACATGAAAATCCATAAAAATGGCAAGTAAGCCCAACTTTTTTAGTTTGAAACAGCGCATGCCCACGCATGTGAAATCATTTCCATAAAACTCCTTTTTACTATTTTTTTTTAAATTACTTTTTGTGTTTTTTATTTCCTTATCTTTAAATTTTCATTTTAAATTCCAATTCAATTATTTATTAAAATAACATTATTCAATGCAATAAAAATTAAAATGACTTTATGAATAATAATAATAATCTTCTCTTTTAATTTAAATTTAAAAAATAATATTATTAATAAATGATACAATAATTCCATTAAACATCATTAAAATAATCCTCAATAACCAAAGTATATAAATTTATATTATCTAATCATTAATTTTACAGATTAGTCTAATAACTAACTGCATTTATTTGCTAATTCAATAATCCCAATAATTTAAATTAAAACATCAACTCACGATCATTGATAACTTAACCAACACTTGAACGATAGTAAACTTAACACCCCAAGAACCACAACTACAACATTAAATTAAAACAACATTAAATAAACGATTAAAATAAATGACACCAAACAGGATGATACCATAATGGTGATGGGTTTGTAGACGAACGACACCATTAGAACAAATGATGGGGTGATGGACTCGGACAGGGACTTTCTTGTCAACTCCATTTTCACTTCATACCTGTTGCGATTGTAGGATATGTTCAGACCTGACAACGCAGGTGGAGTCAGTGTCCAGTACCTCCATCCTGCATCAAACCAATGTCAAGTAGCATATAAATCTCCAGTTACAAGCACACTATGAAAGATAGTCACGACGTAGCATGGCGCTCATGAATGAGCAATGCTATCCATCCTTTCACCAAGACTCAGACAAAAAACACATCATCATAAATGTCCAGAAACCATCATTAAGCTGTAATATCACAACATAGTACCACATGATAATAATAACATAACTAGATAAAAATGAACACCACATAGCATTATGTCATCAATCATCATAAAAGAGTATCATGAACATCCAAACACACTAAACTGCAACTCCACACAAGTCAAATTGGTGAAACAATCACCATTCAAGTCTCAAGTCCACAACACAACATAAAAGAGTACCTGAAAGGAAATAGCTATACAGGGGTATTATACAAATAGAGCATGACATTGTGCTTTCACCTAAAAGGGAGTACAAATTTTAATGCTACACTAATGATAGATGGTGAAAACAAAACCATTTTAAGTAAGAGACCAAACAAGTGCCAATGAAGATGATAGCTCTAAATCACTATCATCAAAGAGAAAAATATCATCAATTATATCCTCAAGATCCCAAGGATTAAAATACAATTAAAGAGGTTTACAATGTTTAGCAACTAGACCTTTTAATGAGGTGAATCCTATAGAAATGAAGAGTCATAATATGAAGAATCACTAGAAGCTCTTAGTGAGGCAAGAAAACTTAATTAAAGTGGGAAATATTCTCAATGAGGAGATAAATGTTTTTTAAGATTGTCATCAAGATCTATGAGATGGAACTCAATTAAAAATAAGATATGTTTGATAGGAAGAGATCCTAATGTGATGGATCATAAAAATAATAATATGGTGTTATTGAACTATATCATTGAAAGGAAATATGATCTTTCTAGAATTAGGAGTAAATAAAGGAATTTAAACACATATTTGTAACCTAAAATTATCTACACTAATTATCCTAGAAATAACTCACATTAGTATTCTAATATTTACTAAAGTGGTGTCAGGCGTAAAATATGCTAACAAACATAGCCTTTAAATAAACATCTACACTCCCAAATATAACATTATCTCACTTTTTAGTTCCCAAATTACCTAGCTCACTATTTGATTATGAGTAATTTGATATATGGATAGGAGATTAGTTGAAAAGGATGGTAAACAAAGAATATCATGAATTGATCCTTCACCCACATCAACAAAAACTTTGACACATAATAATTAAATACTTGTTACTCATCAATATATGAGGCATCGAACAAGGATCTAAATATGGGAAATAATTATATGATGAAGCCATGTGGTGCAAGGTACTAGAGTCTAGTAACCAAGTCATGAAAGATGAATTTATAACTACAAGGGCCTTTCCCTTTCCTTACCTATTAGAATTTATCCTAGAAAAATGTAGATATTACTAACCAATATAAATGGATAAATAGGAATATGGATACTACTCTTCTCTAGAGTGTATCAAATGATTGATTTGTTTCCTCATATAGTCATGTTCATCATGACTATATTTTTTACAACACAAATGATTTGAACTTATCTTTCTTTAAAATTTTAACTTTGGAAGAGGAGGCATTGGGGGTTTCTTTGGAATACATAGAAGATATCTAATCCATTTCTTGTCTGTTCTCCTTCTTATCCTTATTTTCCTTTTCAAAAACCTTCTCATCTTTTGCATATTAAGTTGCAATAAAGGAATTTAACTTAGAATATTTAAGGGTTTTGATTTGAATGGGTTCATATTGATCCCAAGTGAGATAGGTAGAAAAATAATCAAGAGATGACATAGTGAATATAGCTCCCAGGGAAACCTTTGTGACATGGAAAGTGGAAATAAAGATCAAGTAGTCTAGAATAAGATTAAAGAGAATGCCAAGGATTGGTTGAGTGTATTAATTTTTAATTCCTCATTATCTTAACTACAACCTCAATGATTTCAACTACATGGACGTTAAAGTTGTAAGAACTAAGACTAAAATATAATCCCTTCTATCACCACGAGTTTGAGACAACTTAGATAGTGTAGTCTAGATTTATTAGGAGTATCTAAAGATGCAATGTGAAATAAAAAAATGGTATCAAAATGAAGCATTAGAGTAGAAAAATAAGAATAAATAGAAAACTATAATCCTTATGAGTTCTAAAAACCATGAATAAATATAAAATAATATAATAAGACAATAATTCTAGAAATTTTGAGCATGAAAAGGAAAAACCAACCACACTATAATAAATCTCTCAAAAAATTCTCTTATAAAAATTATATTGAGAAATTGCTTTATATAAAAATTATATTGAGAAATTGCTTTATATAGTTGAAAAACATCATTTAGAAAAAAAGACTAATAGAGAGAGGTTGTGAGTTGAGAGATAGATTCTACAAATTTCATCTAATTGCATTGATGGAATATCCTTAGATGATCAAATATTTCATCCTAAACCTAAAAATATCTTTTATACAATAAAAGTACCCTTTGGAGACTATAAGTTCAACTTTCTAAACTATATGTAATTTTTAATAAGGAAAATACATAGTTTTCAAAGAGGATATTTTAAGGGGTATATTCATCAAATATTCTCTATGGGCTATTGTGTTCCCATGTGATGGCTTGATGAAGGAGTGACTAGTAATAGAATGAATTGATAATAATTTTTTGTTATTAGTGATAGTAGAATCAATTGCCACTTGTGGGTGATTATTGAATGCACAAGACAACTGAGAGGGGGGGTGAATTAGTTCTACCTTAAAAATTCAAAACCCTCATTAACATTCATATCCACATTCATTCATTAAACCCTTAATTCTGTTATGATGAATTAGCATGAAAAGAAAATAAAAAAAATTGAAACAACTTAACACCATACACAAGAGAACACCAGATTTATGTGGAAAACCCAAGAAGGGAAAAACCACAATGAGAAATAGCTCACAATATAAGTAATATCAACATTGAATATAATAGGGTTCACTACCCAAAGAAGAAAGGCTCACTGCCAAAATAGAAAAGAAGATAGAGAAAAAAATTTACATAGAGAAAAGCATCTCAATGCAACAGAGAATCCACCACAATGACTTCAACACCTTGGTAGTATGATTGAAGAATTGTATCCACCTTCTACCCATTTCATCCAGTAAAATAACACATGAAAGCTCACAATACACTTCTCAATTTCACACTCTAATACTCTTCACTTCACATTATTTTCACCTCACACATCTATCTTCACATCCTTCAACAACTCAACTCATACTCATACCATCTTCAACCTTGAAACCCTCTCCAAGGTCAGCTATGCACATCAAATATGAAAATTATTCAAATTAGGTTAGAACCAAAAAAATTTTGTGGTGGATAGAAGTGAATGCGGACCACATCAAAACTTAATTGGGACCCAAATAAACAACACCACTCAACCACACGCTTCCTTAAATAATATTTATCCATCACATGTAGTGTAAACACTAGGTTGGTTGTTACCCATGCAAACACCATTAAATTTTTAAGTACACACTTCCTCAAAACCAAGGATGACTTGCAAACCACACACCATGATTGAACATGATCCATAATATTCCTCAAACACCCTAAAATCCAAAAAAATCCTTCGCAACAACTTCTACCTAAGGAATGTACACACCCAATACACTTAGACAACTCTTCCATACAATTAACTCAAAAAACCATCTTTTGAAGCACTAAACCTCAAACCATCTTGACTAAGGTAAACTACCAACACTATCAATACACTTTTAGAATTAGAAGACTTGAAACACAATTGCAGAGAAATGTAGAGCAAAAAAATTTCTCCCAGACACCTTTGTAATGCATAATTCACACACTAGTGAACACAACTTCTTCTGTATGATGATCCAACATACCAAATCTTGAATATAACACTTCTAAGAAACTCTCACCAACATATCTAAATCACACAAGAAGATTTTCAACCTAGAACAAATACAAAGCAAAACTAGAACACAACTCTATCACCTAGAACACCACTGCAACACATTGTTTCCTCTTTTTATCAAATTTTCTCAAAATAACTTGGAAACCAAGTATTAGAGACACATCTTCATCATCTTTAGTACTTCCAAAACCATAGAAAAAATCTCATCAAAGCAACACTAGAAGTTGACACCATTAGCGTTACTAATGACAACATTTAATGCAACTAATAAAAGTATCAACTACTCACACTCTTGCAACAATGACAACATAGACTCTTTGACATCAATGACAACACTGAATGCTCATACTTACAAAAATATCCCCCTTTATCATTGATGGCAACACATGATGTGAAAAGTCACAACAACTCTACACCATACCTATTAATTTTTCTCTTTTCTTCTCCTTTGTAGCTTGTCTTCTTTACTTCTTTCTCTCTCCTTGATGACTTGTTCTTTTCCACATGAATTTATCTCCCCATTATTACTTATTCTTTTTTCACATATTTCTCTCTCCCCTTTGACATCAATGGAAAAGGACATAATATTTGTACATATTGTTTATTCTCTTCCTTTGACATCAAACAACTTGCTTGCTACTATTTTGTAATACCTTTCCTTTATTGCTCTGAATACTCCCCCATAGGAACACACACCAAATTATACTAAATAAGCTACCACTGGACAATGACAATACACATTCTTTTGACTGCAATAATCAACAGTGCAACTACCTACTCCCCCTAAGAGGTAGCCACCAACATCAGTCTAGAATAAAAATTGAATCTTGAGATCCATTAGACTGATGCATCTCCTTATGCATCTAGTTCAAAGGAGGGGCAATAACCCACACCTTCTCCCAAAGATACTCAAAATTATCCTTAGGAAGAGCTTTAGTGAATATATCATCAATCTAATCCTTTGTAGGCACATATTCAAGCTTCACTTCATTCTCCACAAACTTCTCTCTCAAAAAGTGATATTTGATTGAAATATGTTTTTTCCTTGAATGCATCACTAGATTCTTTGAAATATTGATTGTGATTGTATTGTCACAAAATATAGAAATAGGCTCATCATACACCACTTTGATATCCTTCAATGTTTACCTCATCCACAACACTTGTGTGCAACAAGATGTTGCTGCAATGTACTCAACCTCTGTAGTAGATAAAGAAATCGAATCTTGTTTCTTACTTAGCCATGATACCACTCTACATCCAAGAAAGAATGCACCACCACTAGTAATTTTCCTATCATCAAAACAACCAACCCAATCTACATCTGTTTAAGCACTCAAAGTGAAGTTAGTATCCTTTAGATACCACAAGCCATGATCTGGAGTGCCCTTTAAGTATCTAAATATCCTCTTTACTACTACACCATGTGACTCTCTAGGATCTTCTTGAAATCTATCCACAAGACAAACTACATGCATGATATCCGATCTAGTAGTGCCAGTTGGATATAGCAATCCACCAATCATTGACTTGTACTTGCTTTGATCAACCTTAGGGGATTCATCATTCTTTCTTAGCTTGCAACCAATAACCATGTAGGAGTACATACTGGTTTGGAGTCTTCCATTCCAAATGTCTTCAACATCTCTTTGACATACTTTTATTATGAAATGAATATAACTGTATTTTTTTATTGATTTGTAGCCCAAGGAATAAATTCATCTCCTCGAACATAAACATTTCAAAATCTTTCTACATATCTTCTGCGAACTTCTTGCTCATAGCTTCATTTCCTCCAAAAACTATGTCATCAACATACATAACTATAATTAGTATTTGATCTTTTTGAACCTTAAAGTAAAGATTACTATCTGCGGTACCTTTGTTGAATCCTTGTTGTATCAAATACTTATCCAACCTTGCATACCAAGCTCTAAGATCTTGCTTCAATCCATATAATGCCTTTTTCAATTTGTAGACCATATTTGGTTTATCTGATAATTGAAATCCTTCTGATTATTCCATGTAGACTTCTTCTTCCAATTCTCTATTCAAGAAAGAAAAAATCACATCCATTTGATAAAATTTTAAATGCTTATGTGTTGCAAAGGCTAAAAAAATTCTGATAGCTTCCATTCTTTCCACTAGGGAAAAAGTCTCTTCAAAATCTATCCCTTCAACTTGTGAATAACCCTTACACACAAGTCTTTATTTATTCTTTACCACTTCTCCATTTTCTTTTAGTTTGTTTCTGAACACCCACTTAAATCCAATTATATTTTTGTTTGCAAGTTATGGGACATGTTCCAAATTTTGTGTCTTCTTAATTTGTAGTAGTTTTTCTTCCATATCCTTCATTCAATGTTCACCATTGCATGCTTCAATCATTTTTTTAGGTTCAACTTTAGAAAGTAAACAAAAATTGTCATCTTCTTCAATATCTTTCCTTCTTGTTAATACACCTTTTCTTTTGTCTCCAATGATTTGTTCTTCAGAATGATTCCTCTGCACATACTTACTTGGGTTCTAGGGGTCTTTTTTGGAGCTTCTTCCTCTTCATTATGCACATCCTTTTCCTTAGCTTTTTCTTTTTCTCTACAATAAGTCTTATCTAATTCATATCCATGTATCACCACTGAGTTTTGAAAATCTTCATCAACCTTGACACTTGCACTTTCAACAATCTTTCTCAATATTTTGTTGTAACACTAGTAGGATTTGCTTTTAGTAGAATATCCAAGGAAGATTCCTTCATTAGACCTTGCATCAAATTTTCCCAAATTTTCTTCACCTCTTCTGATATAAGATTTGCTTCCAACAATTTGAAATATTTGACAGTAGGTATCCTTCCATACTACAACTCATAGGAAGTCTTTGTGTTGTTTGTCTTTGCTTGAACTCTATTAAGGATGTAAACATTAGTATGAATTACTTCTCTCTAGTAGAATTTTGGTAGGTTATCTTCTTTCATCATAGTCCTTTTTTAGCTTCTTGAACAATCCTATTTTTCCTTTCAACCACTCCATTTTATTGAGTCCTTGGGGAAAACAAGTGCTTCTTTATGCCATGATTCTCACAAAACATGTTAAATTAATTGGGGGTGAAGTATCCACCTCTATCAGACCCTAGAAATTTGATCTTCTTATCAATTTCATACTCAACCATAGCTTTAAATGCTTTGAATCTTTCTAGGGCTTCATATTTTTCTTTAAGAAAAGTAACCCATGTTATTCTAGAGTAATCATCAATAAAGAGCATGAAATACTTGTCACCTTGAAGAATTCTTGTTCTTGTAGGACCACAAAGATTTGTATGCACCAATTCCAACAATCTAATAGAAGATTGTTCTTTTCCTTTGAAACTTCTTGTTTGCTTTCCAATTTGACAATCTTTGTAGATATCATTGATAGGTTTTGTAATCTTTGGCATATCTCTCACTACTTGAACTAAATTGATTCTTACAAAATTATCAAAATTAATGTAATACATCCTCCTGTTCCATATCCAACTTTCATTAATCTAAGTCATAAAGTAATGAATATCAACACCCTTTAGTTGATAAACATTTCCATATGTCCTTCTATCAGCAATTATAGTTCTAGATCTTTTTTTGATCTCACATCCATCATCTTGAAACATAAGATTGTATCCTTTGCTACACATTTTCCCAACACTCAGGAGGTTATGCCTTAAACCCTTAACATAGTAAATATCTTCAGTATTATGCTTGCAATCAAAATTGATTGAACCTATTCCACATATCTTAGCACCTAAATCATCACCAAATCTAACAAGTCCTCAATCATACTTTTCAAGTTTAACAAACTTACTCTTGTATCTAGTCATATGATTAGAGCATCCACTACCAATGATCCAATAATTCTTATTATGTCTAGCATGGAATGAAGATACCGAAGTACCTTCAGTCTTATCCTTTTTCTCTAGAGGGAATTCCTTTACACATCTTTTAGAGTTAGCAAAATTAAATTCATGTCTTTAAAGCCATGAACAAGCATTCACCAATCATCTCCATAATCAGATTCATCATTAGAAATACTTGCATCTTCTCTAACATTATAGCTTTTCTTCATCATCTTACCTTTTTTCTCCTTTTTTTTTTTCATTCACAACTCTATTTGGACATCTTGAAGCATAGTGACCTATCTTTCCACAATTGAAACATTTGAAAGACAACTTACCTCTATAATTTTAAGTACCCCTTATCATCCTTATTATAAAGTTATCCTCCACATCATCAAGATCTTCCTAATATGGTTCTTCAATCTTCTCTATTTTTGTAGCCTTAAAAGTAGTCTCAACTTTTGCACCATTGTTAGTGCCAAACTCTCTCATTTCAAATGTAGTTAAAGAGCCATACAATTGATCTCTAGAATATTGATCTATATTTTGAAATTCCTCAATAGCAACAACCTTATGACTGTAAGCTTTAGGAAGAGTTCTAATAATTCTCTTTACCACTTTTAGTTCTTTGACTTTTCCTCCAAGACCTTTGATGTAGCTTATCACTTCATCTACCCTCTACATGTAGCTTGTGATGTTTTCATTTTTAGACATCTGTAAGTTCTCAAATGTGTTTTTAAAATTGTACCGTATAAAAAAAGGCAACTTGCTTGATTTCGGGAATAATTGGTGATAAATTGGACTTAATGAGACCTTGATTTGGTGTTGTGAGGTGTTTTTCACATCCACACTAGGTCTTGGACCTTTTCAAATGCTTTTAACAATGCCTTGTAAAGTGTTGTAAAAGAATTTCATGCTTTTCTAGACTTAATGAACCCATTTTTCCTTAATTCAACATTATAAAATGTATTTTCACATCCATCTAGGAGGCTTGTGAAATAAACTTAATGTTAATCTAGTGTTGTAATGTGTCTTACACATTCACATTGGATATTGTGTCGTCCTAGGCTGAGTGGAACTCATTTTAGTGTTGCAAAGTGTATTTAATCACACTTTCACATTGAATTCTATGTACCAAGCCCTAATTGACATTTACATCATCACTAATATGCCACTATTACCCCATATTGTGCATCTCGAGGCATAATTTGATGAAATACCTGACAAAGTCACCATATAAACCTTATTTCCTTAAATTTCCTAGCATCCTAGCTGGCAAATGGGCCCCACTGGGAATAATTCACCACCTATGGCGAATGAGTCCCTACCAGGTGGGACTAATTCATCCAAGGTGGCGAATGAGTCCCATTTGGGCCTTTTTTGACTTTTGGGCGAGAAATTTTGGAATTTAAGTTTAATTTTTCTTCATGTCGACCTTAGAGATCCAATTTATGGGAAAATAAGGTGAATTTCCTATTAAATCAAGTCTCTAAACCCTAATTTACATCTCCTAACTCATTCACACATATCTTATCATTCATTCATCATCTATCTTCTCTTTCAAGTCAAGCAAGTTAGAGTTTCATCATTGCAAGTCATCAAGAAAGCTTCTAAAGACATTCAAGGGATGAATCTTCCTCCTTTTCAACATAAATTAAGATAAAACATCATGGAAAGGTATTAATTTCATTATTTCATTCTTCATTACATTCTTTCATTACATTCTTTCATCATTTTTGTTTAATTACCTAAAAGGGGTTTGGCCAAGGCAAACCCCCATGCCCTAACATCCAACATTTCTCTTTCTTGTCTTGTGTGTTTGTAGATTTAGACATCTTGGAGGCTTGTAAATCATTGAATATTGCATTGCAAAGTTGTTCAAGTCATCTCTTCATTGGATAAGGCAAAACACCAACAAAAAGTCACCTTCAAGCCCGAATTTGACAGTTTAAGAACCAAACAATTGGAGAAGCAGAAAGTGCAAACTGAAGGATCATGTTTCCACCTTTGAATCTTCAAAAATTCAAAAATGGACTCATTTTCCATGGGTGGTGAATGAGTCCCACTTCTAGGCCTAATTTTGGTTCTTTGCATTTTTGGATACCCATTTGTCTGAAATGGGCTTTAGAACAGTTTCACAAAACTGGGACTAATTTTCCCATAATGGTGAATGAGTCCCACTAGGCCTAAAAATTAGGATCAATAGCATTCCAAATGTCATTTCCAGTCTTCATCAATATTTCAGGTGCACTTCTTTAGTTTCATTCATTTATGTTGTAGTTTACTTTCATTTCTAGGTATTTTTGCATTACACAATGTGTTTTACAAGTTGGAATTCAATAGTTTTCACTTAATAATCAATAGCTTTTATCAATTTTTTGCATCTAGATCATTTCATTTAGTCATAATCACATCATACATTCCTTTATTTGAGTGAACCACCTCAATTTTAGGGTTCTATATCTCTCCTTTTAGGTGAAAAACCCTAAGAGTGTAAGAGAAGCACATAGAACACCATAAAATTGACGGTTCATAAATTCTCCATCTTAGCTTGTTTGACCATATGATCTCCTTCATAAATACTTTCCAACTTTTCCCAAATTGCTTTACCATTTTTCAGATCCATAACTTTCACTAATTCAAAATTTGTAAGACTACTCAAGAGAACATACTTTGCTTTACTATTTCTTTCGTAGGCCTTGAGTTCACCTTCAGTGCTCGAACCATTTGTAGGAATAGTATATCCATCCTTAACTAATTTCCAGACATCATATCCAAGATTCTCCAAAAATCCTTCCATCCTTGTCTTCCAAAATGCATAGTCTATTCCATCAAATATAGGGATCTCCTTCTTGTACGCCATCCGAGACCTACCTTAAGTGGTAAAGATTTTCTTTAAGGAACCTTGATCTGAGACCAATTATTGAATGCACAAGAAAACTGAGAGGGGGGGTGAATCAATTCTACCTTAAAACTTCAAAACCCTCATTAAAATTTAGATCCACATTCATTCATTAAACCATTAATTATGTTATGATGAGTTTTTATGAAAAGAAAATAACAAAAACTAAAACAACTTAACACCATACACAATAGAACACCAGATTTACATGGATAACCCAAGAAGGGAAAAACCATGGTGAGGATTAGCTCATAATATAAGTAATATCGACATTGAATATAGTAGGGCTCACTACCCAAAGAAGAAAGGATCACTACAAGATAGAAAAGAAGAAAAAGAAGAAATTTTACATAGAGAAAAGCATCTCAATGCAACAAATAATCCACCACAATTACTTCAACACCTTCACAGTCTGATTGAAGAATTGTAACTACCTTCTGCTCACTGCATCTAGTAAACTAACACATGAAAGCTTGCACTACACTTCTCAATTTCACACTCTAACACTATGCACTTCGCATAATTCACACCTCACATTTCTATCTTCACATCCTTCAACAACTTAACTCATAAATACCATCTTCAACCTTGAAACCCTAACCAAGGTTAGTTGTGAATGTAAATTCAAATTAGGCCAGCACCAAAACTCTTCCATGGTGGATAGAAGTGAATGTGAGCCACATTAAAACTTAATTGGGACCAAATAAAAAACACCACTCAACCACATGCTTCCTTAAACAATATTTATCCATTGCATGTAGTGTAAACACTAGGTTGGCCATTACCCATGCAAACACCATTAAAATTTTAAGTACACACTTCCTCAAACCTAAGGACGACTTGCAAACCACACATCATGCTTGAAAATGATCTAGAATATTCCTCAAACACCCTAAAATCCAACAAACTTCTTCGCAACAACTTCTACCCGAGGAATGTACACACCTAGTACACTTAGAAAAAAATTCCATACACTGTAACTTAGAAAGCCATCTTTCAAAGCACTGAGCCTCAAAACATCTTGATTGAGGTAAACTACCAACACTATCAATACATTTTTAGAAATGCAAGACCTGAAACACAACTACAGAGAAACGCAGAGCAAAAACATTTCTCCCAAACACCTTTGCAATGCATAGTTCACACATTAGTAAGCACAAATTATTTTGTATGAAAATATAGCATACCAACCCTTGAATATAATGCCTCTAAGAAAATCTCACCAACATTTTTGAATCACACAAGAAGATCTTCAACCTATAAGAAATGTGGAGCAAAACTAGAACACAACTCTATCACCTAGAACACCACTGCAACACACTGTTTCCTCTTTTTATCAAATTTTCTAAAAATAAATTAGAAACCAAGTACCAAAGACATATACTCATCATCTTCAATACTTCCACAACCATAGAAAAAAGCTTATCAAAGCAACACTAGAGGTTGAAACCAATAGCTTTACTAATGACAACATAATGTAACTAATCAAAGCATCATCTTCTCACACTCTTGCAACAATGACAATGTAGACTTGTTGACATGAATGACAACACCAACTACTCATACTTGCAATAGATGGTAGGATTAGCTATCCCTATTAATGATGGATAGTACACAAGGTGTCCCAAGACATTAAATTTCTAATACTATTGCATGTGTCAATGAAATGCCTTTGTACTAGATAAAAAACTATAGAAAAATTTTGACCATTGTTGAACACCTGAAATTATGAGAGGGGGGGTGAATCAATATTCACTAAAATTCACTACCTTCATCAACATTAAACATCCATTCAATGCATCACATTAAACTTGTAGTAATAGAAAGGAACATAAAAAACATGCATCACATCAAAGGACACAAGAACACCAAATTTTATGTGGAAAACCCAAAAAGGGAAAACCATGGTTAGGATTAGATCACAATATATTATAACCAGTTATAAGATATTACAGAATGGCTCACTGCTAGGTGGAATCATTTTCTAGAGAATAGAGGAAATGGCTCACTGTCAGGATAGACAAGAAGGTGGATCACTACTAGAGATTGAACTGATACAATGCATCTATAATATGTTGGAGATAGTTCCAATTAAGCCTTGTAAACTGACTTAACACACTTCATGCTTCACCATTTATCAATATCTTCATGCTCTACTCTGCTTCAGATCTTGCACATTTAATTGTATCATATCTCACACATCACATCACTCTCTTTGCACAAGCAATTGACCTTGTATATATACCACATCAGATAAAAACATAAATTAGGTCGGCCTAATTGATGTATTGTGCATCCTTGTAACCTGTCAACTCATAACTCAACCACACATGATTTACAAAATAAACCAAAACATGTGACACATCAAAATAGTTCTGCACGACATATAATTACTCTCATAAGTCCAATCGATACATCCTTTAATTCCCCAAACCTCAAACCCTTTAGGTTGGAATCACTGGTGAAGCAACAATAGAATGAACCAATTGTTCATTCACAACTCAACACATTGACTTCCAAAATACTTTCCACTTGGAGCATACACACTTCTGACACCTGTAAACACATCCTCAAAATTGTATAGCAGAACATTCATACGTGGTGGAATGTAGAGTATTCTAATTAGGTACTATGTCACTATAACTCTACCATATCCAAATAAATACACTGTCAACTCTGACTTCAAATACAAAGGACTTCAAGGCTTGAAACTTTGGATTTAGATTCCTCCAACATGCACCAAAATTACCTTAGAATTGCATGACAAGATTCTTCATGGTGGAGCAATGAGGACCACAAAATAGGTTCTCTGAACACTAAAAACTGCATTCCAGACTTAGATAATTTATCCAATACATTTGATCTTCTTCCGACCAACACTTCTTCAATTGTGCAATGAGTTGACATTATTGACAACACCATACTCAATCATGCTTATCAAACATCAACTATGCATCAACATAGACATCACAACAATGTTGACATCACTACAATGTTGACATCAATGACAACACCATAGTAACATCATCTACCATACATCCACCAATCTTCTCAATGATAAACACACTTCAAACACACCATATCCTTTGATCTACTTATATGCTAAAATTACACTAGTCTATACTAACCATATCCACCTAAATTGTCCTAGGTAGTTCTTGTACAAGAGAATACTCTATGATTATATTAAAATATGGATGGAGAGGAAAAAATCACCTCATGGCCTTGGGGTCAAGTTCTCCCTTTGTGTGAATTAAATGTTAATTTTTCAAGCCATGTAGAATCAAAATTTTATTTCAAGGTTATCCAAAAGATCAATTACCTAAGAAAAACACAAGAAAAAATGAAAAGCTATTAAATATTTTCATTATTTCAAAAAAATTTAGCTATTGAGATTATCCATGAATGTAAGAGGAGCATAATATGTTATTATAAATCATAAAGATAATTAATAAAAATGAGTTGTACTAGAATCACTAATATATTCAATACCATGTAGGATTTGACTATGTAAACCCCCAAAATCTAGTGACGAAGTTAAGCCACTAAAATAAATACATAGTTCACAAAGATGTTGAAATCAAATATGAATTCTACTCTAACATAGAAAACTTAATACAGTTATATTTTCAAGAGTGATCTAGAAGTGGGAATATATAGGGTACTCCATAAATAATCATGAATGTACAACTATTATGGGATAATAGAATATGTAGCCATGTTTACTTCATCTCTATGAAAAATGGAAAATTTAGGTCTCATGATGTAAATGTAACTTAACCAAGTAGATACCAACCTAAGTAAGTATATCCAAAGTGCACACTAATGCATTAAATTAAAAACAAAAAATATATATATGCACAAAAATGCACAATTTTATGAGAATCATAATGGGATTTACATATAGGATTATAAAATTGATCTTTATCTTTTACTGCGCATGGAAAATTATTTCTATCTCCTTGATTGAAGAAGCATAAGTTTATTTACATAACAAAACACAAAGTTTCTTTTTCTCTTTTAGTACATGGAAAAAATTACATCTACTCAAGCTAGATTGAGGCCTTATAGCTCTAATTGTAGTAGACGTTATTGTCATGAACTAAGTGATAGATTTAGCATTCATAATGTACATTAGTTGTAGTTGCTAGGGGCCTATCTTGTATTATAAAATTTCTCTTTATTAATTTTATAAAGACCTTAGAGAAACACCCTTATATTAAATCCAAAAGTGAAAGGAAGCAAGGTATGTATAAATACTTCCTAACATTAATATAAATAGGAGAGATGTACAATTTTATTTCTCTTACATTTACAATATGAGATGCTCAATAAAGAGATTATTAACATAACTTCACATGTAAATATAAAATCTCACAACATAAGATATATGTGGGGAAAACCCTTTTGGGAGAACAACCCTGTAGTCCAAAACTTGCACAATGTATTATCCAATCAATTGTGATTAAAACACACTTGCAATGTAAGCTCTTCCAAGAGTATACAAATCTCAAATTTTAGAGAAATTCTAATATCATAATAATATATGTAAATGAACCATACAAACTACTCCCACAAGCACCTTATTTATAGAGAAATACAAGCATAGAGGAAGCTTCATGAGAAAGCAACAAGGGATGGGAATCCTAATCCATGTGGCACACTCTTCTAATGCATGGTTGACTTTTGTGACACTTTCCCAATGATTCCTTACCCACCTTACATGTTTCCATACTTGGGCGGCACAAATTTTTCTTGAAAAGGTATGACAAATGCTTTACAATGTCATAGAATCCATCATATATGCCAACTCTTACAATTGTAAGAGAATATATCATAACCAACTAATACAAGAATATGTTTATTACTCTCTCTTACAAATTTTCATAGTTCAAAATTAGGCACCCATTTGCCCATGCACAGATTCTAATCAATACTTCTCCAACTTGTCATAGAATCTAGCGATTACACATCATAACTTCATCGTAGGAATCCATCATAGAATAATCATAAGTATCCCTAAAAGATTCTAAAACATGTCAAGGAATATCTTCCCAAAGTGGGGTGCCTACATTTCCTTGTGGAGACCAAAACATCCATGTAACCTTTCAACATGCCAAAAACTCATTGTGTCAAGTCATATTAGATCAAAAATAAATATGAGCAAGAAATTACAACATATGAATAATTAAATTAATAAATTAATGCTAGAAATTTGCAAAGGTTGAAACACCTTAATTCCCAATATTCTCCCACTTTTCAAACACCTTTTAAGATCCAATCTAACCATGTAATCAATTGCTAGGAGCCAAAAATCCCACAAACTTTGAACACCATCTAAACTTCTATATGCTCACTGGTTTTATCAAGGAATCTATAATATTCATCAAAGTATCAACTTTTTTAATTTGCACCTTACCATATTCCATCATGTCATGGAAAAATGAGACTAAACATCAATATGCTTCCTTCTAGCATGGAAGGTTGGATTCTTTGCTAAGAAAATAACACTCTAACTATCAATACAAATAGTAATCATCCCCCACATGAAGCCCAACATCTGAACATAATATCCAAAGCCAAATTGCTTCTTTACAAGCATTAATATTTGTTATGTACTCTACTTCAATAGTGGAAAAAGCAACTATAACTTTCTGCTTACTCATCCAACTAATAGCACCACCAAACATAGTAAACATGTAAGCACTGGTGGGTCTTCTATTGTCAATGCCACCTACCCAATCTAAATCCATGAATCCATGAATATAAATTGAATGTAAATATCTTGTAGGATGTACATGATAACATAAGGAATACTCAAAAGTACCCCATAATTACCTTAATACTCTTTTTATCGAATCCCAATGTACTCATCTTGGATTAGCCATGAATAAGCTAAGGACTCACGCTACTTGGGAAATGTCTAGCCTTTTATAGACCATGATATACATCAAATTTCCAACATAACTAGCATAAGGTATTCTCATCATATCCTCTACGTCACTAGGATATTTCATACAATCTAAAAATGATAACTTTATTCCCATCACAATAGGAACACACAATGGTCTACAAGATGCCATGCTAAATATCTCCAACACATAATTCACACACTTGCTCTAACCTAACCAATTTTTTTGTTTTCCCTATCTTATCTGATTTCTATACCCAAAATGTACCTAGGTGCGCCTAAATCCTTTATTTCAAACTATGCTGAAAGATGAGACTTCAAATCATAAATCAAAGATTTACCACTCCCAATGAACAACATATCATCCACATACAAGCAATAATGAGAATGCAATCACCAACAATTTTGAAATAAACATAATGATCTAATTTCAATCCCATAAATCTCAAACTCAACACACAGGAATTGAACTTTTGGTATCACATCTTAGGTGAATATTTTAAACCATACAAAGTCTTCTTTGACTTGCAAACTAAATTTATTGTACTTTTCTTAATGTAATGCTTTGGATGTGACATATAGATTTCTTTCTCCAAATCACCATGAAGGAAAGATGTCTTCAAATCCATCTGTTCAATATCTAAATCATATACAACATGAAGTGATAACAAAAATCTAATGGATATAATATTTTTAATAGGAGAAAAAAAATCTCACTGTAATCAATTCCATTAACCTATGAATAACCCTTCTCAACCAACCTTTCCTTATATCTCTCAACATTACCATTTGAACCAAAATTTTCTTGACCACCCATTTGCAACCAACAGGTTTATGTCCATCAAGCAAGGGCACCAAATTCCAAGTGTTATTTATTTTTAATGAAACCATCACTTCATCCATGGCATTTATCTAGGAATGTGCATCACTCATACCCATAGCCTCCCTTATAGTCCTAGGCTCATCAGTGTTGGAAATAAATGAAAAAATACACCTGGAATTATATAATGAATATCCAAACCTATCAGGTTATTGTCTTATCCATGTAAACCTCCTCACAAGTTTAGGTTGAGGTTATTAATATTCTTCTGAACTTTAAGATCTACTTGAGCTATCCTCATCAAGAGGTCCATTAGATGTTTTTAGCTCCTCTTTCTCAAGGGTAGGAGGAAGATGAACTACATCCTCTTTTTTTATTCTTTCTTTGGCTATAAAGAAACTATAGGAGTAATGAGTTCCTTGAGAGTCACATTTCTAATATATAGAATCCTTTTGATCACAAGATCCCAAAGCTTGTACTCTTTCACACTGATGCCATAATCAATGAAGATACTCTTTATTGCCTTGTTGTCCAACTTATAACTCTTCTCCTTAGGCACATGAACATATACCTTACAACCAAATACTATAATATGTCTCAATGAAGGATTTTTATAAGACCATACCTCCATGGGTGTCTTATCCACAAGCATTGAAGTAGGAGACCTATTAAATAGGTAGCAAGCAGTGGCAACAAAATTATGAAAAAAAATTGTTGGAGGATAAATCCACTAAGAATACTGATATCCCTCTCCATAAATGTCCTATTAATTCTCTCTATCACTCCATTCTATTAAGGGATATATAGAGTCATCTTTATTGAACACCCAAAATATTGAGAGGGGAGGAGGGTGAATCGGTATTCATTGAAATTCATTAACTTCATCAACTTAAACATGCATTCAAAGTATTTCATCAAACTTGCATAAATGGAAAGGAACAATTAAAGCATGCATCACATCAATAAACACAAGAACACCAAATTTATGTGGAAAACCCTATTCAAGGAAAATCCACGGTGAGGATTATGTCACAATATATTATAACCGATTACAATGGATTAAAAAATAGAGAATTCACTATCCAAAGAGAAAGAATCAATTCCAAGGGATCACTGCCCAAAGTAATCACTATCTAGAATAGGAAAAGATAATAAAAGAATGGCTCACTAATAGATTTTGAACTGCTAATAATGCATCTGCAACATGTTGAAGACACAGTTCCAATTATGCTCTAAATACTAACTTTATAGACTTCATCCTTCACCACTATCACCTTTCTCACTTCACTCTACATCACACCTCATACAATATTTATATGCATTCTTCACACACTAAATCAACCTTCTATATACTACAAACACCCATAATATCTATTAGGCCAGTCTAATTGGATGAAACATGCAACACCATGAACTGTTGGCTCAAAACTTCATCACACATGACTTGCAAAAGGAACCAAAACCCGTTCTTCACCAAAATAAGTTGGCATGACCCATAATCACTCCCAAAAATCTTCTCTATACATAACTTAACTTCCCATGACCCAAAAACCCTTAGGTCAACACCACACAAGAGAATTGGTGAAACACTAATTGAATGAACCAATTGTTCATTCACATGTTGACATGTGAACTGCCAAATATTTTGACACTTGGAGTGCATACACTTTTGACATCCTCAAACACTTCCTCAAAACCATACAACATAATAATTATCCATGGTGGAATGAGGAGCATTCCAACATGCACTTTGCATCTGCAACTTTGCTATTACTAAGCCCGATACTCTGTCATCAATATCATTAGTTGTGGAAGACATACAACCTTGAAAATTTGGATATAGAATGATTCAACATGTACCATTATTACCTCTAAAATTCATGGCAATATGATGCACTGTGGAGCAATGTAGATCACAAAACTATTGTTATGTAATATTAAAAATGCACACCAGGACTTAGCCAATTCTTCAATATGCTTGGTCTTCTTCAGACCAACACTTCTAAATTTCTACAATGGGTTACCATCAATGATAACACCATACGCTATCATGCTCATGTTTCCAACAATCTCCCCCTTTTTTATTGATGGAAACACACTTCTCCAAAATAACTTCTGTAAAATACTCCCCCTTTGACATTAAGGGAAAAGGGTTCTCTGCATCACTCCCCCCTCCTGAATTATTTACATGAAAGTAACTCTCCCTATCTTCTTCACATCCCCTTTCTATATTATCCATCAAAAGTGATAAAACTTGTACTGCAACACTATCTACTAACTTTGCATATATACATTGAAATCAAAAAACTATTTATACAAAGTAGAAATGTACATCTTAACAAGAAGAAGGTAAGACACCCTTGTATGAAACCTTCAAATTTTCAAGGTATACCTCCCAATATTTATTTGCATCCTCCCAACCCTTCTTGATGAAGGAAAGCATATGGAACTAGTTTTCAAATTGAATATGGAGGTCTTCTCCTTCTTTCGAAGAACTTGGCACTATATTCTTTTGCACCACCTTCTTAACATTAGCTAAAAATTGAGTAAAAGATGTAAGTTTGAGACTTATTATGGAGCTTATTATAATACTTTATGATTTGATCTTTTTGTTCTTGCAATAGAAAGAATTGATTGTGAAAATTTTCAATAATCACTCCAGTTTCTCCATTTGCATCACTCACCAGATCACTCAATTGAGTCCATCTAATCTTTAATTCTTCTTGTAGAAACTAACCACTTCAAACAGAATTGAAACAAATGTTTGGCTTCTTCCAAACACTTTTAAAATTCCTTCAAGTTGCCTTACAACTTGGCATGTGCAATACCAAAATTATTAGAAACTTCAACTAACCTCTTATCATTGAATTTATTTATCATTTCCTTCTCTATATTTTCTTCCAAACCAACATAATATTCTTTAAAAGAATCAAGCAATAATTTCAATTGTTGCACACTGGATAAGGAATTTTCAATAGATGCTCTGGGAAGTCCTTCTTGCAATACCTTTACCACTTCATCAACCAACTCAATACTCTTTTGGTGAGTTTGAAGAATCCCCTTTCTTGTGAAGGAATGAAATACTTCACCGAGCTATAACTTATGTAGGGGAGAAATCTTTTCTAGGTCCACTCGACCTTGTTGCATACAGATCTATAGTAATTGTGTAGATACCACCAATTGAAACTATAATTTCATATCTAAAAGATCTTTTAATGAATCTCTAGAGGGTTCAAAAGATTCACCACCTATTTTATTGCTTTCTTTTTTATTTTTATCATTATCCTCTTTATCACCACTAGCATAACATTTTTTAGTATTCTTCTCAACTTTCAGAGGGGGAAAAATTTGTTTCTTTTGAGCTTCATTCTTCTTTGGGACATCCTAGTTATCTTCTTTTCCATTCTCATCAATATTCTCCACAATTGGAGGGGTGTTATCTATCACCATATCTTCTTGCCCATGCTCATACTCATGTCATTTTGTGACAGGATCATTGCTTTCCAAGAGGGAAGAGTTATGTTACATTTGATACTCAACATTTGGAGAGACTCCCAATTCTTTAGCAAGTGTTTCCACTATTTATAGTGTCTCTTTCCTTAACCTCTCAATATATTCCTTATCTATATTCATAAGAGTGCTTAATCTTTGCTTTTTCCTAAATCTCTTGCCATATAAATGAGACAATCTGAGTCTATCCTCATGAGACAACGAGGAACCAATATTCTCCAAGTGAAATGTATTCATATTTGCATCCTCTACAATAGCCTCTTGTCTTCTTACATTCAACACACCTTTTAGATCATGTGGAAATTCATCCTCAATCTCATCCATGCCAGTATTGAATTTTACCATGTATTTGACTATAGCCTCTTCTATGGTTGCCTTATTTTCATCATTTGCATCATGATACATTGCAATAGTATCCTTCAAAATACCAAACTCTGCAATGCCACTAAACAAAGTATCTAACTTTATGGGACTATGCATCTATAGATCGAAGGAATTTCCTCTTGCTCTTTTCCCTTATCTTTAGATGATCCTTCTTCTTCTCATGATCTAGGACTCTTTTTTATTCTTTGAAAAATAAAAGCTTCCTTTTCCTTTTTTACTTCCTCTTCACTTTCTATATCCACTACAATGATTTTCTCTTTCTATACCAATATCTTCCTAAGAGACTTGAGACTTGTTTTGTTGGACCAATTGGGATCCTTCCTCTTTCTCTTCTTTTTCCTCTTCACAACCAACATACTTTTCTCTGGTTTCCATTTTTCTTTCTTCTCTTTGGAGACTTCTATTGCACAAAGGTTCTTGATGTGTCTTTCTTCTTAGAACTCCTTGTAGGCTTTGTTCTAGAGGACTTTGGAACATCAAGAGTGGAGATTGAGGTCCTACTTGACCTTATTGTTCTTGGGGAATTTTGTAGAGGAGTAGGTGTGATTTTGGATTTCTCTGTAGGAGATTTAGGGGCACCAGACTCTCTTTCCAAATCAGCCTTTATCTTCTCAACCTTTTCTACAATATCTTTCTTTTTATTTTCTAGGTTTTCTTTGTTGTATTTTTCTTCATAGGTACCAAACCTATCCATTGTTGGATCTCTAGGTTTACTCAACACAACCTCTACAAGGCCAATAATTTCAGCTTCCTTCACCTCATAACCAAGCTCCAAAACTGAAATAGTTTTGGGTTCAATTGCTTCCATATATAAATGGTATCTACTAACCATGAATGTTATATCATTCTTATACTTCTCAACAACACTTGCTAGAATCCTAAATCTCTCTTGCATCTTGTCTTGAAATGTTTTAAAAAATCACCACAAAGCTAACTTTTGAGACTCAAAATCTACAAATCTTCTCAAGTGATCTTTAATTTTTATAGCTATTGGAATACTATCATTATATATAACATTCTTTATTTCAGGAAACTCTCTAAGAAAGTAAAAAACAAGACAATAACAAGAGTACCATATCAGAATAGGTACCTTGACTCTTTTGTCTTCTACAAGTTCTCCATTAACTGCAATCTTAGAAACTCACACAAATCATTTCCTTTAGCTTCCTTCACCATCTAGTAGTTGTATGAATTGCAGTGGTAGAAACAAAATTTTCTCTATTTGTGTAGATCTTGTAACCAATCATTAGAGATGCATACTTCACTTCCAAATCATCAATGTCATTCATCGTTAGGGAATGCTTGCCAAAATTCACACCAGTAAGCTTCATTACAACATAATTCTTCATGGCCTTTGATGTCATAATTGGTCTAGTGGAGCACAAACTAGTGATCGCTCTAATTGCATCCTTGTTTATCATGTGCGACATATCCAACCACATGAGTTTGTCATGAATTCTATTAAGGAAATACTTCACCCACTCATCTTCATAGTAGAAATTAGGAAACTCATTCCAAACATTTAAATTATTCTCCATCAAACTATCATACCATGGTTTCAGCTTGAAATCATCTCCAGTTAGAGCCTTCTCCCTAAATTCTGCCAAATTCAAGTGATCATACTCATCCATCTTCATATGAATGTAAATACACACATCCTCTATGTGCATCACACCACTTGGAACCCTAGAAAAAACACCTTCAGGATCTGTCTCCATATATTTGTATAGGTGCTTCTTGAACTTTGGTCTTGGTCTCTCAAGCACATCAATAACTTGAGGAGTAGACATCTTGAACTACTCTAAAACTAAGGTTTGCAAGAAATTGATAAATACCTTTGGAATTCGTCATTAGGGTTTCACACAATGCACCATAATTGCTTCAAATCCCTTTTTATTTGCTTTCCACTTCAAATTCTCAAACAAAAATGACTTAGAATGTGTATAATGAAATATAAACCCTTTTCCAATGACCTAAAATGTGCAATAAATGCAACAGTATGAAGTAGGTCAAAAAGTTACCAAACCCTCTCCCCATCATCATAGGCACCTCTAATCATTTTTGAAATCTCTTCAACAAGAGATTTCACACCGAATATTTCACCAACATGTCAAGCACATCAACCAACACATGTACTAGTATGCTAAAGACATCGACATCTCACCTTTGGTGGGGGTTTAAAAAGTTCTCTACTAAATCTCCCCCTGAGCCAAAGCTCTCTATCTTGTTTTTAGAGGAAAGATCTGCAACAAAATTTGGAACAAACTCATTCTTCAAATCATTATCTTCCTTTTTATTCCATATCTTGTTCATCTCTTTCTTTACCTCAATCAGATCAACCTTCTTTACTAGATCAATCTTCTTTTGTGAACTAGAGGGTTTCACATTGTTACTTTTACAAAACTTAGTTATGTGTCCTAGTTTATTGCACTTGTAGCATTTAACACTTTGTTGTTGAGAAAACTCACTTCTTTCTATTTTATTTTTTCATTTAAAAGCCTTATTCCCAAACCCATTGCATGAGTAATGATAAAAATTGAATGATTGAAACATCATACCATTATTATAACCATTCATCAACTAACTTCTACAATTACTAGCCTTATGACCAAATCTATTGCAAGTATAACAATGACCGAAAAAAGATTGAAAATTTTGATTTATTTTGCTTTGACATTCTACATCTCTATGTCCAAATCTATTGCAAGAATAACAATAACCATTAAAAGATGAATACCTTTGTGCAACTGGTTGTCTGATAGGAGGTCTATTGAAATATTTCTTTTGGTTTCAAACCTGTTTCACATTTCTCTTCTTATTATTCTTCTTTTCAACATAGTTTGGAGTTTGATTTTCATTTGAGCTTTCTCCTTTCTTCAAACCCTAATCCTTCCTTGTCCTTAGAATCCTTCTGATTAGCAAGAATATCATCAAGCAAGGTGGAGCTCTTCTTGAATATATCCTCTTGATTCTTTTCTTTATCCAAATTTGTCCTCAAAGTCACAATCTCTTCTTCAAGTCTTGAACATTTTACATATTTTTTTTTCAATTTGGTATTCAAGCAATCTTCAACCCTTTTTTCTTCTTCAACTTGCACTTTTAGATTAGTGATTATCTCATTTGATTGCTTAAGTTTCTCATTTTTTCCTTAAATATTTATTTAACTTTCTTGAGCTGATCCCTCAACTTCCTAATGCAATCATCTTCTTCCTTAATATTCTCTTTCATATCTTTGTTCTCACATTCTTCTTTATCTGGATCATCAAGGGCTTATTTGAGTTCTCCTTCCATATCAAATTCATAGTATTCTTCAGTAAACCCTTCCATTATAATATCTTCCAGAGGAATAGGATACTTCCTAGTTTCCATGCACATTCAACCTCCCAGATCTACCTCAACTGTTAAGCCAATTGAAGGAACCAAGCTCTGATACCAATTTTTGAAAACCTTAAATATTGAGAAGGTGGGGGTGAATTAGTATTCATTGAAATTCATTAACTTCATCAACTTAAACATGCATTCAAATCATTTCATCAAACTCGCATATGGAAAGGAACAACTAAAGCATGCATCACATCAATAAACATAAGAACACTAGATTTACGTTGAAAATTGTAATCAGGGAAAAACCATGGTGAGGATTAGCTCACAATATATTATACTCAGTTACAATGGATTAAAAAATGGAGGAATCATTGTACAAGGACACACTATTTAGAGAGAAAGGATCACTACTCAAAGGAATCACTATCTAGAATAGAAAATAATAATAGAAGAACGACTCATTGCCAAATTTTGAACTGTAATAATGCATCTACAACATTCTAAAGACACCATTCCAATTATGATTTGAATATTGACTTTACACACTTCATCCTTCTCCACTATCACCTTTCACACTTCACTCTATATCACACCTCATACACAATATATACATGCATTCATCACACACTAAATCAACCTTCTATATTGAAATGGTGAAAAAGTGGTTAGGAAAATATGCTATCATATGGTTTTAGACATAGAGCATACCCACACTTTCCCAATTTAATTCAAGGGTAACCCTTGATATCTCTTTGCAATAGAGAAAGATATCTTGCTAAGGGTTTTCCTAGGGGATGAAGATGATCTATTGAGGGGTTCACCACCAAGCCTAAACTTGGAAAAGACAATGAAATGCTAAATGAAATGCAAAACCCTAATTTAGTATTATGACCTACAAAATGAATTAGAAATGCCAAAAAAAAAAAAACAGAAAGGTAATGGAATGAATGATGTACACCTAGGAGTCTAGAAACAATTGGAAAGAGGTCTGGAACCCTGGAAATTCTAAATTTTTGACCTAGTGGGACTCATTCACCATTATGGGAAAATCAGTCCCAATTCTGGATTTTTGTACTAGAGCAAGTTTTGGGAAAAAGGGTATCTAAATCTACAAAAAATTCTAAAAAATACCTATAGTGGGACTCATTTTCCACTTGTGGTGAATGATTCTAGTTTGGATTTTCTGGAACTTCTAAGTTCTGATTTGCACCTCTCAGTCTGCTCTTTCTATTCCTCTAGGTTCCTAGATCTAAAACCCTAATTTCAAGGTTGTAGATGACCTTTTAGTGAAGATTATGACCTTGAAAATGGGGAGACAACTCCAACAAGCTTGTACCCTAATATTTAATGATCTCCAAGTCTTCAAAGCACCTAGATCTACAATGAAACAAAGAAAGAGAGCAAAAGTGTTGATTGCTAGGGAATAGGGGTTTGTCTTGGTCAAACCTATTTTAGGTAATTAAACCAAATGATGAAATAAGATAATGAAGCATGAACATGAAATAATGCAATTAGAACCTTTCCATGATGATGGATCTTGAATTGATACAATAATTGATGAAGAATTCTTCCCTTGAATGTGTTAGAAATGATCTTGAATGCTCTTATAACAATCTTGTGAAGTCTTGGAATGCTTAACCTTGCTCGAATTGATAGCATGAATGCATGATGAAATAATGATTTGGAAGCTTGTTTATAAAGGAAATGCACTCACATGACCTTTAATTTGATAACCAAGGCCGACATGGAAGAAATTTGAATTAAAAAGCTAGTTTTTTCTGCTCAAACCTTGAAAATAGCTCAAATAGCACTCATTCACGAAGCTAGGTGAATGAGTGCCACCTAGATGGGACTCATTCACCCAAAGTGGCGAATGGGTCCCACAGGGGCTATTTTGCCAGCTAGGGTGTCGAGGAGTGAATAAATTAAGCTTATATGTTGATTTTGTTAGGTTTTTGATTAAATTATACTTTGGGATGCACAATATAGGGTCATAGGGGCCTATTAATGATGATATTAATTTTATAAATGCAATAGGGCCCAAAACCCAATGTGAAAGTGTAAACAACAACACTTTACAACACTAAATTAAGGAAAAATTGGGTCTATTTAGCTTAGAAGGGCCCTAAATCCAATGTGAATATGTAGAAAACATTAAAACACTAGATTAGGTCCACTTAATTTACAAGCCTCCTAAATTCAATATGAAGATGTTATTTATTCAAGGGGTAAATGCTTTTGACCAGAGCTATGAACCAAATACAACCATTCAACAATACCACCCCAATGGGGTTTGAACCTTGGTGGCAAGAACAACAATGCCACCTATAAACCATCACACTATGCCAATACCGACAAATGTGAAGATCTAAATAAATTCATTTTACAACATTAAATTAGGGAAAATTTATGTTTATTCAGCTTAGAAGGGCCCAAAACCTAATGTGGATGTGTAAAACACATCACAACACTAGATCAAGGTGATATCAAGTCCAATCTATCATTAATTATTCTCAAATTAATCTAGGAAGAGGTAGACTCTTTTTTGTCATTACATATATACCACAAACACCCATAACATCAATTAGGTCAGTCTAATTGGATAAAATGTGCAACTCCATGACTTGTCAGCTCAAAACTTCATCACACATGCCTTGCGAAGGGAACCAAAATGTTTTATTCACCAAAATAGGTTAATATGACCTATAATCACTCCCACAAATCTACTCCATACATAACTTAACTCCGCATGACCCCAAAACCCTTAGGTCGACACCACATAACAAAACTGGTGAAGCACTAACTAAATGAACCAACTATTCATTCACAACTTGACATGTGAACTACCAAATCTCTTGACACTTGGAGTGCATACACTTCTGACATCCTCAAACACTTCCTCAAAACCACAAAAAATAATTATTATCCACAGTAGAATGAAGAGCATTCCAACATGCACTCTGCAACTACAACTCTGCCATTACTAAGCTCAACAATTCATCATCAATATCTTCAGTTATGGAAGATATACAACCCTAAAGCTTTGGATATAGACTGCTTCAACATGTACCATTATTACCTCTGAACCATATGACAAGATGATGCACTATGGAGCAATGCAAACCACAAAACTGTTGCTCTGTAATACTGAAAATGCACAAAAGGACTTAGCCAATCCTTCAATACACTTGGTCTTCTCTAGACCAACACTTTTGTATTTCTACAATGGGTTGCCATCTATGACAACACCATACACTTACATGCTTATGTTTCCAACAGTCTTATGTATTTCAATCGCATGTTCTTTATAGAACCTGTTGAAATTTTCTAAATAAAATTCACCACCATTGTCAATCCTCAAAATATTAATCTTTCTATCTTTTTATTCTCTATAAGAGCTTTAATCTCTTTGAATCTATTAAAGAATTCAAATTTGCTTCTAAGATAATAGACCCATATTGGTGCAGGAGTACCTATCTTCTTCTATCTGAACTTGATCTAGTTTGATTTGGAATAGGTTGTTTTAGGAGTCTTTGGGTCTTAAGTGTGTCCATAAGGTCTAATTGACCGTTTGAATGAGTCTAGAAGTCTAATTTTGTAAAAGCAGAGCAATATTGTCAAATTGATGCATAAAGATGCAAATATGTAATTAAGGGTTTTGTAGGATTTAGTGTGTGAGGTATTTTAGTTTGGTATATAAGGTCTTATATTTGATTTGAATCTAATTTGAAGGCAACACATTGAATATAAGTTGATTTATTGTCAAAACACTATAGGCAGGCCTGCAAGTGCAGATTGTAGTTTTGAAGCCCTAAAATGGAGTAAAATCTCATTCCACGTACTGTAACCACTATAACTAAGTGGAATGGGCATAGGAAGTTATTTTTAGGATGGTAGAACATTAGGTGTAATTTATATGATGAGTTTGGGGATAAAAATTGACTGTCTTGAGGGTTTTGTGAAGAATTGGACATGAAAATGAGGGTTTAAAGAGAGAGTTTGATGAAATAAGTTCTGTTGAGGCTGAGAGTTGGACTTGTGAGAATTGGAAGACATATTAAATTGTTTTGGAGGAAATTTTATGGTTATGAGAGGTTGGGAATCCATAGTTTAAATAAACCCTACCGTCTAATGGTGAAATTAGGGGTTTACTGTAACAGCAGTTGCATGAGGGTTTGGAGACCTAAAATTTGTTGAAAGTGGATTTTTGTTGCCTGTCTATAAGGTTTGAGAAGTTATCTTAGGTTTCTTGTGAGTTTTATGAGGACTTTCTTTGAAAAATAGACCTAATTGGTCTTTTAGGACAATGTGGTCACAAGAGTTAGAGTGAATTGTTCAAAAGGAACCTATATTGGTTTTGAAACATATTAAAGATGGCCAAAAAGGGGGTTAAAATATATCAAGAGTCTCTATAGTTGATAAGTGGATTGTGAGAGAAGTTTCCAAGTATCGGTTTGTAGACCTACTAGCCAAGGGAAGAATTAGATTGAAAAGGTGATTTGTGAAGGTATTGTGAATCTTTTGAGGATTGAACTAACTTGAATTGTGTTGATGTAGTTGAATGCCACCTATCCCTACATCACATATCCTACTATATAATAATCAATGAATGAAACATAATAAATATATTTTTTAATTAAAGGAACATTAACAGGATCAAACAAATTAGAATGAATCAAGTCCAACACCTCAAAAGATTTTTGAGAAAAAGAATACAAAATTGAACATGGTTTTGCTTTCTATAATTGTAATGTTTGCAAAAATAAAACTCAATATTATAATCATTCATCCCCTTAACAAGATTTTTATTTTTTAGGGTTCTAAGACCTTTCTCACCAATATGTTCAAGCCTTTGGTTAATAGCATATTTTTCTCTATTGCAAGTTTCATCTCCATAGAATGAGCACCCTTGGGTACCAAAAAAGTATGACCATCAAAAGTAGATGCAATAATATTATTTTCTAATGGTTTTGATGGTAAGGATAGTGACTCAAAAATTCTTTTCTTCATGTCTCCATAATGACTATTACATTAAACCATGCATGCATCCAACTAATATAGTGTGCCTATCTGAACACCCTTAGCAAGCACCATAGCTCCTCTAGTCATCTTGCATCCTCTATTCAAGACAACTATTTTCACACCCACATCATTCAATTTACATACTGATAACAAGTTCTATGCTAAAACAAGGATATGTAATACATCACTGATACCCTTCACTCTATCATCGGATAATTGAATCAGAAATTTTCCATGACCAAATATCTTTAGATGAGAGTCATCACCCAAGTACACCTTCCCACCATCAAACTCTTCATAGTTTGAAAACCAAACCCTATGCAAGGTCATGTGAAATGAAGGACCAGAGTCAATCAACCACAAATATTAAGATGCATGCATTACCAAGGCAGTGACAAATGCTTCACCATCATCCTAAGTTCAGACTTATCTTAATCAAAATAATTATTTTTCTTCTTATTTTATCCTCTTTTCCCTTCTTATGAAAGTGACAAGGTTTTCTACAATTCAAATAAAAATCCTTGGAATTTCTAGGAGACTTAGATCTCCCATAGGATTTGGATCTTCCTTTGTTTTCTTTCTTTGTATCCTTCTTCTTTCCTTTCTCCTTGGGTTTACCATGAATTGCAAGACTCCTTAACTAATTTAGAGCATTTTCTTTGCATCTCCTTAAACAACAAAGATACAACCACATCTTCCATCTTGAAAATGGTAGTGGTACTTCCAATGGGAATAACAAGGTGGTACCATGAATTTGGTAACAAACACAATAATGTTATACAATGATCCTCATCCTCCATCTTCACACCAATAGAGGACAACTGAAAAAAAAGCATATTTGAACAAAAAGGAAATGGGTATCCACCTTTTAGGAGATGGAACTTGGATCTATTTCGCACTTTGGTTCATTAGGAAACCAAGATCCCTCAACCAAGTGACTTGATTGAGGAATGGGTTAGGGGTTTCCTTGTGTGATTAGACAAGGGTTCACCATTTAAAATGAAGCTTCAAAGGATAAATGCAAAGACTCATGCACAAACACTAGAAACTTGAAAACATGAAATCAGATTGATAAACAAAATGTTCAACAAAAAGTACCTGGAAGAGTGGAGAGGCCAAAACAAGGTCTGAAAACCCTAAAAAATCTATTGTTTGAGGCACATTGGGACTGATACACTAGGTGGGGCTATTTAGTCTTGCTATAGGATTCTAGGAAAAATATGTAATCTTTTGGTGACAAAGAAGGATCTACAGAAAGATACCAAAAATCCTATAGGGAGATTTAGTCCCATTACTAGGGTTTTACTAATAATTTTTGTAGCCTCTAGTGATCTGTAGCTTCCTTCTTGTCTAATCTTCAAGTTTGAAAGTCTAAATTCTGTCTTGTAGGCGAGTTTTCATGAATATGACAACTTCTTGACAACTTTGACAACTTTTGCAAAATTTTCTTCAAAGGATCTTCAAGATCCAATTCGCCTAGATCCACACACACACATCAAGAGAGAATTTTTTGTTTGTTTGTTAGGGAATAGGGGTTTGCCTTAGTCAAACCACATTATGGTAATTAAACCTTGAGATGAAATGGAATAGCATGAAAGAATGAGGAATGAACAAACACAATATTGTAACTCACCAAACCCTTGAAATGAAGGTTGCAAACTTGTGTGAAATGGCTAGCATAAATGTGGATCTTGACTCTTGATTGAATGCTTGAATGCTTGCTTGAATCATGAAACCTACATCATAAATGTTATCTCACAAACACACATTATGTATGAAGACATTTGACATGATGCTTGAATCTTGAATATTGCTCCAAATTCTTGATGATTTGTTCTTGAGCGCTCTTGAATGAATACTTGAATGCTCATACTTGATCACTTGAATTTTCTAGGAGAAATTATATGAAATAACCTTGTATTTATACTTGTTTATGCCTAATTTCTCAAAATTTCAACACTACAAGCTGACATCAAATCTAGGATTATAAAATCCCATCAAGAATTTAAATTAAAATAGGTCTAGGTTAAAGCGGGACTCATACGCCAAGTTGGGCATATGAGTCCTAGTGGCTTAAACCAAAGATAGATTCCAAGAAGTGTTAAGTTTAATGTAACATTTAAAATCAGGTCCTAAGACCTAGGTGGAACCCATAATCCTAGAGCGGTGTATGAGTCCTAGATCCCTAGATCTGGAACACATAATCACAAACATTGAATTATGATTTGTCATTTATGTTATGTTCAGATTAGCCTTGGAAAAATGCATTCAATTAGGCTTGTGAATGCAAAATAGGACCAATTAAAGCATAAATAAACCAAATTTTAACAAGGAGGGCCCAAAAAAGTGTGAAAATGTAAAGGGATACATTTTTTTGCACTGCATTTAGCCCCCACTTTAGTGAGAGGGTGAACTTGTGTCAAACTCACACTAAGGTAGAAAAATTGTCATCAAGAGGGGTCTAAGTGTACAAATGCTAGTGAGATAGGACGACAAAAATAAAGAGGGATGATCAAGCCCCTAGGATTGAGATCCTATAACAAACCAACATAGGCAGAAAAGAACATACATGTGAATGATGTATGAAGCAACAACAAGATACAAGTATACATTTCCAAATACATAAAGAAGAAATAAAAGGATAAAAGAGAGAGGGTGGATCAAGCCTTGAATGTTTGTCCAACACGATGTGGATCAAGCCTTAGTTGTTTGTCCGAATTTTTTTTACAAGTGGAACATGATGTCCACTATGCAAACAAAACACATGCTCATAAGGACTAGTGGAATCCGATATCCACTAGGTGAGCCCCAAGAAAGGTGCTCGACACATACACACATGGCCGATATATGCTTACACATAGACAAGCAAGTGGTTATGGGAAAGTCATTCCTATGGTCGAATCCTATATGCGATAACCATACCAAAGCTATACCTCTTGATAAATTTGATATGGCACCACACACAACATGAACAACAATATTCATGAAGCAATCAAGACTTCGTATGCTAACACCCATGAACAAACAAGATGGATCTATAGGAAAGAAAAGTGTGTTATGCAAGGTGGCCATATAACAGTTATTGTAAATGTGAAATAGTGTAAGGTACATTCAAATGGGTTTTTCTTAGTTCATGTAAGGTCTCAACCTAGGGAACATCATGTCTAATGTCTCCAAGAGAGGACCAATCAAAGAATAGAAGATTCACAACCTAGGGAATGCACCCTGCTTGGCATTTCCACTAAGAGGAATATAATATGCTAAGAGAGATCACACTCTTGAAGGAAATCACACCCAATGTTATCACCAAGAGAAATATGCACACATGAAGTAAAAAGAACACACAATGAAACATGAATTGTAAAATGCAAAATAATAATACCAACATATGACCCCACTTTAAAGAAATAGCTAAACACCATGTTGTGAGAAATTACTTTAAAGTAACAAATGATAAATGCTAACAATAAAGAGAACATGAGAGCTTATTTGGAAAGCCCTATGCCAAGTCATATGTTCCAAATAAAGCTATGTCATGAAAAGGGGGTTGCCCCCAAAATGAAATCCCAAAATCACATAAGGGATCCACAAATTTGGGGCCATTATGTCTTTGATACACATTTGTTTTTAGAGAGCTCAGAAACATCATCATTACCTAAATACTCATGGAACGTGAAGAATAATACAAAGAGAGCGAAAACAAAGAAAATATTTTGCCTCAACATGGAAGAGACCTAAATGTCTTGACACCTTGCATCATCCTTAAAAGGAAAACACAAGAAAAAGAAAAGATAAAGGTTTATGACATATAGAAGAATGTAGAAACAAATAGAGGAATGTCACAAAGAGAGAGATACATAAAAAAAAATGGAATGGGAGATCACATCATGCACATGCAATCACACACATAACATAAAGACAAGACTAACAAGGCACATGTGATTCAACCTATAGCAGGTTGTCTACATCCCAATCTTGTTCATCATATGCAGAAGATGAACAACTAGCCAAAAGGACACCATCACATGCCAAAACTAAGACAAGGGTAACTAGCCCCTTACCCCCACTAAGAGTAGGATAAGGATGAGCTGAGATAGGTGATGAGAAAGAGCTCCTTGAATTTTGAAATACTTTACAATGAATTTTAAAACATGCAATAGTGAGGATGTTATGATCCTACAACTGTTACATGGCAAGGAGTAGAAGGGCACACTTTTAAGGGACTATTTCTATGTTATCAAACCTTTTAAATATTCATTTTAAAGCATGAAAATAATTAGTGCTATGTCCAATAATTCATGTTCTTAGGCTTATTGATTCTAGTGGGAGGTGGAAATTCAATCCATCATATATAAAGAAGTTTCTCTATTTTTTGTTCAATTTCTGTTTTAGTATGAAGGAATGATAAATTTTTGACTTTATAAGGTTTATATTTCTTACTTGTTTTAGAAGCTTGTTGAGGTGGATTAGAAGGATGAGGACCTAAGATAATCCTATCATAATTTTGAAGCATTGGTTGTTATTTAGGAAGGAGGACACTTATGTCGGGAGGAGGATCTTGATATCCTATTGCTTTGGTATCTTCAATTGGTATTTGTTCTAAGAGTTTATGAATTTCATTTTCGCTTGTTGTGTCACATCCTTGTTTTCTTAAAATCATGAAGCCTTTTCCATAAGTCTCTTTTAGGTTAATTGATGTGTTGTTCACTTTGTTAAAATAGGATGTTTGAATGTTGCTCGGTTAGAGGTGTTAGGTTCACCTATTGTAGGGAGCTTAGGTTTAGTTTGTGTCTCAATTTTAGGATGTAAAAGATGGAACATCTCAAGTTATGTTGGTTGTTTCATGGAAGGATGAAAGGATGCATTAGTCTCAATATTGTCAAGGTAATTGTTTATAAAGTTGTTCATGCTATCATTGTCTTCTCCAATGATGTCAACCTCACGAGGAGGACATGCATAAGGATCCGATTGAGCATGAGTGGGTTCAATTGCATTAGGATCATTTCCAAAAGCATAACTTGACACATGTACTAATGATTTAAAATAAATCCAAAACTTACCAAAGCATATGTCCATGATGAAATGAAAGACTAGTAATTGACTAGTTTAGAATGCAAGAGATCTTAAAATGATGAGATTGCAATTTGATGTTTACAAATGCACCTAAAATGAAACTAATTATGAAAATATTCCCAATGATAGTAATTCTGCAAACTGAAGCAGTAATGTAAAGACAACAACTAGAAGCATAGATGACTAGATATTAATGATGTAAAATGTAGATTCAAATATAAATAGGGACTAATACGCCCATATGGGTGAATGAGTCCCACATAGGGTTTTTGGAAGGTTCAGATAGTGAAAAATAGATAACACAAAATACCTAGAAATCTGAGAAAAATACTTGTATAGGGACTAAATCGCCCTGATGGGTGATGAGTCCCAAATTAGGGTTTTTAAGACTAAATAAGAAAATTATTAGTTTATTTGAAGGTGTGTAGGTTGTATGGACAATGATTTTTTGCAATTATAGATTTCCAATGAAATTGAATGATGCAAAAATACAAAAAATGAAACCTATATGCACTTTTCACTAATGTAATGTTTAGAAGCCCTAAATGAAATTCAACTAATGAAAATCTAATGTAAAGTTAATGCAATCTAGATCTAGGACTAAAATTCTCTCCAAATCAAAAATTCAAGGGTCTTCATGTTGGGTTCACCAAAATGAACACAAAGGAAATGGGTGTCCACCTTTTAGGAGATGGAACTTGGGCCTATTTCGTGCTTTGGTTCATTAGGAAACCAAGAATGATCAACCAAGTGACTTGATTGAGGAATGGGATAGGGGTTTCCTTGTGTGATTAGATGGTGGTTCACCATTTAAAATGAAGCTTCAAGGGAGAAATACAAACACTCATGCACAAACCCTAGAAAATTGAAAACATGAAATTAGATTGATAAACATAATGAAATAGAAAAATACTTGGAAGAGTGGAGAGGCCAAAACAAAGTCTGAAAACCCTAAAAATCTATTGTTTGAGGTACACTGGGACTGATACACCAGGTAGGGTGATCTAGTCTTGCTACAGGATTCTAGGAAGAATCTAGAATATTCTAGTGACTGAAGAATCTAGAATATTCTAGTGACTAAGCCGGATCTACAGAAAGATGCCAAAAGGGATATACTAGGACTCATACACCCGATAGGGTAATTTAGTCTCGTTACTAGGGTTTGAATGATATTTTTCTATCCTCTAGTGATCTTCTTTAGCTTCATTCTTGCCCGATATTCAAGTTTGAAAGTCTAAATTTTGGCCTGTAGGTGAGTTTCCATGAAGATGACAACTTCTTGACAACTTTGAAATTTTTTGCAAATTTGTCTTCAAAGGATCATCAAGATCCAATTCGCCTAGATCTACAAAAACACATCAAGAGAGAATTTTTTTGTTTTAGTTCAAAATAGGGGTTTGCCTTGGTCAAACCCCGTTTTGGTAATTAAACCTTGAGATAAAATGAAATAGCATTAAGGAATGATGAATGAACAAATGCAATGTTGCAACTCACCAAACCCTTGAAGTGAAGGTTGCAAACTTGAGTGAAATGGCTATCATAAATGTGGATCTTGACTCTTGATTGAATGCTTGAATGCTTGACTTGAATGCTTGCTTGAATCATGAAACCTACATCACAAATCTTAGCTCACAAACACACATGGTTCATGAAGACCTTTGACATGATGCTTGAATCTTGAATATTGCTCTAAATTCTTGATGATTTTCTCTTGAATGCTCTTGAATGAATACTTGAATGCTCATAAGATGACTTGAATTTTCTAGGAGAAATTATGTGAAATAACCTTGTATTTATACTTGTTTATGCCTAATTTCTAGAAATTACAACACTATAAGATGACATCAGATCTAGGATAATAAAATCTTGCCAAGAATTTGAATTAGAATAGTTCCAGGTTAAAGCTAGACTCATATGCCAGGTTAGGTGTATGAGTCCCTATGGCTTAAACCTAGGACACAGATTCCAAGAAGTGTTAAGTTTAGTGTAACATTTAAAATTAGGTCTTGAGACCTAGGTGGGACCCATACACCCAAAGGGGCATATGGGTCCCATATCCCTTGATCTGGAACACATAACCACTAACATTGAATTATGATTTTTCATTTATGATATATCAGGATTACCCTTGGAAAAATGCATTTAATTAGGCTTGTGGATGCAAAATAGGACCAATTAAGGCATAAATAAACTAGATTTTAACAAGGAGGGCCCAAACAAGTGTGAACATGTAAAGGGATATATTTTTCTACACTACAATTTTAAAAGAATCTAGGTGATCCACAACATATCCTCTATCCTCCATCCTTAGAGATACCAACTTCTTTCTTAGGAATAACTTATTTACTAGGGATTTATCTTGATAAATTTCTCCAAGTTTTTTCCACAAAGATGTTTTCTCCTCATGAACATTTAACAATATAGAGTCAACCAAAAAGAGTCTTATGTGACCCTTAGCCTTCTAATCTATTTGATCCCAATATTTTTGTTTCATGCCTGTTGGAATGGAATTGGATACTACAAGATATAGATCTCTATCCACCAATAGGTCCTCTATCTTGAGTTTCCACAACTCAAATTTTCCTCCATTGAAATTCTCTAATTCAAACCTCCCAAATGTGCTAGCCATATCTCCTATAAAAAATATTACAAACCCACTACACACTTGAATGAAGATCCATGCAAAAAAACCTCTACCCAAACAACTAGGATCAAAGGTGATCAATATCTGATACCAACTGAAAGGAAGCAAGGTATGCAAAAATGCTTCCTAAAACTGATCTAAAGAGGAGAGATTTATAGTTTAAATTATTTTACCATTACAATATGAGATGCACAATAGAAATATTATTAACATAACATTGCATGAAAGTATAAAATATCACAACACAAGATATACATGGGGAAAATTCTTTCAGGAGAAAAACCCCACACTCTAAAACCTACACAATTTATTATCTGACTAATGGTGATTATAACACACTTGCAATGCAAGTTCTTCCAAGAGTATAAAATATCGAATTTTGGAGAAATTTCAATAACATAACAATACCTATAGGGTAAATGCAAGAAGATGAGTCCATGAAACATGGAAGTTTTTTCCTTAGCAAAAAACCCAAAATTGACTTCAACAAAATGGGATCCCATTTTAATTTAGAAAAGGGGATTCTGTTCTAAAGTAGGATCTCATTTCATAAAAAAATTATTTTTTTATGCTTTTTTGAAATGAGATCCCATTTACAAAACGGGATCCCATTTCAAAAAACTTAAAAAAATATTTTTCTATGCTTTTAAGAAACGAGATCCTACTTTGAAATCGAGATCTTGTTTCTTAAAAGCATAAAAAAATATTTTTTTTATGAAATGAGATTCCGTTTAGAACGAGATCCCGTTTTTTAAAATTTGTATTTTTGGTTTGATTTTTGCTTTGTTTTTCAGTTTGGGAAAAGGCTTGGGGACTTGAACCTAAGCTTTGGACCTGGTTTGACCTGCAACTTGAAGGTCATGCCAATGTCACCAGAAAATAGTGACTTTGGACATATGTCTAAAGACCTTTTTTGCAAATTTTTTTGATGAAATTAAAACCCATTATAGATGATACAGTTTAGATTCCAAATATATAATTTTTTTTACAATTGGATTATTTTTTCTATTTTTCAATTAATTTTTGATGAAACTGGTCCATAAAATTGAAATATCAAAGTTTTTTTAGTATTTTTTTGATAGGTAAGATTAATTTTATATTAATATCAAAGAAGATTTTACAATTTTGGGCCCTAGACTATGGGCTCTAGAGACCACCATTACAAACTTAGCAAAATATCACCAAAATGACCACATAGGATCAGATCTAACCTGCCACCCACTAGATATTATCCCCAAATCCATTGAACTATGAAATTAATACGCAAGGATAACAACATACAAAGCTAAGACACATACCCTTACATATATTCACCACTAGGATAACCAACCAGAAGAAAGAACTGACCCACACAATTACCATACATTTTTTTGAGAAAAGACTCGAAACTCATATTTCTAAGCCAAGTCTGAAACCACAGTCAAGCAAAACTTCTTTAGGAATTCAACCCCTGTAGTAGCCAACCGATGATGCTCCTCTAAATCCATGTTGTTTATGTCTAGAAGGAAAGGATAATAATTTTCCATGGCGTCCGGGTCCCTCTAAGAGCACGAGGTCATGTGGGAAAGGAATGCCGATACTAATCAAAGTCATAGCCAATGTCTTCTTCAGGCCCACCAACATGTCTTTCTGGAATAGTTGCTTCATTATCACCCTATCCTTAGCTTTAGGAACCCCCACATCCAATAAAACAACCAACATGTGGGAAGAAATGTTGGAATCCAGACGATACCCCTTTGCATCCACCATGAAACCCTTGCCATATAAACACTTTATTGCAGCAAATGTGAGGTATTCCAAGTGACAGATGATCCAAATAAGTCAAAGAGAGGTCACTGGATCCAGGAATGCCATTTTCCTCTTTGAGATCCTCAATTGAATAGGGGTTTCCATGTCACCAATTTCTAGTTCCTTAGCTGAAACCTACAGGATAAATCTTCCCATACCAAACTAAGAGAAATGCCACATCTTGGTAGTAAGAAATATGTTAGGAAGCCAGCGAAGAAATGCCAAGAAAACCTCATCTCATCCCCTTTTATGAATATCCTGGGTGATAAGCCAAGAAAAATTCTTGCAGTAATGTTGATGAAAAGGTTGACAAGACACATCAAGTTCCAACACTTAATAATGACAAGGACATCTCGTAGAAGGCTCTAAAATGAAACTGCCACCCTCATCATTGATTTCCACCTCACCTTTTCCACCACCAAAGGCACCCAAAAAACACCACCTCAGCTGCCGATGTGTCAGCCACTCTACATAGTCCTTTGTGGAGTTGTGTGCACTTGATGTGTCTTATCAACCTTGTCATTGACATTATTAAACACGTTTTTCTTAGCTTGCCACCTGAGATATTCATAAAAGGGGATGAGGAAGGGTTTTCTTGGCATTCCTGCGTTGTCTTCTTGACACATTTCTTACTGCCAGGATGTGGTGTTTCTCTCAGTTTGGTATGGGAAGATTTAACTTGTAGGTTTCGGCTAAGGAACTAGAAACTGGCAACATGGACACCCCTATTCAATTGAGGAGATCAAAGAGGAAAATGACATTCTTGGGTTTGGTGACCTCTCTTTGAATTAGTTAGATCATCAATCACCTGAACTACCTTACATTTGCTGCAATAAAGTGTTTATCTGGCAAGGGTTTCATGGTGGATGTGGAGGGGTATCATCTGGATTCCAAAATTTCTTCCCACGTGTTGGACGGTTTATTAGATATGGGGTTTCCTAAAGTTGAGGCTAGGGTGATCATGAAGTGTCTATTCCAGAAAGACATGTTGGTGGGACTGGAGAAGACATTGGATGTGGCTTCGATTGGTGTCGGCATTCCTCACCCACACGACCTTGCACTCTTGGACGACTCAGACACCCTGGTAAAGTATTCTCCTTTCCTTCTAGACATAAATGACATGGATTTGGTAGAGCATCGTTGGTTGGCTATTGCAAGGGCCAAATTCCTGAAGAAGAAGTTTACCTTGACTATGGTTTCAAACTCAGCTTGGAAATATGAGTTTCAGGTCTTTTCTCAAAAAAATGTATGGTAATTGTGTGAGACGAGTCTTTCTTCTAGTTGGTTGTCCTAATAGTGAATATATGTAAGGGTTTGTGTCTTAGCTCTATGTGTTGTTATCCTTGTGTATTAATGTCATAGTTCAATGGTTTTGGAGATAATATCTAATGGGTAGCGGGTTGGCTCTAATCTTGTGTGGTCATTTTGGTGATATTTTGCTAAGTCTATAGTGGTGGTCTTCGTAGCCCATAGTCTAGGGCCCAAAATTGTAAAATATTTTTTGATATTAATATAAACTTAATATTACCTATAAAAAAAATCAAACCAAATCAAAAAAATAAAGCTTTGTAATCCCAATAACAACAAACTTATATCCATTAACATTTATGCATTTAAAATATGAAATAATCCACTCTCGACTACAAATCCACTCCTAAGTCATGAAAATATTAAAATGTAGGTGGGATTTAAAAATTATGTTAGGTAAAGCATAAAGCCATATGCATTAACAACAAAGAGAGAAAAAACTAAACCCATTCATTTTTGGCAACATTAAATGAACCCACCGAATGAACTATGGTGATTGTGTTTACGAACAATGTTGGATTCAATGAACTATTGTGATGTACATCATGCATGAGGATGCATGTATGGGTGCATCCTAGGGGCTTGATAAATGTTGCCTAGAGGGCCCAATGGTGACATCATTTGTCATCAATAACTGTGGCCATTGATAGTCTTGTCCATGAAGGGGCATGTTGGCTTGTACAAAATCTTCATTCAAGCTACCTTTCAAACAATATTGACGAATGGGCAATTGATGAATGGTAAGAAAAAACTAGCAAGAGGAGGAATGGGCATGATCATTGTGATCATCTTGAAACCCTTGTTTGCATTTTTATACCATCGATAGAAAAATGAAATTGGTAAAGTTCATATAGGAAACACCCTCGATGTAATTTCAATGTTCATAGATCGTCCAGACAAAGTTGACCAATAGAAAGATTATCTTACTAGGTTTTGGGAATAATATAGTTTGCATTTTTAGTAGTGGAATTAGAGGAAGATGGATCATATAGTCATTTACCTTGTGATTTCTGCCATTGAAAATCTCCCATTGAATAAAATCCTTAATTTTCTCTTCTTTAGGTTTAACCAAATTGGCCCTGCTTGGAAGAAGGTGACCAACCATTACTGTAATGCTCAACATTCAGGTAACTTGTGGTACCCCAACCATGACTTGGGCCTTTACAGAGTCAATATCTTGTCTGGACTTGTTGGTAGTTACCTTATTTCCAATCCCAAGTTAGCAAAAAATCTCAACTTCCCCACATGTCATCGATATGACTTGAATCTTTCATCTTTGACCGGAGCTTCACCAAAAATGGCTCTCTTTATAAGAATGACAACAATTGCAACACGTGGATTCATCCCCAATTTTTGGTGTGCCTTTCTACTCTTTTGACAGGCTGGTTAATGGACAATAGTTAATGCTAGATCTGCAAGTCCTTGTACTGGAATAAATGGGACAGGACATATTTAACTATTTTGTATTTTAAGTACTACAATTGAAAGTATATGAACAATCCTTACATTCCAAATTTTGTTCTATTTTAAGATGTAGAGTTATTTAATATTATTATGGGTGAGGATTTAATAGATAATTATTTTCAATATTCATTTTAGTTTGAGAAAGCTAAAGTGTAGAAAAAACACACCTATGTATGTAACATTATATCATAACCCCCATCCCCCATTGCACACGTTGGACAAAATGTCCAAACAAAAAAGAAGGCCGTACGAAAAAATATCATCGATGGAAATACTTGACAGTTAGACATTAACTCTAACCTATCCTGTTGTTGGGAAAACGTGTCAACGTAGACATGTTTTCAAAATCATATTTTAGAATGGACAAAAATCCCAAAACATGGCATTTGAAACATTTATTTGAAAATAGAAAAAAGCCTAGATGAGGTCCCATTTTCACTGCCATTTTCCATAGTGACATTTTGTAGGTTGCTGGAGAGAAATGGGAAGGAGTTCCAGGCATTTGGAGGTTGAAGCAGTGCGGCCACCCTCCATACAAAAACACATTTGACAGGCACGGGCAGCTAGCTAGCTAGTAGGTATGTATATCCTCCAGAAATATATGCCTTTTTCCATTATTTCTAGGAACTGTGAAGAAATGAACAACTATTTGTTGCGAAGATTGGTTTTCATTGATGGGAAAACAAAGGGTTTTCCTTGGGAAAAGGGGTTTTCATTTGAAATGAAAATCTATTTATGTGTTTTTGTGTTGAGAGTTTATTAATTTTTGTTTCCTCCTATCTACTGGTTTTAAAATTTTATGATTTCCAAATGAAATAATTGACAACACATTGTGGAAATCTGAGTGAAATAATTGAATAACGTTTATAGAAACTAGAAACCATGTAGAATATACTATGAGGTTGGAAAATAGAACATGGGTTCTACAATGAATATATATTTTGAAAACCACATAAAGCCAAAATGTCACCATTGTTCACATTCTTATTTTGAAGGTTGCAGGGTTTTCCTTGGGAAAAGGGGTTTTTATTTTCCAAGATGTTAATTTTTTTTGTGTTGAGGGTTTTTTAATTTTGGTTTCCTCTCGTATGCTAGTTTTGGAATTTTGCAATTGCCGAATGAAACAAAAGACAACCCATTGTGGAAATATGAGTGAAATAACTGAATAATGTTTATAGAAACCACAAATCATGTAGAATATATTACGAGGTTGAAAAATACAATGTGGGTTTTGTAATGAAATGAAATATTTTGAAAACCACAAAAAACCCAGAATGTTGCCATTGTTCACATTCTTATTTGGAATGGACAAAAATCCCAAAACGCGACATTCAAAATAAGAATTTGCAAATAGCAAAAAGCCTAGACAAGGTCCCATTTTTGCCACCATTTTCCACACTAAGTTTTGCAAAACACATTGTCTCCTAAAACCCTTACTATTCTAAAAGCCTTTACAAGTAACAACCCAATTGGTTACTCACCCCTGACCTCAATTTGGCATGTTTTGTGATTGTATTGAGAACCTTTTGTGAATTAAATAGTAAGAATGTAATGAAATTGGAAAACAATAGGTATTATGAAACTTGCAAGGCACAATGTTGTTATACATTATTTGTAGTGTTGGAAAACACATTGCCCCATGTTAGTTAGTTCGTTATGAAGAGTTTTGTTTCGTTATGCTCCAAGAATTTAATGAAGTCCACTTTCAATTTTTTGAACAACTCTTTGCTACAGTCCAAATGTCATTTCACTTTCTTCATTTGATTGGAACAAATAAAATGATCACATTATTTGCAGTGTTGGAAAACATATTGTCTCCTCTTAGTTGCAGAGGGTTTTACAACACTTTATGGGTTGCATGTTTCTTAACACCTAGGGTTTTCCAACATGAATTTTTACAAAATAGAATGAATGTCTTGAAAATATTTTTTAATGTAGATAGTGTGAATGTATTGGAAGGTCCTTTCAAAATTTATAAGGATTTTTAATTTGAGGAAAAATTACATTTAAATTTCACATGATTGAAAAAAAAGTGCACAAAATATTTGTAATTTTGAAAACACAATGTGGGTTTTTAGTTATTTGAATCTCCTTGTTTAAATGTAAATGGTTGTCTCATAGTGAGTTGCTTGCTTCTTAACACATACAATTTTGCAACATGGAATTTTACAAAATAGTATGAATGTCTTCAATATCACACCTTCCATTGTTGTGTTTTCCAAATTGCATCAACATGGAATTTTTCACAACAATGTGAGCATTTTATTTGATCAAATCAGATGAGGAAAGTGAAATTCCATTTTGACTGTACCAATCAGAAGCGAAAAAATAAATAGAAATAAAATGCTCACATTGTTTGCAGTGTTGTTAAACACACTGTCTCCTCTCAGTTATTCCCTCATGAAAAGTGTTGGTTTTGTACGCTCCAAAAATGTAATGAAGTCCACCTTGATCTTTTAGAATAATTATTTGGTGACATAAATATGACATTTTCCCTTTTTCATCTAATTGGAAAAAATAAAATGCTCACATCATTTGCAGTTTTGGAAAACACATTGTCCCATGTCAATTAGTTCGTTATGAAAAGTTTTGTTTGTTATGCTCCAAGAATGTAATGAAGACCACTTTGAAGTTTTTGAAAAACTCTTTGCTACAGTCCAAATGTAATTTCACTTTCTTCATCTAATTAGACCAAATAAAATACTCATTATTTGGAAAACACATTGTCTCCTCTCAGTTATTCCCTCATGAAAAGTTTTTGTTTCATACGCTCCAAAAATGTAATGAAGTCCACCTTCATATTTTAGAACAACTCTTTAGTGATGCAAATATGGAATTTCCCTTTTTTCATTTGATTGGAACAAATAAAATACTCGCATTATTTGGAGTGTTGGAAAACACACTATCACATGCCACTTAGTTCGTTATGAAAAGATTTGTTTGAGTATTTTGGAGCTAAAAAAACTCTTCTTAGAAAAATCACTGTCCTGTGTCAAAAATTTTATTTAGAAAACTCATTGTCCTGTGTCAGTTAGTTTTGTCTAAGCATTTATTTGTTGGCAACACACACACACACACACACACACATATATTATCCATTATTGGAAAACAAACTGTCCCATGTTAGTTAGTTTAGTGCAAACATCCTTTTTGTTCTAAATTATATTCTACATTTATTTTTAAATCATATGAGGAAATTGAAATCCAAATTTTTGTGTAAGTAAGAGTTTCTTTAAATTGTGAAGGTCAATGGACTTCACTACATTCCTACTATCTACAAAACTAAATTTTTTCATTATACTCATGCTATCTACATTTAATTTTGTGAAACTAATAACTTGTAATTTTCCTAAGACACAAAGCACCTAAGCTGTCTTGTCCACAAAATATTTTTCAAGAAATTCCCTAACATTATTGTCCTTTTTAGAGAGAGTACAAAATTAATTAGAATAATCTTCCTCTTGAAGCACAACTTTTAATGCACTTCCAATCAATGTTGACCACAACTTGGGTAACTCCTCTTTTATCTCATTGAATCAAAATTAGGAAAGTAGAGTTATGCAAGGTGTGTTCATAATTGAGTGGAATGAATTAAAAGTGGTTTGAAGAGAAAGAATATTCAAATTCTTATGTATTAGTTTTGGAAAGGATAATAAGTTAGGGAAGTTTGAGAATTTTTTTTGATGGACAAGACAATTTTGTGCAATGTGTCATAGGAAAATTACAAGTTATTAGTCTAGCAAGTGACACTTATGAAGCTTCAGAACTAATAAATAAAATAGTTATTACAATTCATAGTGGAAAATATACTGTGTTGTAGAAATTATTCATGATAGAATTTACTTGTTCAACTCCATCCATAGTAGCATCTCTCAATTTATTTGCTTGTAGAAATTGTCATGCAATATGAAACATCTTTAGTTTGTCCAATTGTGCATTGTTATTTTCCCTTTGCTTATACTACACATGCACCTTCCTCGAATTCTCAAGAGCATGGAGGATCTTTTCAGTCAATACATTAGGTATCTCACTCATACTACTCTATTTCTTTTCAAGTGTTTTTAGAGAAGAATCCTTTTTCATTCCATGCATTCTAGTACCTACTACCTCTAGTTTTGCATTGCCATTTTCCCACTTCACATAGTGCACATGCTCCTTTTTCAACTTCTGAAGAGGATGAACAATCTCTCCAATCAATACATTATCTATCTCATTCACCTTGGTTTGCTTCTTTTCAAGATTTTTTAGAGCATATTCCTTTTCAATTACATACTTTCTACCACTTGTTGGTCGAGTTCTGCATTGCCATTCAATGTTGATTGTGCATACTGCACATGCACCTTCCTCAACTTCTAAACAATAGGGATAATCTCTTCACTCAATACATTATCTTTTATCTATCTCATTCAATGTGGTTTGCATAAGTTTCAAAGGTGATCTTCATTACATTCTTATTGTATACTAAACAAATATTTTTCATTACATTCATATAGTCTATATATAAGTGCATGTTGGAAAATAGTGGGTGTGTATTTAAGTTGAGATGAGGGGTGACAAACCAATTTGGTTGTTACTATGTTAATCAGAAAAGGTTTTGATTACATTTTTACTGTTTTCTAAAATTCCAAGTTGGAAAACAGTGGGTGTTATAAAACCTACAACCCACATACCATTCTAAAACCATTTACAAGTAGCAACCCAATTGCTTAGTCACCCCTCACCTCAATTTGGTATTTTTTGTATTCCCCACCTACAACTCCTCCCCATGCTCACAAAAGCCATGGGGCCCAGTTTTATCTGCCAACACGAGGTGGGAAAACTAACTTGACGATGCCGTTATCTCCATGCTAGTATTTCCCTAATGTTTTCTCCCATACATTAACTTCGTCACTTTTATCCCCCGTGTGGTGGCCCCCCCACTACCTATCTAATCATGTTATGTATGCTTCTATGTCTGGTTTCATGCATTTTTGTATGTAATAGTTGCATTTTTTCTAGAGATTAGTTGCATCCCATTACATTCTTACTATGTACTAAACAATTTTTTTTCATTATGTTATTACTATCTATATATAACTGCATGTTGGAAAATGTTGGGTTTCTAATGAAATCAACCTGAGGGGTGATAAACCAATTGGGTTGTTACTGCGTTGATCACAAAAGGTTTTGAATACATTCTTACTATTTTCTAAAATTCCAGGTTGGAAAATGTTGGGTGTTATAAAAGTTGTGACCCACATACTATTCTAAAACCCTTTACAAGTAGCAACCCAATTTCTTAGTCACCCTTGCCTCAATTTGGTATGTTTTTGGGTTTACCCACATGCAACTCCTCCCTATGCTCTTCACCCTTTAGGTTTGAGCATTGAGATTGAAACACAAAGTGTTATCCAACGTGTAATTATTTTGTGCATTATCATACTTAACCAATGCGATCACTTGCTATTTTTTGGTCAATCAAGGTGATCACCAAGGTTTTCATTGAATTCTTAACCTTTATTCTTGAATAGCCAATGCACATTGTCCTTTGCAACCAATGTGTCTTGTAATAATCTGTATTTTTTTAGTTCTTTGTACAAGTAATGAGATAAACAGAAGTTTGACAATGGTGCATGGTATCTTTCTTGTCTTTCTTGTCTTCCCTTATTGATTATGCAATTTATAACCTCTTTCATATGTTAGGAGAGATGAGTTTGAGATATATTCGAATGAACATTCAGTGCTTCATAGTTCTAACAGAATGGAAAAATGGCAGATATAAAATTGTTGATATATATTACTAGTGTTTGTGATAGGTTAAATTGGAAATTAAATTTTGATTGTACAAATTAATATGTTTGTTTATTATATATACAAGCTAACATGTTGCAGTCAACACAACATATAATCCAATATCAGTGAAGTTTGGAATGAAGTGAATTCTTTGTAGCACCAAATATCTTTAATTTTCCAATTTAATCTATTGCTAACACTTGTATTTCTTCTAGTGGTCGATATAGGAGAGGAAACAAATTTGAACAAAATAAGGGTAGGGGATTGAGAAGGATGCTTCAAGAGACGTGAAGCTTCTGCACTAAATGCAGGTGATTCTAGCTATCATAGTGTGGCAACAAAAAAAGTATCCTTTTTTCTTGCTTGTTTGGGCCCTCCTTGTTAACTAAGATTAATGGTGCCTTGATTTAGTGTTGTAATATTTTTGAAACATTCACTTTAGGCCTTGGGACCTTGTGAACTAATGAGCTTAAAATGGTACCTTGCTAAAGTGTTGTAACACACTTTCACACTTTTTTAATGTTTTATTAATTAACTAAACCTAATAAACCTCTTTTTAACCTTAATCATCCTTATTTAGAGTGTTGTAAAGTGTTTTAACACATTTTCACACTTTTGTAGGGTTTTCATAAATAATTGGGCTTCTTTATACTTTAATTGGTCTTATTTTGCATCCACAAGCCTCATTTAATGCATCTTTTTGAGGATAATCCTAACAAAAATCAACATCCAATCATAATTAAAGTGTTTTTAGGTTGTGTGGACCAGATTTGGTGGTCTGGGACTCATTTTCCACCTTGGGTGAATGAGTCCCACTTAGGTTTTTGGGTCCCAAACTTAGTTTCACACCTTTCTAAGCATTTTTAAAAATGGTCCCATAAATTATGCCTAGTGGGACTCATTCACCACCTTAGGCGAATGAGTCTCATGTGGCCCAAAATCAAAATTAATTCAAATTCTTGGTGGGATTTTATCCTCCTACATCTGATGTCGGCTTGTAGTGTTGTAATTTCAGGAATTCTTGCATAATTAAGTATAAATACAAGTTTCTTTCACCCATTTTCACCAAAGCATTCAGAGATCACCTAGCAAGTTGAATGAGCATCCTTATAGCAACTTTGAGTTCACAAGAGCATTCAAGTGTTTACAAGAGTATTCAAGAGTAGAATTATTCATCAATTGTTTCAACAATTCAAGATCCATCATCATGTCAAGGATATCAAGCATCAATCATGTTATTGAGTGAGTGTTGTGATGTAGCATTGAAGATCCAAGATCAAGCATTGTTCTACACCTATTCTCAAGATCAAAATCTACATCCTTCATGGCCATTTCATGTTGAGTTGTAGATTTACAAGACATCATCTACAAGGCATTATTCAAGGCATCATTGTTCATGTTTCATGTCCTTGTTTCATTGTCTCATCATTTGGTTTAATTACTTAAACGGGGTTTGACCAAGGCAAACCCCTATTCACTAACAATCAACAAGTTTTTCTCCTCTTTACATGTGTGATTGTAGGTCTAGGTGTCTTGGAGTTTGAAATATCATTGAAGATTAGGTTATAAGCTTGGAGAAAGTTTTTGGAGTTGTCCCCTCATTTGCAAGGTTGTAATCTTCACTAAAAAGTCACCTACAACCCCGAAATGAGGGTTTCAGATTTGGAAACAAAGGGGAATAGAAAGAGAAAACATTGAAGATCAGATCCAACCTTTAAAGTTATAGAAAACCCTAACTAGATTGATTCACCAAAAGTGACGAATGAGTCCCACTATAGGTGTTTTTCATGGTTTTTGTAGATTTAGATACCCTTTTTCTAGAAACCTATTTCTATGCAGAAACCTTCATTTGGGACTGATTCTCTCAAAATGGCGAATGAGTCCTAATATCCCTAAATTTTAGGTTACTCATCATTTTAGGCCTCCATTCAAACTCTCTCATGTTTCCAGGTGCTCCTCTGTACTTTTCCATTTTTTTTTCTAATTTACTTTCTTTTATAGTTCATTTAGTGAAGTTTTATGCATCATTGAGTTCAATCATTAGATCTTGCATTTCATACATTTTTCCAAGCCCTAGCTTGGTCATGAACCCCTCAATTAATCTCTAAACATACCCTAGGATAGTCCCTTAGCAAATATCTTTCTCCCATTATCATCATTTGATTGAGATCTCTTGGGCATCCTTGAATGTGGAGTATAGAAAGCTTGTTGCCCTAGGTCCTAAAACCCTTAGTGGCAACAAAATTCTATCTTACATTTTGGTGAACCTGACCTTTGAGCACCTTCTTTTATGATTTGGAGTGCATCATCATCCTAGATCTACCTCACATTGAATTTGCATTAGAGTTTGCATTATTTAATTAGCATCTAGGGTTTCTAAATTTTTTATTAGCGAAAGTACATATAGGTTGCATTTTTGCATCTCAAACCATCAAAAATCATCTAAAAATTGTATTTACATTTAGTTTATAGATCATACAAACCAAAAAGCATAAAAATATTTTAAAATTTATTGAAAATTGTGCAAAAAATCCTCATTAGGACTCATACGCTCCTTTGGGCGAATCAGTCCTAGTGCACATCTAAAACTACCTTTTATAACATTTAAAACCTTATTTCTACACTTCTGTTTACTGCCATTGGTTATCTGTTTCAGTGGGTTGACTTTTTGTTTCATGCATTTTACTAAATCTAGCTTAAAGTGGTTCATTTCATGCATTGCTTAATTCCAAATTTGAATTTACAACATTTCATTTTTAGATCATTGCACAGTGTAATCAGTCAATTACATTGTTTGAAACCTGAAAATTGTATTTACTCATTTCATTCTAGGTCTTTACATTGCATTTTAAGTATCTTTCCATTTTTGCATAGATTGCTTTTCATAAAATGTTAGTATCTATTTTTTCTAAGTTTGCAAATAAAAATTTAGTCACTAAGCATCTTAGTCATTCATTCAATACATTTCCTAGTTATGAGAGTCTCTTACTACAAGAGAGTGAAAATGTTAACGCTTGCCTTAAACTTACACCCCCTCTTATCTATCCTATTTGTGGGAATGATGTGATAGAAGAAGATGAAAATATAGACAATCTTGATGATCATAGTTTCTCTTCTCCTAATACCTCTCCTACATTTGATGGAGGTATTTCGGTGTTAGAAGATGCACTCATTGAGAATCATGAAATTGTTGAAAGTTCCTCTTCTATAAACTCTCCTACATTGGAATATTTTCTAGCACAAGAGAATGAGATCATAGACACATTTCTTAACATCACCTTACCTAATTTCCATTCTCCATTTGCTTGTGAGAATGATTTAGTGGAAGATGAGATTGTAAATGATGAGGATATGTTGGTGTTAGATGATCAAACCTTTAAGGTCTATAACAACCCTATTTATGATCCTTCCCCTACCTATCCTATTTTAGAAGACATTAGGGAACAAAGGAATGAAATCATAAATGATCATGAAAATCATACTTGTCCTTCTCCTAGTATCTCTCCTAGTTGTGAAGAAGATAATTTGATGCTAGAAAATCCAATAGATGAATATGTCATAACCCAATTTATTGCATATTTATTTAAATATGGAAAATTAAATTATTGATGAAATTCAACTAAATATTTAATGGAGATTTCCGGAATACTCAAAATTTGAATATAAGGAGTTGACTGATGTTGAATTTGTGGATTTTTGAAAACTATTTTTATATGTCATCAAGAATTTGAACGTTACTGACCAAATTGCAAGTGCAAGTGTGTGTAGTTGCAAGATGACAGGTTGAAGGATGAGAACATGGTTGAAGAAGGATTGTTTAGATAGATTGAATGGTAAGCTAGTTGGAATTTGGGTGCACACACCACAATGGCATGATGATTAGCATATAAAAGAAAGCAAAATTTTTATGTTTTGAACTATTTCAGTTACTTGCAAATGAATGGTTAACAGATTTAATTTTCTATTCAAACCTTTTGATTTGATGGAACTAAAATGAGAATAGTAAAGAAAATTCCTTTTCTTTATTGTAGATATATATATATATATATATATATATATATATATATATATATATATATATATATATATATATATATATATATATAAAGAAGCTCAAAATAGAAAAAAGAATTAAAGTTTCTTATTTAAAATGATAATGTATGGAACCTTTGAGTTATTCCAAAGAAGCAACTTGTATATGAATTTTTTATTTAAAACATATACATACATACATACATACATACATACATACATACATATATATATATATACATATATATGTGTATGTAGATCGAACACACACACACACACATATATATAATATACACATATATATAATATACATATATATATACATATACATATATACATACATATACATACATATACATACATATATATACATATACATATATATATATATATATGTATATATACATATACACATATATATATATACATATACATATATATATACATATATATAGATATACATATATACATACATACATACATACATACATATATATATATATATATATACATTATTCGAATGCATGAAAAGATGTGAATGAAACCATTTAAATGCATAGAGATACAAATATGTAAGTATATATCTATATATATAATACACACACACACAAAAACACACACACAAACACAAATATTTTTACATATACCTGTATTCATACTCAAATTTGAATTGAAAATTAAGTTGATAACCAATGCTTTAAGAGGTGGACTGTAGAAGAATAAAAAATATTGCAAGGCAGACCCATGATGGTTGTGGCCTACCCAATAATAATATCCATTATTCAAAATTGGAGGGAAGCCATGGAAGGAAACAACCACAATAATAACACCCAAATGCATGCAAAGTGGGTTTTTTTTTACCATATTGAATGAAGGTGGTGGTTGAAAAAAAGTAGGGATTGATTTTGAAGGAAATCGAAAAGCACCCAAAAGGATAAAAGAGATTGAAGTTTGGAGGAAAAATCCCAGGAAAGCTTCAAATGGAAGGCTTAGCCATAGATGTAATTCGATGATATTGACATCACTATCATATGTTTATATTTCTTAGCTTGTGTTTATCACTGTATTGATGTTAGAACCAGTAGTATATTGGCATGCTATGCTTATTTGTCTGTGTGTTCAGCTTAGGATGAAGGGAAGAATGGCGACCACCCTCTAGGGGGTTCACATGGACTACAACCTACTCATGTCAATGAATCCATTCGGCTATCCTTTAGTGCTAGAACGAGGCATTGATACCTATGAAGCAAATATTAAAAATGTTTTCTCAAAAGAATAAGCCATATATTGGCTAATGTAAATCATATTCTAATTTACTATGTACCATTTAGTGTTAAATTTGTAAGGGTTCGCCAGCCGAACCTATGAAAAGAGGAAGTAATCCTCTATGATACCATTATCATGTGCCGATAGTGTTATCCTTAGAGGCCTATGCTTTCCATTATCGGCCTAGCCAAAAATGGTAAAGGGGAAGGTCATTCTTTTATGCAGGACTATAATAAACATATGGGGGCAAAGAACAATCCTCGATCTGAAGAATCGATGAAATACTAGAGAAGGGTTTCATTGTTAAATTTGTAAGAATTGATCCTCATGATCGACAATATAATTTATTTGATTTAGTGTCATTTATGAGTCTACATGAAGTATAGAGTAGCATGCATTAAGAAATTTTCCAGTATGCCCATAAGGGTAAATTTGTATGAAACTTGGGGTTAATATAGGAGGTACCTGACCCTAGTAATGGGTTGAAAACTAGAATAATTTGGTTTATTTGTTGCAACTCGAGCAGGCTAAAATATTGTTGATCCTAAAACCTATTTGTTTTCTTAACTGAATACTGGCAAGCATGTTGAACTTGGTTTCTTTATTATATCAAGTTGCTCACAGTGATTCTAGAGATGAAAGAGTCTGGACAAGATATGGATTATGGACATACTGTTCTTAATGTTGAAACTATCCTATTTGTTTTGTTTATTTTCTGTTCATGATGGACAAACCCGTTCAGTTTTAAAAAGTGAATAATTACTTATAAGAGAGCATGTAGGTTGTAAGTAGCTTAAGATTAGCAAGATGAGTATACAACTTTAATTATCTTTTTTTGTTAGTTGAAATAGAAATATATTGATGCAAATAGAAGTTATTCTTTAGCAAATGACTATTTTATTGAAATTGTCTTTATAGCTGGAAACAACTTATTTTATGATTATTTAGTATGTAAACAACCTATTTATGAATGTTTAGTAGGAAACATAATATAATTTTTTAAAACAATGAATGTTCATATGTAAATAACTTGTTTTATGACTATTTAGTGTGCAAACAACCTATTTTATGTTTGTTTAGTATGAAACAAAATATGATTTGTTAAAAAAATGAATGTTCATATGTAAACAACTTGTTTTATGATTGTTTAGTGTTCAAACAACCTATTTTATGCCTATTTAGTAGGAAACAAAATTTGATTTGTTAAAACAATGAATGTTCATATGTAAACAACTTATTTTATGACTGTTTAGTATGTAAACAACTTACTTTATGACTGTTTAGTATGTAAACAACTTACTTTATGATTGTTTAGTAGGAAACAGTATTTGTTTTGTTTAAACAATGAATTTTCTTATGGAAACTATAGAATGCTTTTCCTAGACCCGCTCAAACATGAAAAAACAATCAAACATTAGTCCATAAACAAGCATTCCCTATGAAATTCATTCAAACACAAGATCATGAAATCAAAGCAAAATATCAAGTAATCTACAAATGAAATCCTATTCTAATGCTCAAACCAGCATCCCATAGGGGGATTTGTGTTTCTTTGATGTGGAAAGAAGCCCTTCCCCAATCCCTTGATAAGCTTGATGGTAGATGTGTGATTCTTGATGCAAAATTCCAATAACCTAGCTATGGATAATGAAATTCTATGCTAACTTAGATGAAATTGTGGATGAAATCATGGATGCTTTGAACTCAAATTAATATAATGTATTTGCATGAAGTTCTATCCTCAAATCTATAGAGAAGATCTCTATTTATAAGGAAGAAGGATTGAAGAGTGAAGAATGGGATGGATGTGAGATTAAAAAAGAGACCAATGGCATTGTGCCACTTGTCAACATGCTAATGAAGGGAGGTGGAGCACATTTTGAACAATGTGCATGTTAAATGCATGTAGGTGAAATTTGAATTTCAAGAGGTGGCTTGTGCAAGAGGGGATGTGAGAGGAATTAATTTCAAGTAAGAGCCTTCAATGCAAAGGTGGAGGACAAATGTCCTTTGGGAGGGAAAAGTCAAGTCGGTGGAATATTCAAAAGAATATGCCACATTTGAATGAAAATAGAGGGAATTAGTAAATCAAATAAATTAATTTATATGTGCAACTTGCAAAAGCTAGAGGAATGGAGGATTAATGTTAGGAGTTAATTAATTTAGGATTAATTAACTTAGATGAAATTAGTTTGATTGTGACATTTAATTTAAATATTTGAGTTTATTTAAATCAAATGAGAGGATATTGGGACATTATTATTTTAATTAAATATATTGATTTATTTAATTAAAGGAGATGGCATTAGGATTTTAATTAAATAAAATTGATTTATTTAATTAAAGGAAGAACATGAGGATTTTAATTAAATAAGATTGATTTATTTAATTAAAGGAAGAACATTAGGATGAAATAATCTAATAAAGTTCATTATCTGATTTTAGGAGGAAATTAATGAAATAAAGCTTATTCAATTAATTGGTTAGTGTGGAAGAAATGATTAAGAATCGGTGTTAGTTAATCAAGTGCAAGATGCCGATTATGATATTTGGAGTGTCTAAATTTTGCCCCTCTTTGAAGTAGTGTACTTGTTGTGTTGGTTCAAAGAATAACCTTGATGAGATCAAAGTTCAAAAATTTTCAAATTTTTTTTTGGATGCCCCAGTGGAAAGAAGTATACTGGTACACTATCCCCTCAAGAGATCGAGCAAAAAATATGATTTTAGGGTTGATCTCATGACAAATAGATTCAGGATGGATGCATGAATGGTTATGATGATGATGTTCGCAATATGGATGTATGGATGCAAATTTTTATGATATGCAACAATTTAAGATGCTTAAAATATCAAATCTATATTATCCTAAACATCCTAAATGATGATGCAATGCATGTGAGATGGATGATGTGATATGCTATAATTATGAGATGTATGTATGCTAATGTTTGTGGATGCAAGATAGATGCATTGATGCCATGATACCATGTTAGCATGAAAGAGGATAGAAGAATGAGAGGGATCAACCCTTGATTATGAGAAGATGCAGAGTCCAACAAGTCTATGAGTCATCAAGACTTTATTAGATATTATGGTGAAAGATTGATGATGTTTTTATTATTAGAGATTGGGATTTTAAAAGAGCTTACTTACCTTATGTTTGATAACACACATAGATATGATGTATCAAGGTATAAAAAACCAAGATGGTGTTGTACTTAGTGTGATGGACTTTGAATTGACAATTAGATAGGAGTACCCTTGTTCACATCTCGCATACAAAACCTTATTTAGAATGCAGTTCACATATTTTAAACATCTCAGACCAAAACATAGAAAATTAGAACCCTCCCATGTGGTCAACAAGATACCCAAAATGCCCTCCCTATAGACCAAACAAAGTAAGCATGACCAAGGTTATATTACAAGAATATCCAACAAGCACAATAGATAAAAAGATAATGATCAATGCCCCATTCCTTTCTCTCTAAATCATTTTGATTAGACATCATTGAGAGGTCATTGGAATGAGCACAATAAGATAAATCAAAAGAAAAGATCAAGTACACAAACAAGTCAATGTTCCTCATATCGCTAGCCAAGACTAAACAATGGTGACGCCTGATGTCGATGTCCATTGTAGGAAGATTGCATCCTAGGACATGATGTTATCAGATGATTTGGGACAAACTAGATGATGGGATATTAGTACTAAGAGTTTACGAACTTGTTTATCTATTGATCTAGACTTGAGACCTTGATGTTTGAGTTTTCACTTTCAATTTTCTATACTTGTTTCCAATTGTGTTGCCAAAGGTTGAGGGTAACGATAATTTATTATGAGTGGATGTTTATTTCAGGTGATCATGAGATGGGACAAATGGATTTTTTCAAATATTTGAATGTTTTTGATGTTTTTTGAAATGCTTTGAGGTTGTTTTGGGATTTTCAGGTTATTTAAATGTTTTTGTGTTTTTTAAGATTTATGAATGTTTTTGGATTTGTGTCTTAGGGGCTCATCAATGATGGCCTTGCCTACGTTTAAGATCAAATATGACCTATTTCAGATATCGTGTTTTTGACTTTTTCTAACTTTTTGACTTGTTTTTGGATTTTGATATGTTTTGAATGTTTTTGGATTTTCATATGATTTTTTGAATATTTTTGGATTTTTTGCATGATTTTGATGATTTGGATATGGATATGAATAACAATATCAATGATCTAATTGGGATTTCTTTGAAAACCAAGCTAGGGTTGATTGGTTTGATTGATGGATTGATGATTATAACATTATTGAGAATACACAACAATGGAAGGATAGTGTTAAGAAACACAAGGATTAGGATGGATATCCCAAGATGATGAGGGATTGATTGGATTTGATTGATCAAGATTGATGATGATAACATTGTTGAGGATACACAACAATTCAAGGATAGTGTTAAGAAACACAAGGATTGGAAAGGATATCCCAAGATGATGATGGATTGATTGGATTTGATTGATCAAGATTTTGAAGTTTGGTTTGGAACAAAAGTTGTTTGAATAATTTGATGTGATGTTGAAGCACATGTTAGATGCAACTAATATTGATTGTTTGGATTGATGTTTAATTAAAGATAAAACTTGATAAGGAACATCTTCTCATCAAAATGTGCCATGGGCTAGTGATTTGGATTTTGGCTCACAAATGCTTGACCAATTTGATTTTACATTTTCCAATGTTTGGATCACCACATAAGTTGGAGGATATAGATCAAGATTTATTCCTGAAGCAAGATGTAAATATTTTCCCCTAGTGTCTAGAAATGTTTGAAATGTCATGGATGGATGTCTAGATAGGTGTGTGGATGGATGGATATGGTAAGCACACAAAGGATACCAAGGATTATCTTGTTAAAAGATAAGATGTTTGAACAAAGGATGCTCATTTGGATAATGCTTCATGGCTCAGATAATGCTAGGTAGGATAGGATCAATGAAAATGGCCCATGCCAAGATGTTTACCATAAGCAAGTGTAAAGTGTACACCAAACTTTCATCAAGATCAAGATAATTTGGAAGATGGATCTAGATGGATGAAAATGGATTGGATAAATGGTTCATGGATGAATGGATTTATTATGGATAAGATGGATGGAATGCTGTATTTATTATGGATGGGATGAGATGCTTCCACCTAAACTAGCACACATAGATGTTCAATTCTACACATGATGCCTGTTTTCCATGTTTTCATCATGGTACCTGCCCAAAGCACCACCCATGCAGTTTTCACTAGAGGACAATTTTTTCTCTACTATTTTCATGATTTTTTGATTTTTGTGAAAGATTTGAAGCTCATGTTGAACCACCTGGTGGTGTCAATGTAGATGCTTCTATCATAATGTTTTATTGATATCCTACTTGAAGAAGCTGCTTTGCCAAGATAAATGCACTTGAATGCAACTTTTGAGATTATTGATCTACTTTGTTGATACTAGAGTTAACTTTGTCTTTGTGTGCACATTGTGATAGAGTGCCTTCTAAATCCTTATAATGAATGGCTGCCACCAATAAATGGTCAATGTGAGAATTGGATATCATGCATGGAGGCGTGGAAGGTGGAGTGTGTTTAGGAATAGAAGATGGATTGGTTGATAGTTTGGAACCTTTGACTCTCCAAACTTGGGAAGATGAGCAATAATGGGTGGATATGAAAGCATGCTTGGAATTAGGACCAACTGCTTGATATACTTTGTACTTTGGTTGAAAATCCTACTTTTTCCTTTGTGGACATCTTCGATGGATACTTTTCCCTTTTTTATTTTGCCCCATAGTTTCTTTGACTAATGGAGTTTGATAGGGATAATCTTTCTTTGTATTCTTTGGTATCCATTTGTATTTGATTTGTCCATTATGGTCCTTATCTTCTTATGGTCCTTATCTTCTTTTGCTTTGATAACACTTTTTGTGCTTTGATTCAAATCTTTCTTTTGATGTTGGTCCCAATTCATGGATGGGGTGATGGGTGGATGGAGATTCATGATGTGGTTGGTTGTAGTATTGGCACTAGTTTCATAATAAGGATTATTTGTGCTCCCTATCTTGATGTTTGCACCAGATAAAATTGCCCCCAGTATTATAGAGGTATCACTAATATTTTTAGATCCTTTCATTGTCAAATAACCAAGACCTTGATGCTTAGGATTTCCAATTATCTACACTAGTTCAAGGATACCCTATTCATGTAGGCCTAATCCCCTGCCTTGATAATTCATCTGTTGAAACATTTTATTTGCAATAGGATATGAATTAACTTGGAAAAAAGGTACTAATCCCTCTCTGCTCTGTTGTGGATCTTCAAAGGTGATAGATTCTTCATTGATAAGATAGATTGCCCTAAAAAAGGTAAGAGATCCAAGATTATAAGTGATAGGATCCTCTATAAGTGGGATAACTTCTTGATTCATATCTTTGGCTTGATCTTGTGAAATATCAAGTTTTAATGCTTCTTCAAGAAGTGTTGATGATTCACTATCCACATAAAATTTTCCCTCATGATTCATTTTTGATATGCCTTCACAGGATGTTTTTGATTCACAAATTCTATAGAATCCTTCTTCATGACCCATTTCTGATATGTCTCTAGATCTTTCTGTATCTTGATCATGTGTAAAAATGTTAAGAGTAGGAGAATCTTGTTCCTTGGTAATGATATCAAGAGTATGAGACTCTTGTTTTGAATGAAGATCTTCTACATGTCCATCCAAAGAAAGCATCTCATGGGTAGATGGAAGAGTATATGCTATATGGATATGATCATTATTTGCATCTTGTATAGATAGGAGAGTGCCCATTAGATCATTGTAGTAGCTTGGAGATACAAATTCTTGATCTTGATTAATTTTGGAATTGTTTTTAACATGCTTTGGATCAAGTTCTTGACATGGGTCAGTTTCAAAGAATGGATTTCTTATAAAGGGTTCTTGGATATTGTCATTAGGCATGAGAAGTGGCTGAATATCATCTTGATCTTTAAGTGAATTTGGATCAAGTGTTGAGTTGAGGATTCCTTCAACATCTACAACCATGAGGTCAAAGGATGTCAATATGTCTTGGAAAGGACCATTGCTAGACTTTGGTGAAAGATGTTGATCATGCTTTGGAATAAATTCTTGAGATATGTCCTCTAACTCATTTGGTGATGTAGAGAAATTTTCAAAATTATCATTGGTTGATGGATCACAAATTATGTCAATAGGATCAAATAATTCTAACACTCCTTGAAATAGATCAAATATTGTTGAGGGGTTTTGATCATGACTAAATAGTGACTCTTGATGTAAGTTGATTTGATCATTGGATGAGGTGGAAACATCTTCAAGGTGCTCCTTGATGGATAGATCTTGATCATTATTTTCAACAATTATGGTGGAGATATTGTCAATGTTTTCAACCATAGGATCAAATGATGTTAACATTTCTTGAATTGGATCATTGTTGGGTACTGTTGGTGGATTTTGATCATGATTGAAAAGTGACTCCTAATGTATGTTGATTTGATCATTGGATGAGGTAGAAATATCTTCAAGGTGCTCATTGATGGATAGTTGTGATTGATTTTGGAGATGTGATGATTGATCTTCGAGATGGGGTGATTGGGTTTGTTGTTGATGTTGTTGATCTTGATGTCCAACCTCTTGAAATTGCAGATGTTGTTCTTGATGTGGTTGTGGACACAACTCAATTCTTTGATGAAGTGGTTTAACCAATGGAAGAGTGTATTGATTTTTGGGTGGAGATGTCTCTTGGTGATATGAATCAACAAATTTTCTAAGTATAGCAATATGATCTCACAAAATTTGATCTTGACGCCTTTGATATAGTTGATTTGGTTTTTGTTCAAGCAGATTTGGAATGTATACTTGTGGTGTTTGTATGGGATCATGGAAAAATTGATTTTGGAAAATGTTTTGATTTGGGATGATATTTAGATTTGGAATTATAGGTTGAAATTTAACATTACTGTGGTTGGGAATCACATTGCTTTGATTTAGGTAACTTTGATTTTGCATAGTGTTACCCTGATTTGGATCAATACATGGAGTTGTTAACATATTGTTTGGACTTTGAACAACATTTGTATGATTCACAAACATATCTATCCCAATGTTTACCAAGTGTGGATTTGAAATGTTCACGTTTGGTAAACTTGTACTTGGTATATTCACATTTGGCATGTATGGGTTTGGTGGGATGATGTTGTTTTGTTGAAGACTCATGCATTGATTGTTTGGTTGATAGATTTTTAGGTTTGGACTTTGATTTAAATCTACCATAGGGAAAGGTGTTCCAAAATTTAGATTGGGAATACTCACATTTGTTGTACCATTGAGGTTTGTAGGATATAATGATGTCATGTATGGATTGTATAAATGTGAGTTTTGATAATCCATTGGTTTTGTAAGGCTTTGATAGCTTGGTTGACTTGGATTACTCATGATGTATGAATAGAGTTTATATTCCATGTTCTTCTTGTGTTTTGACCTTGTTGATCTCTAAGGAATTTAGGACCAATGATGGGATGAAGGATGAAAGGGGCGAATGATATGGGTGTTGATATTTTAGGAACTTTGGATCAATGCTAGAATTTAGGATTTGATTTTGATTATTTTGATTGGATAATGAACTTGTGAATCCCAAGATGTTAGATGCTAACTTAGGATGAAATTGTTCAAAAGGGTGATAATTTAACTAAGTGTGTTAGGAAGGATTCATCCAAACACACCTAACTAAACATATGATTTTGATTTGGTTTAAGGATGTACCCAAGTCTAGATAATGATATTTCCAAAGCTCTAAAGTTGTTTGTGGGATGGATTTTGATAGATTTTTTGGGATGGATGAAGTGTTTGATTTGATCCTAAATGAACCTAAGAGGGACCTTGTTTACAAGACCAAGATAGTGAAGACATGCTTTACCCGATGAGTAGCTCAAACCAAAAGACCGATGTTTCACTTGGAAGACCATAAGACAAACACATGTGTGGGGTTCAGTTTGAGTTAATCTTGATTAATGAATTTCTTTTTACCACATCAACTTGTCTTGCTTAAGTTTCAAACTAAATGTCTATGTCTCAATTTATTTTCATCCCACAAGGTCCATTATGTGGAAATCAAGAGAGTCAAGGAAATAGTTCCCTAATGTTGACTTTAGAGAGAGCAAATTGAGATATAGGCCCAAATATTTAGAAGCCTCTAAGGATAGAATACCTAGGGAAAAGTAGTAATACTTGGAATTTTCAAAGGTATTTGCTCCTTCTAAAGGGTTTGAAATTTGATGACCTTGTGGAATGTTTATTTTCAAGATTTTGGATTTAAAGCAATGTATTTAACTGACTCATAGATTGCACAACCCTAGGATAGAAAATAAAATATTTGTTGAATTCCCACTTGGAATTCTCCAACTACGCTTATTTAGAGCAGATGATTAGAAGCTTGACCACACTGGCTCCCCTCCATGACACTCACTTCTATGGGTTAGCCAAGCTTCGAGTTCTCATGAATCTCCCATGGAAAACTACTCATCTCTACTAAGAAGCACAAGTATGTGGGATGACTTTAGAGGTATGACCTCTTGTACCAACAAATAACAGGGTTTTTGGATTTTACATAGATTGGTTCATAATCAGGGTACCCGTTTAGACAACCACATGAGAGGCAAGATCAACCCATAAAAAGAGTATCACTTGCTTGTTTATAGGAGTTTTTGTAATGATGAGTTTCCCCAACATTCAAATTTATATACCGGTTGGGATTAGCTTGGCATTTAACTTGTTACTGATTTGAGTCATTCCCTTGGGGTAAGTAATTTTTCCCACCAAGACAGGGTCTCTAAAGGTAGAAAATAGTGAAGTACATTTGTAGTTTGATCGCCTAACACACTTAGGGGGCAACACACACAATGCCTTTTCTTCACACTCGCATGATTTTTCAATTTTAGACCCAAACTTGAAGTGTGGAGGCAATCTTTTGGACAACCTAATATCACTAAAATGCTTTTGATTCTCAAGATCACCGTGAAGTGTGAGAGAAGTGCATACACATTTGAATGGTATTAGTTTGTAAAGAAGATTACAAAAACAAAGTAAGCACAAGTTCGTTTTAAATCCTTAAAAGAAATAATGAGTTATTTTTAAAGCACCAAACTTGAGTGTGAAGTTGATTGTTCAATTTTAGTCCCAAATCAAAATTCTAGTAAGTGTCTAAGGTTCAATTTTAACCAAGTTGAAAAATCTTGAGTTTTAGGTTAATTTTATGCCCAAAATAATTCTAGTTGGTCCTAAAGCATGAAAGGAAAATATATGATAGGTTATTTTACCATGAGTGTTTAAAAACACTATTACAATGAGTATCAAATGATTTTAATTTCACTTCCATGCTCCATGATCCTTTAAAACCTGCAATACAAGCTCCAAATGTTAGATGAAATCAAGAAACAAGAAGATATGAGGGTTAGATAAATGATTAAGCATAGAAACCCTAAAACTTAGACCAAGTTTCATTGTGATTTGACATTATGTGAAAATTTGAAAATTTTAATTCTATCAAAGTTAAGAAACACCAACACCATTGCATAGCTTATAAAATTATAAACCATTTCAAAAAAAAATTCTTTGAAAAAGACCTCCGTATGACCAAGATATGGCCATTTTAAGATTGACTATAAAAGCAAAAAAACAATAGTGTCGCCATTTGAACATAGAGGCAATGTCGCTATATAGTGACGCTGGAATGATTACATCACTATTTGAGGATCTTAGTGACACTATGCTAAATTCAACATCACTTTATGGAAAAACAGAGACCACGTTTGCGTCACTATTTCCTCCAATGTCGTTGTTTGTCTTTCCAACATCGTTGCAACCTAGAAAGACATAAAACAAAAAAAATGACAAAAATAGAGAAAAAGTGTTAATTTTGAGATTTTTTCCCTCCTTCTAGTGCCAAATGTAGAATTATTTTCCTAGAATTTCTCAAACATGAACAAAAAATCAAACATTAGTCCATAAACAAGTGTAAACAAGCATTCCCTATGAAATTCATTCAAACACAAGATAATGAAATCAAAGAAAAATATCAAGTAATCTACTAATGAAATCCTATTCTAATGCTCAAAATAGCATCCCATAGGGGGTTGGTGCTTCTTTGATGTGGAAAGAAGCCCTTTCCCAATCCCTTGATAAGCTTGATGGTAGATGTGTGATTCTTGATGCAAAATTCCAATAACCTAGCGATGGATGATGCAATTCTATGCTAACTTGGATTAAATTGTGGATGCCTTGAACTCAAATGACTATAATATATTTGCATGAAGTTATTTCCTCAGATCAATATTGAAGGCCTCTATTTATAAGAAAGACGGATTGAAGAGTGAATAATGGGATGGATGTGGGATTAAAAAAGAGACCAATGGCATTGTGCCACTTGTCAACATGCTAATGAAGGGAGGTGGAACACATTTTGAACAATGTGCATGTTAAATGCATGTAGGTGAAATTTTAATTTCAAGAGGTGGCTTGTGCAAGAGGGGATGTAAGAGGAATTAATTCCAAGTAATAGCCTTCAATGCAATAGTGGAGGACAAAAGTCTTTTAGGAGGGAAAAGTCAAGTGGGTGGAATATTCAAAAGAATATGCCACATTTGAATGAAAATAGAGGGAATTAGTAAATCAAATAAATTGATTTATATGTGCAACTTGCAAAAGCTAGAGGAATGGAGGATTAGTGTTAGGAGTTAATTAATTTAGGATTAATTAACTTAGATGAAATTAGTTTGATTTTGACGTTTAATTCAAATATTTGAGTTTATTTAAATAAAATGAGAGGATATTAGGACATTAGTATTTTAATTAAATATATTGATTTATTTAATTAAAGGAGATGACATTAGGATTTTAATTAAAATTGATTTATTTAATTAAAGGAAGAACATGAGGATTTTAATTAAATAAGATTGATTTATTTAATTAAAGGAAGAACATTAGGATGAAATAATCTGATAAAGTTCATTATCTGATTTTAGGAGGAAATTAATGAAATAAAGCTTATTCAATTAATTGGTTAGTGTGGAAGAAATGATTAAGGAAGAATTGGTGTTAGTTAATCAAGTGCATGATGTCGATCAAGATATTTTGAGTGTTTATAGAAACAACAATGTTAGAACATAACGATATGTGAGAAATTGTTAGTAAAGACTTGCTTAGAACATTTATTTTGAATGTCAATTAGACTATTATATAAATATTGTAATATGAATAATACAGAATGTATGCACAAATTTTAACATTAGTAAGAGCATATATGTGTATGTACATAGACTTGTCTATGTACATACACATACTTGTGGCATACCTTATTTTGGTTTTACTATATTTTTAAAAGGAAAAATGCTTAAGATGTTAAGTAGAAACTAGTCATAAGAATGATATGACTGATTGTTGAAATACTCTAAGAAGCATAGAATCTACTTTCTGTTTAGAGTTTAAATGTTTATGTTCTTCCTTTGAAGACAATATGGTAGTATATTTTGATTCCTTGAATACAACAGTGATACCTTAGTAGACTAGAACATCTATGGGTAGTTGCTGCTAGAGGGTAGATAGCTATTATCATAGAAAGTTACCTTCTAGGATGGGTGCCAAAATGGGTTTAGAGAGTATAGGTTTGCTTTACCAAAACCTATAATTTTTTGTTGTTGCAACACACTTATTATGCTTGGCCAAGTAATATGGTTCATTATGTATGCATGAATGAACTCTGTGATTTCATTCTCTGCCATTCCTAGCATAGATCTTGCACTTTCTTTTCTAAATTGTAGATAGAAATTGCATGTTGATGCATGGGAATGCACTAGATTGCACCTTGCAGGTTGTTCTCTTGCTAAAATTTTTGTGCAAGGTCAGTCATTCTTCAAGTCGAAAGAATACTGGGGAAGTGTAAGCTTCATGGTTGGGCGATAAAGTGCTTTAACCATGTTTTCATCCACCAGAGGAGGTGAGCATTGAAGAAGAACCTTAGTTGTTCCTAGAATATCATATTCTATGATGTATCTTGATGTTATTCATTCATGTACTTGATGAGAAATGTAATATGTACTGATACTGTGGCCTTAGGTGCCAAGTAAATATTGATATTGTAATTTGACTTTTGAAGTGAATATAAGAATATTTGACTCATTTTAAATGGACATGTGTAGCTATGATTGAATTTAGCCACTAGTTATGTATTTTTAATTTGGAGTATATTCATGTTTCATTTACAATAATAGTAATTAAGTAATAATTAGGAATGGTTTATTATAGAGGATCATGAGAATCTTATGTGTCTCTCTTCCCCTAGGGAAAACATTATGGAGTAAGACAATAACATCATTGATGAATAAGATTATTCAACCCTTGATCATTGCCCTACCTACGATGAAGTCATTTTGGAAGAACCAATCCTTGAATGTCAAGAAAATTTGGTTGGTAATTCTCCTAAAAACTCTCCTCCTAGGGAGAATATCATGGTGCAAGAAAATGAAAACAATAGTAATGTGGCTTCCTTAGGTGATGGTAACAAGGTGATTCTAGATTTCCCTTTATTATAAATACATCAAACCAAGACCACTAAGGTTATGAATGCACAAGTGTCCATTAGATCCCCCTTGACTACTGGACCTCCTACATACCCCATGGGACATTCTAAGAATCCTCTAATTCTTTACCCACCATCACACAAGCAACAAACTTAAAACAAACCTGAACTTATCCTTTACCCACCTAAGAAAAACACCATTGTCATACATATAACAAGAGGAACAATCCACAACAAAAAAAAACACCTCCAACATCCTTCCCTTTGCCTGATCCCATTTTTCCTAGTGCTCCTTGTCTACTTTTGCATAGTGGGAAGGAGTATGATCTCATTGAACAACTAAAGAATACTCCTGCTAAGATATCATTGTGGGACCTTATTCAAGCCTCCCCTCATTATCATAACATGATTCAAAATTCTTTAAAACAATTTCCTATCCCTTCTAATGCACAACCAAATGAAATAGTAGCCATGATTCAAGGAATAAATGTTAACATTGTTTTCCACCAAAGTGAGCTCCCTCCTTTGGAAGTGTAAAAACAAAATGAAGCTTTCATAATAATAGCTCAATATAAAAGAACAGGGATAAAGGGAACCCTTGTTGACAATGGCTCAACCCTTAATGTGTGTAGTATAACCCTTTTGGATAGGCTTGGCATTGATAAATCAAAAATTCAACCTGACTCTTTATCTATTAAGGGATTTGACAATGTAGAAAAACAACTGCTTGGTGTAATCACTATGCCTATTACATCTAGAAATGCCATATTAGAAATATTGATCCATGTTATGCAAAACGATCTTTCATATAACCTCCTTTTAGGGAGACCATGGATTCATGAAATGAATGGTGTGCCTTCAACTTTGCATCGTATCATGAAATATGTCTACAACAAAAAAGTACACATACTCAAAGCCGATCCTGAACCAAACAGTTGTTTGAACATTGAGAAAAACAAGGAGAATCCTTTGAAAAAATTAACACCAACTTCACAAGTAGAACCCGTGCAAAAAAAAGACAAAGAAAAACACATTGAAGAAATCAGAAAGCTACTAAAAGATGATTGGGGTTCCTTAGATTTCACAACATTCATGGAGAATACAAGATCATAACAAAAGACTCTGAAAAGGGAACATGAAAAGCGGTAATGTCAACACAAAACTTAGAAAACCTTTCAAAAGCATCCACCTCAACCACTTTAAAAGAAGAAAAAAATTACACAACAAACTTTGATGAACTTAATTATGAGCAACCATCGAATCCAAAAGAGATGAAGAAACTTTATGGAAAAGGTTATGAACTTATGAAATGACTTGGATATAATGGAAAAGGATGTGGTGCTAGAGAACAAGGTATCTATGTCCCTATAGAGCCTCACATGAAAGAAAAGACTAGTGTTCTTGGTTATTGTCTCTCAAAAGAAAGAAACAAGCCTTCACTCAATATCAACACTATTAAAAAAGATTCTTCTAAGCCAAATTTAATAATAGTGCATCCTGAACTGATAGAAATTAATGATCCTGATTATTATCCTTTGAAAGACATGAAAGAAGCAAAGAAATACTCAATTAAACATTAATTTTATCACACAAAACACTAATGATTTGAATTCGTTAGATTTTACACCCTCCTATAAGGGAAAGTATAAAATTTTGCAATCTAAAGAGTCTTGTGTAGTTATGACATCTTGTACTAAGCAAGAGACATCTTTGTCATAAAACAAAGCAACATCTTCTACTATTGATCAAGAGGGTATTTGGTTGAGACTCCTCTAAGATTGTTTCATATCCCTCCCTCCAAGAACATGAAATAAATTTTACTACAATAATTCATTTTACACATATCATAGAGTTCATGGTCATTCCACTAATGAATGTAAGGCTTTAAGTAACAAAATTCAGCATCTTGGGGATTGTGGTGCTCTTCCTTGTGTTGAAGCACCTAGTTCTTCTAACTGATACTTAATTTCATCCTATTCAACTCATCCTTGTCCTACACTAAGTGGGGGCAAGGGTTTAGGTAGGATTTTCCTCATATGTCACTTGTCATTGTCTCTTTTGGCTAGTTGATCACCTTTCATGTACATATAAGAGCAAGCTTGGGATGTGGATGACATGCCTTAAGTTGAATCACATGTGAAATACTTATTCATGATGTAGTTCGATTAAGAAACATATGAATTGGCATAGGGATTTATGAGTAAGCTCTCATGTCTTCTACTTTAAATTAATTGCTCACAATAATGGTGTTAGCAACCATTTTAAAGTGGGGGGCATACATCAACACTCATGTTTCATTGTGCGATTTTATTTCTTCTGGCGATTTTTCCTTTTCTTGGCAGTGTCATTGGGCTTGATTTCATCTGAGAGTGTGATATTTATTTGAATTTTCCTCTCTTGGATACATTAGGCACAATTCTCCCTAAGAAGAGACCTTACATGAACTAATAAAAATCAATTTGAACATTCCTTACACTATTTTGTATTTACAATTTTGGTTATATGGCCACCTTGCATAACACACTTTGCATGACTATGGAGACATCTTGTTTGTTCAAGAGTTCCAAGCATATACAAATTTTTTCTTGCCTCATGAATCTCAAAGTTCATTGTTTGTTCATGAGCTCCAAGCATACAAAGTTTTTCTTGTCTGATGAAGCTCGAAGATCATTTTTGCATGATGCCTTATCAAACTTATTAGGAGGTATAACTTTGGTATGGTTGGATGGGAAGCCGAACGAGGGCATGACTTTCCCTTAGCCACTCATGTGTGTGTGCAAGCACATATTGATTGTGTGTGTATGTGTCTCACTTCCTGGATTTCTCACCCAATGGACAGCCTGAAGTTTCGTTGCCTCAGAGTGAGTGTGCATTTTTTGGAAAACAACCTAGATATGATCCACATCGTGTTGGAAAAATAGTCAAAGCTTGATCAACCTCTTTTTATTTTATTTTCTTTGTTTTAGTTATTGGCATTGCATGTTTGTGTATCTTGATGTTGCATATCATACATCTTGTGTGTGTCCTTTTGTGATTTTTGTCAGTTTGACGTAGGATCTTGGATCTTGGGGCCTTGATCACCTCCTCAATATTTTTTATCCTAGACCATCCACATTGGTACACTTGGACCCCTCTTGAATGTCTACTTTAGTGTGAGTTTGAAGCAAGTTCATCCTCTCACTAAAGTGGGAGCTAAATGTGGCAACAAAAAAAGTATCCCTTTTTCTTGCTTGTTTGGGCCCTCCTTGTTAACTACGCTTAATGGTGCCTTGATTTAGTGTTGTAATGTGTTTGAAACATTCACATTAGGTCTTGGGCTCTTGTGAAATAATGAACTTAAAATGGTACCTTGCTAAAGTGTTGTAACACACTTTCACACTTTTTTGAGGTTTTATTAATTAACTGAACCTAATAAACCTCTTTTTAACCTTGATCATGCCTTATTTAGAGTGATGTAAAGTGTTGTAACACACTTTCACACTTTTATATGGTTTTCATAATTAGTTGGGATTCTTTATGCTTTAATTGGCCTTATTTTACATCCACAAGCCTCATTTAATGCATCTTTTTGAGGGTAATCCTGACACAAATCAACATCCACTCATAATTCAGGTGTTTTCATGTTGTGTAGTCCAGATTTGGTGGTTTGGGATTCATTCACCACCTTGTGTGAATGAGTCCCACTTATTTTTTTGGGTCTCGAACCTGGTTTCACACCTTTCTAAGCATTTTAAAAAAAAGGTCCAATAAATTATGCCTTATGGGACTCATTCGCCACCTTGGGCAAATGAGTCTTGTGTGGCACAAAATCAAAATTAATTCAAATTCTTGGTGGTATTTTATCCTCCTAGATATGATGTCGGCTTATAGTGTTGTAATTTTGAGAATTCTTGCATAATTAAGTATAAATACAAATTTCTTTCACTCATTTTCACCTAGGCATTCAAGAGATCACCTAGCAAGCTGAGTGAGAATCCTTATAGCAAGTTTGAGTTCACAAGAGAATTCAAGTGTTAACAAGGGCATTCAAGAGTAAAATTCTTCATCAATTGTTGCATCAATTCAAGATCCATCATCATGTCAAGGATATCAAGAATAAAGCATGTTATTGAGCTAGTGTTGTGATATAGCATTAAAGAATGCATTACAGTTCTACACCTATTTCAAGATCAAGATCTACATCCTTCATGGCCATTTCATGTTGAGTTGTATATTTTCAAGACATCATATACAAGGCATCATTCAAGGTATCATTGTTCATGTTTCATGTCCTTGTTTCATTGTTTCATCATTTGGTTTAATTAGCTAAATGGGGTTTGACCAAGGAAAACCCATATTCACTAACAATCAACAAGTTTTTCTCCTCTTTACATGTGTGATTGCAGATCTAGGTGTCTTGGAGCTCAAAAGATCATTGAAGATTAGGTTACATGCTTGGATATAATTGTTGGAGTTGTCCCCTCATTTGCAAGGTTGTAATCTTCACTAAAAAGTCACTTACATCCCTGAAAGTAGGGTTTTAGATCCAAAAACAAAGGGGAACAAAAACAGTGAACATTGAAGACCAGATGAACCTTTAAAGTTCCAGAAAACCCTAACTAGATTGATTCTCTAAAAGTGGTGAATGAGTTCTACTATAGGTTTTTTTCAAGGTTTTTGCAGATTTAGATACCCTTTTTCTAGAAACCTACTTTTGTGCAAAAACCCTGATCTGGGATTGATTCACCTAGAATGGAAAATGAGTCCTAGTAGGCCTAAATTTGAGGTTACTCAGCATTTCAAGACTCCATTCAAGCTCTCTTAGGTTTCTAGGTGCTCCTCTATATTTTTCCAGTTTGTTGTTTTGATTTATTTGCATTTATAGTTCATTTTGTGAAGTTTTATGCATCATTGAGTTCAATCATTAGATCTTGCATTTCATACATTTTTACAAGCCCTAGCTTGGCGGTGAACCCCTCAATTAATCTCTAAACATACCCTAGGATAGTCCCTTAACAAATCTATTTCTCCCATTATCATCATTTGATTAAGATCTCTTGGGAGTCCTTGAATGTGGAGTATAGAAAGCTTATTGCCCTAGGTCCTAAAACCCCTTAATGGTGACAATTTTCTATCCTACACATAGCTTGAATTGCAAGTGACTAGATAGTTAAATTTCCAAAATTATTTTGCATTTAGAATTTTTCATTTATATATAGATGAGATGCTTACTGTGGGGAATGCAAACAATTTGCAGTTTAATTTAAATAAAATAAATCACTAGTAGAATTTGACAAATAAATGACTATGTGACTAAAACTTTTAGTCACATGACTAAAACTTTTAGTCACGTGACTAACACTAGTAGTATCTTGAAAATAAATGACTAATTTGGTCATTTATAAGTGACTAATTTGGTCATTGGGTAAAATCAAAATTAAATGACTAAATAAATGACTAATATAATTTAATTTGTATTATATAAAATATATATTATAGATTAATTATAAATTGTATTATATTTATATATTAATTTAATTTGTACAATGTAATAATTTATTAATTATTAATTTTAATAATCTTATATTTGCATTAAATCTTTTTATTAAAGAATATATTATATAATAATAATAATACATTTTTTGGGGCGGCTAAAACATCTTGCACATGAGGTCACGAGGTGTAGTCTCCCCACCATCCCATGGAGGGCGTGTAGCTCTAAAAATATATATAATTTAATAAATATAAATATATTATATATAATTTAATTTGTCTTATATAAAAATACATTTTGTACTAATTATAATTTTTTTATTTGTATTTAAAAATTTCTAATATAAGATATAATATATTATAATAAATATAACCATAATTTTTTTTTTAAATACATATATAAAATATAGCATATAATAACAATTTCATGTGATGCAGCACAATGAATTCCATGTTGTTTTTCTTGGTTGTCCAAGTTGTGTTTATTAGTCCCTGCCTGTAAAGGCAAAGACTAATGTTATCGGGTGAGCAGAATCTGCATTAATTTGTGCCTTGGGAATTGAGTGAGCAATTATACACAGTCATAAGCCAAAGTCTATTTTTTTAATTGTTTTCTTGCATAAAAATTGAACATTTATCAAGCTTGCTATTGGCCAGGGGCTAATTTCCTAGGGTTTTAGGTTTCTAGAAAAGAAAAAATAAAAGAAAAGAAGAAGCCTGTCCAATAAAAGCGAGGAGGAAAAGTATTAAACATGGCTTCCTAATGTTTTCTCTTTTTTTTTCACAGAGGGCACATGGAACTAGAGCTGGATGCGTGGCATTGTAAAAAGGGGTTCATGCACCTTGTCTGTGCTTCCACATTTTGCATTCATGCATCTTACAATAAAGAATGGTTTCTGCTGGTTTGCAGGACATTGGTTTGCCTATTTTTCTAAAATCAAACGCTCACATTTCTCTTTGAACAACTTATCTTGTTTCTTCTTCCATGATTTGCAACATTCTGAAGCTTTTTCGTCTAACTCCATTATTGCATTCATTTGGTTCACCATCTTTAGCATCTTCAATTTGGACCTGTCGGTTATGAAATTTGGTAAGCTGTTTCATTGAATACCTCAATTCTACAGTTTTGTAAAATTTATGTCTATAGACTTTGCATTTTTTTGGATTCAGTATAATGGCCTTTAATATCCAGGATTGGAGGCTCAGGAATGGATATGCCAAGCAAAGCCAGAGTATGTGTGGTTAAGTTTTATGACCATATTCCATTATGGGTACCCTAGTTTTACCATTTTATGAGGGGGGATTTAAGTGGGCTTTATTTGTTTTGCATGTACAGACTATGTCAGGACTAGCCAGTAGCCCAAAAGAACTACCCAAATGGCTCCAACACTAGCCAAGTAGTAGGGCATGACAATGAAGTTTTTGTAGGATCGAATCAAGGTCAGTGGTAAAACCAGGGTTTTAGGTGATGTGGTCACATCTTTCACAACAAGAAAAAACTTGGTGTTACTTCTGAGATGACCTTCTCTAAAAGGTACTCATCATGGCGCTACTTTGTTGTATTTTCTTTCTTTCATGAAAAGGAGAAATCAAAAACAAAAAAAATTACTGCTGTATCCAGCCACGACTTTTCCTAGTGTGTTTGGGGTTTAGTGTAATCCTCGTGGTTAAATCTATTTGAGGCCGTTCAACTTTCGTTGTGGACTTGATATCACATTTAGATTTGTAATATCCAACACCTCTACATTGTTATGTAATTATGTATGGTGATCTGCCTTATAGTTTGGTGGTTACTTTACCTGGATTAGGGCTTGCATTTGCTTAGGGTTTGTGTGACAATGTTGCACATCCTTTTTATTCCATTTCTCATTGTAGGTCATGAGTAGGGAATGGAGTTAACAAGGCTTTTCAATTTGTGTTACAGTTCATTTTGTACATTGCTACACCTCACAATCCTATACTATGAACTGAAAACCTCTTAAATGTTTGTTTTGAATTCTAGTGTTTTCTATTTCGTTCATACAGATTGGTTTAAAAGGTGAACACCATCGTATATTAAAAAATAGGGGCAAATGCTATACAGTGGAATTCAGGCATGTGAACACAGAGAATCTACACAAGATGGCTTGTTATGGTGAGTTGTCTTACACTTTACTTTTGAGGGAAAAATTCCATTCTTTATGGTTGGACATGCCCCTTATTATTGCCTGCATTTACTTGCTTATAATCACTCTCTAATATGGCTCTTCTCTTTCTTTTAGGATTTTCATCATTCTTCACCTGATCAGTAGTTTCTTGAGCCTCTTCCTTATTAGCTAGAGGTTGATGGCTTTTGGGATTAGTCCCTTTTTTCATCAGCTTCTTACTCAGGTGTGTATTCCAGAAATTCTTAATTTCATTATTTGTTTGCTCGGACAGTCTTCCTGCAATCAATGACCATCTGCACATATAAAGTCAAGAATAATCAAATTCCTCTTACAAATTGAACAGTAAGATAGATAAACCAACTTAGAGTTTATGAAAGCAAACAAAGATCAAAAACTCCTCAAACTAATGTGATACTTATCAATGATATTAATTCAAAAATCTATACACTAACTTCTGCACTAAAACTTAGATAACATACATAACAAAAGATATCCAAACATTGTGACCTGTTTCATATTATTGGGTACTGATAAAAATAATCATAAACATTATCATTCAGTATTGCACTTGGAGATTTCATCCCACAGATCATCGATCTTCCATTAACTTATAAAAGCTTCTAATTTCAACTTAAGGCCAACATTCTTGCTAATAGAGTAATAACATGTTGTCAGTTTGGCAGTAATACAAAGCAACCATTACCAATTTCCCAATAGTCTATGTAACCTGATTACAAATTCCTCTTTGTCAGGAGTAATGTTTCCACGCTTTATATCAGGCCTAAGATAGTTCATCCACCTAAGCTTGCAACTTTTTCCACACCTCAGCAGGCCTATCACAAGAACTCAACATCATAAGCTAAGTTTGTTTAGCAGAAGAGTGTAATTGAAATCATCAAATTTTGACAAGTAGATTACCTGCTTTTTTTGGTAGAGCCCTCCATTGGCCTTCTCCATGGGCTTCAATAAATTTTGTCAACAACATATCCTCCCTAGTAGCCCATGGACCTCTGCGCAAACCCACTTTTGAACAACAAGGAGCTCTTCCCATTCTCTTTGGCAATATGAAAAAAGAAATCACACACTAACTAGACACTATCTACAAAGTGTCTGAATCAGCTAAGGAATACAATCATTTCATCACTTTACTAAAGTGCCTGCTTAGGTGTTTTGAGAATTGGAATAAAGGTAGAAAGGAGAATCAATTTTCTCATTCTCCTAGTATCCATGTGGGCACTATTTAAAAGATCCACTTAAGCATATTATAGTGGCATTTTATTCTAATTATTAAATCTAAAATTTGTGTATTATATTAGAGTTCTATTTAGTGTGAATATTGATTTTCTTTTCCATCGATCATAAATTCAGAATTTTCATAGCCGGTACCGTTGCTCTCATGCCCTTTCACAAGGACTAAAACATTTAAAATCAACTGCCATTCTTAGGTAATATTTATAAGCATATGTTTTATTCAACAACGAAATATGGATACTCTAGAATATTCTCACTCCAAGCTCCATTTCTTCTGACTGTGTGGGGATTACTTATACATTGTTAACAAAAAACTGCAGTAAAAAACTTTGTAAAACAAACTCATTCAAACTTGTTTTTCCAAGAACATATAATTTCACCTAATTATTATTTTTGTGTTTCTATTTTGCTACTATACTATATTTAGAAAAATTGTTCATGAGCACAATTTTTCCTCTTATAATTTGTATTATACTCTAACAATGTTGATTAGAGCTTGTGATATATGGCTTTATTGTTAGTTTCTATTTACAATAATATTGGATAAGGTTAATGTTCATTGGGAAAAGATTGCATTGTGGTCAATGTAGGATTCTTAATGAAATCATTTTCTGCTCTTGTATAATTTGGAAACTTGTCTATCTCAAAACAGAACCTTGAGAGTTGGCTTGTCTAGAGCAGAGCATCCACAATAGGTGAAGACTACTTTTCTGTAATAGATATTTTTGAGGAACCTACCATTCTGTATTCTACAGTGCTAAAGTTGTTCTACTATATTTGGACAGAGACTTGTAGCAATGGTTTTATGCCTTATGGTAAATAGTTGATGCAATGTTGTTATAGTTTTATGTGTAATGTTAAGGAGTTATGCATTGTAATGAACACATATAATGTATTAGATCTTTATATAAGATTATAAAAAAGTTAGTTGTTTATGTGAGGGGCTTAGTAGTGCATTGCAGAGAATTCTATTGATAAATTGAAATTCCTTGCTCAAGTGACAAGTGATATCATAGAATCAAACCAAAAAGATTTTGATTCTAACTTAGAAATCCTAGACGATGCCCTTAAAAAGCAAGGAAAAGATAGCTAAGAACATGGATGACTTGAGAGAAGAAAGAAGAAAGAACAACAAGAAAAGACTAGCTCTGATTTAGAAGTCTCTAACTCTGGAAACCCTAATGATGCCCCTCCATCTGATGATGATCTTAACCCTAATTTTGATCCTATGAATGATAACCATTGTCCTTGATAAACTAGGGAAAGCTACTTAACCTGATATGATATGATGCCAAAGCTTTCCCAAAGCTTTTCCACTCTCAGACACAATTACTAGCTGAAAAATCCCTTTGAGAAGACATGCATCCCGTAAAGCAGCTATGATGTAGTTTATAGTCCTACAAGTAAATTTGGTTCAATGTTACTGATGGTATCTGAGAACCAATGTGAAAATGAAGAAATTGCAAGCATTGCAACAAGTCTTCTTGAAGGGCAGAATAATAATCATGATTGATCAGACATATTATAAATTTATAACTGTATAACAACTTACAATTACAATATGAAAACAGAAGCAGAAGAAAGCTTGTCAAACCCACTTTTCTGAGCCTGTGCATGACTTGAATGAGTTTGTTGGTACTAAGTCCAAATTTCCCACTTTCACCATAAGTTCCAGTCCAGTGACCATTGTGCTTTGTGCAGAGCTTGGCTCTTACCCCAAATACTGGTTGAACCTTCATTGCTCTGCTAGTTTTAATCACCAGATTCAGCTCTTCCATCTGATCAACACACAAGTAAAAAGAAGAATCCTTGTGAAAAGAAAATGAATAAGGCATACGACACCAAATTACAAGTGCTTCTGATAACTTGTCAAAAAGGTAAGGGAAATAGATAAGCTAATGAACTGCTCAAGAACTAGCACAACTTTAATACCCAATCTCATTGCTAACAGAGCAGTTTCAATATAAGTCCTGTTGGCAATAAAAGAAAGACACGAGAGAGATATTAGGATGGGAATAGAAAAACTTAATTATCTACCAAAAATGCATAAGTGTCAGTTCAAGCAAAATCAAATATCTAAAGTTAACTAATTTTATCAACATCAAATGTGATGCATTCTCTAGTCTTTTTCCTAGAATCCTTATACGAGTGCAAACGATAGTGAAATTTTAGTTGAGAGAAATGGTTTTAGAAATCCCCTATGCGTAATGGATCCATGTGGTTAGTTGCCCACTTGATGGCATACAGTGGATTTGTAGAGATAAAACATTTGGTTATCCCCAAATTTGATGCAAAATGGGATAGCCACATATTGAAATCATCAATAAACATAAAAGAATACCTTGAATGCATATCACTAACTGCTAAGTATGAGCCATACACACATTTGCTTCTGGTTAATTGCTTAGAATCTAGTGAAGTTTTATAAATTGTAGTCAAGAGATGAATATTTCACTTCGAATGATGTTCTCATCAATATGCAGGGTATGGCAACACATTGTTAGAGGAGGAGTTTTTGTGATTGATGCTACATGTGGCAATGGGCATGACACCTTGTCATTGGGAAAAATGGTATGTGAAGAATCGAGAAAGGGGCTTGTTTATCAGATGGATTTGCAGCAATCTGCCTTGCAAAATAATTCTGCTTTATTAGATTTCACACTTACACCCATTGAGGTATCTTGTAATCCATATCAGCATGAGTTGACAATTTTTTTGGGTATGCTTATAAATAGAAAGGTTTATTTGCAATTTCAATGTTTTCTATGATATTTTATAAATAATCTGTAATGTAGACAATTCCAATGCATGCATTCTTCACTACTTCAGGGACTTTATCTTGATTATCTTATTCATTTTTTCATCTTTCTGAGGTTATTCTTAGGGAATTTTGATTTGTGATCCAGAAACAGAGATGAAAATTTTGATGTGGATTTGTAAAACTAAATTTACATTACGATAGTTAAAGTAAATGCATGGACTTCATGCTTATAAAGTAAGGAATTATTTGTACACAGAAAGAGTATTACAAAGAAATCTGAAGAATGGGTTTGGTTTCATAATATGCAAATGCAATATAGATGGTCCCACATATATTGCTAGGAATTTCTATCTAGGCAGAGTATCTTGAAGTGTCAATCAAAGGGATACAAGCAGAATGCAACAATGGCAAATATGGTGTTGAGATTTTAGAGGCAGTAGTACTTACATAACCATACTATTAGTGCTAATCTAAAATGAAAAAGGGTCTTGATAGATTACATTTTATCATGACTTTATCATGACTTGATAAATAGGGTCTTGATACATTACATTTTATCTGACCATCCTTCACAACTACACTTTTGGGCTGAGTTAAAGAATTAACCTTTTTAGAGGAGTCCAGACTATGGTCTTCTTGGTGACACTAGCTTACCAATGGTCCAACCCACCCTTTGGAGGTACTGCCTGGAATGAGATCAACCAAATTTGTAAGATGACTTACCAAAGTTCACCCACCCAGCATCGTATCCCAAGAGCACTCATAATACCCTCATTCCGCTGAAGAAAGAAATTAATTGCTACCAAATTATGGAAAACTTGTCCACCAAGATAAATTTCACCTTGGATGAAATGGAACATAGTTTTTAGCTGGCCAAAGAGAAGGCATTTATTTACAGGTTTACAGGTGCTATCCCTGGACCCATGACTCTTAGGTCTTGGGTTCAAGAGAATTGGAAGCCAGGTGGAATTGTTGGCATTCTAATGATCTTAAAGGTCTATTTCATGTTCACATTCTCCTCAAAACAAACAAAGATACAGATTTCTTGGTGGCCCTTGGTTCATAAAATAATCTAGTCTTTTCATAAAAATAGGGATCTACCAAGTAATTGCTAAGGAAGGTAGGCAAAGCTGTTCGAGAGTATATTACAGCTTCTGAGTTCCCCAAACACACAAGGGTCCTAAACTTTGCTAAAATCCATGTTAATATAGATTTGATTAAGCCATTACCAGATAATACTGTTGGAAGATGTTGCATAAGTAGCCAATGTTTAACGAGAATTTTGGCTTTCGTTGTAGAATCTGTGATGAGCATGGTCATCTAGCTCACTTATTCCTCTCCCAACAATAGTAGGAGCAACAACAACCACCTGCAACAAATCAAGAGCATAACAATTGCCAAATGCATTAGATAACATGGGAACATTGGGAAGAGATACCCCAAGAACTGACTAAAAGACAACCACTGCTGGGATTTGCACATTCCTAGGAAAGGTTGAATCAACAAGGAGGAGAAACAAAATGAATAGACTGTAAGGAAGAAAATAGGAGCAACTCTCTTAGCTGAGCAGATAAATCTTTCAAACCCCTTTGAAGCTCTTGCTAAACCAGGAATAGAAGAAATGGAAGATATTTAGGATAGCCTGGAAGCAAACACAACATTCATGACCTCAAGCCCACAGCATAGCAGAATCCTCAAAGTAAGAGGAAAGCTAAAAGGGATTGCAAAGGAAATACATATGTTTTCTGTAGTTGTGGACACCTCAAAGAGTCAAAACCAATGATAGAAAGTAGGATTGCTAGAGACAAACCTAGAGGTGGGGGTAACAAATGCCAATTTTTATAATACCTAATTCAGTCAAAATACCTCAAAGATATTCAGGATAGCTTGGAAGTCAACACACCATCCTTGACATCTCAAGCCCACAGCATAGTGGAACCCGCAAAGTAACAAGAAAGCTAAAAGGGATTGCAAAGGAAATACGTATGTTTTCTCTAGTTGTGGACACCTCAAAGAGTCAAGTCACTCAAAAACAATGATTAGATGTAGAACTACTAGAGACAAACCCAGAGGTGGGAGTATCAAATTCCAATTTTTATATTACCTAATTCAATCAAAAGTTGAAAATTAACTGCAAAAATCTAGACATATCTGTTACCAGATTGTCTCTGTTTGAAGGACCATCAATCCCAGATTTGTGATACTACATGTCCTAAAATAGTTCTAGAGTGAATCATTGTCTTCTTAATGTTTTTTTTTGTGGAATATTAGAGGCCTCGAGGAGCACAATAAATTATGATGAAGAGGATTGGATGCTCAGTAGTTTCTATGATTTTGGTAGAATTTTTTTGTGGATTTGGCATTTGCTACACTTGGATTTTTGGAACCTATTTTGTAATACTCTTACAGACTAATATCCAAAATTAATTGTTGTTGATGTTTAGATAATGATGCAATTTTCTTTATAAATTCTTTGTTTTTGGTAGGGATAAATGCTTTGTTCCTAATTATGTGATCCCCTATAACCTTTGACCAGTTGAGCTGCTCCTTTCTCATATAGCAGTTGAAGCTCGGGATTTGAACCTATGACCACTATCTGTGTCTTTCAATGGCTCAACCATCCATTCTATATGCCCCATTGGTTTTTATAATGCATTTTTAATAGAGTACTTTCAATTGTATTTAGAAAAAGTTAACAGTTCAGAAAGACACTTGATTTTGTGAATCTGGATTCTGCATAACTCTAATTTTTTTTGTGAATTTACATTCTTATGGTTGCACTGCTTGTTTAAAGTAGGTTGAGTATGTAATATTGTTGATGTAACATTGAACTAAGTATATATATTTGAAACCTAAAACTTTTGAGTTTTTCATTTAATTGATTTTTTCTGTGATATCACATCAAGAAAATCAATAGTGTTTTATTGAGGTTAAACAGGTACACCCAATTGTTGGAATGGAGTATTCACATGGTATGTGCAGTAGTTTGAACACTTAAGTCTTTTCAAAACTATTTTTTTTGTTGTAGAAACAATAATATCCATTATCTAGAAAAATGGGAAATTTGGGAGGTTGGTTCAGTTATTGTTGTTCTTTTATAACAATGCCAGTAATAAGGTGACTCAGTCAGTTGATGTTCCTTTGATGAATGACATGATGTATAATGATCTATCATCATTTTAGGAAATGGATTTCCATACTAAAAGAATGGAAGATTTCTTGGCAAATTGTTTGAAGGGTGGAGAATCTGGAGATGATGCCTTATTGACCCCAAAATCTCATGGGCTAGGGAGTTTTCTGTCTCAAAATGCTTCTGCTGCATGCGGTCATGATTAGTTTAGTTTGATTCTAGATATTGTATCTTCAGACTGTCACCCACCTAAACCAAATCCATCGTCTGCTATGTCTTTGAGTGAATTTGCATCATCTTTACCACCTACTCAGTTTGTAGAAGGATCAACAAGTCATGGAGTAATAGGGTCAGGCAAGCAGCTTCAAACATCTTTAACAAAGACAAGACCACTTGTTTCTACAACATAAATTCTATATGAATCAAATGGGTCCAAAGAAACAAAACCTTGTCAGTCAGTACCTTTGGTTATTGATGGAGCTGCATCAGTTGAATGTAATCAAGTTTCTGTTGGTGATGTTGCTAGCTCCCTTTACAGAAACATGCAACTAAAAAATGATATGTATGTTTCTTCTGAGGAAGTTGTGGACCCTGGGAAGGAGTGCCATAAGCTTCTTCATACTATACATAATTTATCAGTGGTGTTGCTTGCTAGTTCATCATCTTCGCTCAATATCAGAGAATCTGACATTCAAGTTCTCCAATCTATCATTTGCAATCTATCACAGTGTCTAGTGAAGGGGATGTGCCTTTCTACATCAATAGATGGAACTGTATCAGAACCTGACGAACCGATTATCACTCCTAATGTAAAGAGAACTCCAAAGGTTTATTTTTAAATCTCTTTCTGCAATTTTTGTTTATCATAGTATAATCATGTGTGTTCAAATTTTTTGAATCATCTTCAACAAGCATGCTCTGGTGATCATGAATTCTCTGAGCACACAAAGCATTGCTTTTCAAGGTATGAATAGGGATTGGCTTCAAGGATTTGTTAGGATTGGATTATCTCTTTGATATTTTTTCTATAATATTTTTTTATGAAGGAAATAATGCCCTCAGGGTGTTTTTTCATTCAAACACTGTTTTGAATAGATGTTTATTTTCAACTTGGAAAACAAATTTTAGATTTTCTGAAGACCCTGAAAACATATTGGTTGAACTAGATATGAGTTACTTAAATGTATTATTATTTCTTTATAGTGATGCAATGTAGAAGACATCACACCTATGATTTGACAAGCTTCCTCCCCAAGCATATGAATAAGTCTAATTCTAAGCTATTTATAAGTTATCCTAAAATATAAGATTTTTTGACAACATTGCTTAGTTGAACTATTTCAGACACCTTTATATAATAATATACTTGAAGTTAGGCAATGTGCTCCGTCATTAAGAAGACATGACGTGGATGGTTGGGTTTGACAGTTTTTTAATTATTTTTAATAGCTTCCATGATCTTAAAAGCATCATAAAGCATCATATGCTCTTGGTAATTTATTATTTATAAATCTCAAGGGATATTTCCTAAGGGAAAGAACCAACAGCTTGTTATGAATGGTCAGAGAAATTTAAGCAGTTATTGAGGTACATTCCAAGCCTATTTTCTGCACACTTTCCAGATAGAGTTTTGAGGGAAAAACATGAAATGTCATGTTTTCATTTTCTTTTTACCATAAGGGAAGCCAATAATTGAGATGGAGGCTTAAAAGAAAAAATATGCTATCCTTTTTTGTGCTTTAAGCAAAACCTGATTAACCCAATTTTTTTTGCATCTGATAGCATTTTGGAATTTCGGGAGAACTAAAAAATATCTGACTGATTAGCTGAGGCTGAGACAATTCATGCATGGTTCATGATAAGCTTGTAATTGTTCAACAATAATGGGTTGTCCATACTTTAAGGCATCTCATCATTAGGAATGGTAAATGCACCAAGCTATCACTATTCATATCAGTTGTTTGTCTTTGAGTTGAACAATCCTTCAACTTGATTGCCTTACTGAATCATTCAAAATGTCATTTTGGAAAGAAAAACAAATAACCTTGAGTAAAGATTACATGAAATAATGTAGGATGTCTCCATTAATTGTCTTTTCCTATTAGTGCTTGTTGATTACTGGAGGGCTTAAGCTAGGAGGATTGATGTGTTAGCTTTGCTCATGAATTTTTGGATTAGCTTCATGATTTTGTTTTGTTTGAATCATGGACTTGTTTTGATTGATCTTTTTGGCTATTCTTTATATTAGTACTGCTAATGAAATTTGAGGAATTAATGGGCTTAGCTTATTTCATTGAAGCACTGATTCAAATAGATGTTTATTTTGTTTTTGGAATTTTTTTTTGATTTAATCAAATTTTCACAAGTAGACATGATATCATAATTCTAGATACAACTGTGCAATGGATTTCGACTCCAGAATATTGGATTTTCTGCAACATTAAGGCAAATTGGCTTATGTAGATTGGTGTCACATAAATGTTCTGCCGTGTCTTTGTAGCAATGCAATGGATAAAACATCAATGTTAAGATTTGACAAGATTCCTCCTCAAGCATATAGACAAGTGTAAGGGCTAAGCTATTTATCTAGTGGTAACCTTCTTTTAAACAACATTGCTTGTCCAGCCTCTTTAGAGTTGTCTATAAAAATATGCTTGAAGTTAGGCTATGTACACCATGGATAAGAATAGATATGATGTCAGTGGGTGGTTTATGCATCTTTTTTATTTCCTTTAGCCAGCTTCCATGATAATAAAAGTAATCACAAATACTCTTAATTTATTAGAAACTTATTGTTTATCTATTTCAAGAGTGTATTCTTCTAGGACTAGGGGATAGACAAGTCAACAAGAACAAGAAGCTTGTTTGAGTTGTAAGGAAATTGGTAGCAGTTCTCAAGGTACGTTCTAAGCCTATTTAGTTGCATTCTTCCAGATTGGGTGTAAAACTTGTTTTCTTCTTTGTGCTGTAAGGAAAACTGGATAACCCTATTTTATAAGCATTGGATAACATTTTGGAATTTTATTCCAAATTTTAATTATCTCCGAAATAGAGTTTTTCTAGAGGACTCTACATCTAATCTTGTTTTGCTCAAATGTGGAGACAATCCATACACATTTCTCGATAAGCCTGTAATTAACAATGATGGGCTTTCTATACTTAGTCATCTCATCATTAGAAGCAACAAATGCACCAAAGGTATCATTATTCCTATCAGTTATTTGTGCTGGAATAAACCATCACCTTGATTGCCCTACTGAATTCATTCAAAATCACATTTTTTAAGGGAATGGAAAATAATCTTTACTGAAGAGTAAATGAAATAGTCTAGGATGTCTAGATTGATTCTTTTCTTTTGGCCATTGATCCTTGCTAATTACTTGAGGGGTTTCTTGTAGAGCTAGCAGTATTAAAGTTTTTTTTTCTATTTGCCCATAATACCATATTGACACATCATCGTAAAAGTATAATAATATATGACTAACATTTTTTGGTGTAACATTTTTCTCTTGAAAGGAAAAAAAAACATATAAGCATATTTTGAGATATTGCAAGTTAAGAAATAGGACTTTTGAATTTAAAGGTAGGGTAGATTTTAAAGGAAACATTATTTTTGAAAGTGTTTTGGTCACTTTCAGATCCAAGACTGAATTTTGAATTAGAAGGTCTAAACTTTGTAATCTGGTACTTGTATTTTTAAAGGTGAACCCCTTTTTCTTGGCTGGGAAGGGTTGAAGCCTTGGGATGGCATCACCCTGGGAATTCTCACCACACAAATGTACCTAAGAATCAGACTTGGGCTAGCAGTGTAATCTCCTACCAATTTACTGCCAGACCACTACCTAAGAACATCATATGGTATTTGGTTCTAAATTCAGATAATCTGATTCTATCATTATTCCTTTCTTGATTTACTTTTGTGAATTGGTAAGACATAAAAATTGATGCGAAGTGTGTAGTAACTTTAGTTGCCCTTTGTTCTAGATCCAGTCTTGAGATTTCAGCTACTTGATATTGAAATGGCTAATGAAGAAGACAAAGGGATGGTGTCTCATCATCATCATCAGATTTACTATTTGACAAGCTTATAGATAGGGTATGTAGATGAATATTTTTGTAGATTACTTTAATAGAATAATTTTTCCTTGCTATGTGCATATTAGTTTTTAAAAGTTAATTGTGGCCTTGTTGGTATTTTAACAAGTATTGTGTTTCTTGCATTTGTATATAATACTATGTTGTTAGTTTATAGGCTGAGTGACTACGAATCAAATTACTGATTCAATAAATACTAAATAGTTATTCTCCTTGATTCCATTGGCAACCTTGAACATAGAAGGGTGTGAACATTTAAATAACCTTCCTGATTCCATTGGCAACCTGTCACAACTATAACACTTGAACATGGTAGGGTGTATAGATTTAAATAACCTCCCTCATTCCATTGGCAACCTGTCACAACTGTAGCACTTGAACATAGAAATGTGTAAAGGTTTAAATAACCCCCCTGATTCTATTGGCAACCTATCACAGCTGCAGCACTTGAACATAGAAGACTGTAGAGGTTTAAATAACCTTCCTGATTCCATTGGCAACCTATCACATCTGCAACACTTGAAAATAGAAAGTTGCAAAGGTTTAAATAACCTCTCCAATTCCATTTTCAACCTCTCATAGCTACAACACTTGAATATAATAGGAAATTTTAAAGGTTTAAATAACCTCCTTGATTCTGTTGACAATCTATCACAACTACAACACTTAAAAATAAAATATTGTCACAATTTAAATAATCTCCTTGACTTCATTAGCAACCTGTCACAGCTGCAACACAACACTTGAACATAGAAAGGTGTGGAATTTTAAATAAGCTCCCTAATTAAATAACCTCCTTGATTCCATTAGCAACTTGTCACATCTGCAACACTTGAACATAAAAGGGTGTGGACGTTTAAATAAGCTTCCTGATTCATTTGATGACCCATCATAGCTGGAACACTTGAACATAGAAGGGCGTGGATGTTTAAATAAGATCCTTGATTCCATTGGAAACTTGTCACATTTGCATCACTTGAACATGGTAGGGTGTATATATTTAAATAGCCTCCCTGATTCATTGGAAACCTGTCATAGTTGCAACACTTGAACATAGAAGGGTGTAAAAGTTTAAATAACCTCCCTGATTCCATTGAAAATAGAATGTTAGGATGTGTTCCAAAGTGCTTCATTAATTCAAATATTTTGAGTGATTCCATGAGATGAAATCTCTTTGAGGCATTCTGTCAAACAATTTAGGTGTTTTGTCTACGATTCCACATCTTGCATATATGTCTACCAGAACATATCCAACTATAACATCTGACAAAAATTCCCCTACCATTATGCTTTGGTGCAAGTTCATAGCCCGTCCAGTGTGCATGCCCAACACCAAAGAGAATGGAAAGGTCTTTTTTCTTACCCAACTACACCCTCCTATTATTTCCTTAGAAAAAAGGATGCCTAATTATTACAAGAGATTCATAGAATATCAGGTTCAGATAAAATGGAACATAGACCTCACCTGGAAACCAAAGAGTCTATTGAGTGATTTATTTTTCTTCCAAAGGTTCTCTATGAAAGAATAGATCATTGTCGCTTGACTTATCCATTCCTCTTCATTTTCTCCCAATGATTTTATAACTCTAACAAAGCATTTAGACTTTTCAAAGCTTTTTAGATGAAAAATTAGATGAGCAGGCTTCTGGTAGCTTCCCATTGCTAATTCCAAGGATAGAAACTCTTCTCATGGAACATTCCATAGTATTTTACATGGTATTGTAAGCATTTTATTTGATGATGGGCACTGAAAACATAGGAACAAACAATTTTATAAGTGCCTTAACCTGGCATGACAATATTTCAAAATATGATGTAGTCTAAATGTTCCTCGTATAAATTTGACCATGCAAATTTTGAAGGTTCCATTGAAATATTTGTGCATCCAAAATGTCTCCTTTCTTCTGCAAGGTAAAGCACCATCTGCAAAGTCAACAACATACAAATCAATGTTCTCTCTTTAATAGTGCTCAACAATACATAAGAAACTAGTGCAATTCGTCCATTAATATGTCCAGATAATTTGAAGATCAATAAAGCACTAGTATGTGAATGGAAACACATTGTCATTGATGGCATGGTTTGTTGGTGTTTAGATGGTGTTGTTTCAGCACCCACCTAGTGTCAAGCCCTTGCAGGGCTAGTGGGCTTGTGGTCCACTTTACTCGTGCACTTGGACTGTTGGTTGTTAGGGGATGGGGCCCCCTGTTTGTGTTCCCACTAGCTAGGCTCGTTTAATGCCAATAACTCAAGCTGACAGCCCATTCAAAACCTCAATTTACAGAAAAAAAATACATGAAACACATTAATTTACAGGTTAAAGCATAAAGGTGACATGCACTAATTTCTTGAAGAGATTCTCATTCAACCCTGATAACAAGTACAAAACTAATGAAATTATTGAATTGGGCTGTCAAAATTTTGAGGATAGATGATCCAAATATTGATTTTTTTAACAACTTTCCTGTAAGATTGTTGATATCAACAAATTCACTCACTTATGTTTATTAGTATTTAAAAGCTATGATTTTATTGCCATACATATGTGTGTGTAATATCCTTATTGTAAATACATTTATATATCATAGTGAATCAAATAATTAGACTAAAACTACATTTGGCATCTGCATCCAAACACACTTGGACTAGACTATACTTACATAAGTCAACACTAAGAACCAAACCAGATTTCAAAAATCAGTAATCATGGTGTTATTGTCATTAATGTTTATATCATATTGGTATCCTTAGAATTATTACAAATGGTTAATTTACAAAACCTTTTAAAATATTCCGCAAATATTCTTTTTCATAAATAGATAAAATATAAATACAATAATCTGTAGGAAAGTAAAAATTCCCAAGTAAAAAGTGAAAAGGGAAATGACCTGCCTAGATGTTTCCCTTTCATTATATTCTTAAAGAATTCCACTACTCTGGATGGCACGTGAGATCCTGATCCTATTTGAAACAGATTTATTTCCAAATACCTGAAAAACATGTACAACTTCCACCAATACCATGCATAGTCAAGGAAACAAAGTCCAAGACTCCACTCATAGGATGAACAATAATACCCAAGAATGCTCTCCCAAGACCATGTACAAAACCAATAACACCATGTTCTCTTGCACTTTCCAAAGGTTTAGTTAACACTCCAGAGAAACCAAATGCCACACCCTGTGCTGAAGCCTCAGTGCCTTGTAAAATGCCATCACCAACTCCTGTAATTTTCCTTGAAGAATCCTACAAAAAATCCATAAAAATGTCATATAAGGACAATGAATATGTTCATATTTCTCAAATCTGTGGATTTTTCCTCAATTTAAATATAATTTTTATGTTCACCTATTTTATACGCAACTGAAGGAATTGTCCATCTGTGGAAAGTTTGGCAAGTCCTTTACTCAGAGATGCCAATGTTGAGCTTGTCATACCAAGTAAATCTACTCCAAAAAGAAAATGTAGGGGATAATGTATCAAATTTCTCCAAATCCGGTGGGTAATTGATGGTAAGACAACACTTTTTCTCATGAACATGTGTTTATGAACAACTTTCCTAAGATGGATCTGACAAAGCAAAGAGTTGCAATGATCAGGAACATAACTTCAAATACTGAATTTTTTTCTTTCCATTTAACATGAAGACTTGAAACAATCAATCTAAGATCACAACTATTGATCCATAAATTCGATCAGAATTATTCATATGTGGAAGTTGAATTGAGATGTTGCACTAACTTGCATTTTGACTATATTCCCAATAGTGTCAATTACAAGACTCCAAATACCAAGCATTCCATGAGGCTTCTGGGCAGGTGTTGTCTCTAGTGAAAACTTTAACCTCATTTCTACTATATCAATCAAACTAACCCATAAAAAAAAGTAGTTAAGTAAAGTTCAACCTCAATTACATTGACATTAAAAAGATTGTCCATTTTCATCTTTTAGTGATCTGAATGAGATTAAAATTGCTCTCAAATAATGCTTGAGAATAAGGAGTGCTTAAGAGCTCATTAAAAAGCTCTTCCCTTCATCTTGATCCACCCATAGCACCTTGACATAAGAGCAACAAAACAAAGTTCTTTTATATTGATGTTTAATAAAAAAATATGAAATTATTGCTTTGGAATTGCCTGAAATGCTTTTCTTTCTTGCAAATCAGTAGATTTTGAGGTAGGAATGGAATTTTAATAGAGTGTTTGGTGTTTCCTCTCTTTAATGTGATAATTTTGTATCTTTCCGATGGTCATGTATCTAGATTTCCTTTGTCATGTTTTTGAGAGTGGGAATCCCAATGCAAAAGAAATAGTCCTTTCAAACATGGCAACAACTTTTGATTGGATTCTGTTATAGTTTGAGGTTTGCTGCTTCAAATCCTCTCTATGTAATTTTTTATGCTTTAGTTCCTAAATGATGTAAAGAAAAAAACAATTAACACATTACACTATATTTACTCATTTGAACAAATGCATAATTCCTTCTGTTTCTTCCTTTATTTCAGGATCCTTTCACATTTTCTAATTATCATAGAGCAATACAGGAGCCTTTTGATTACTACATGTTTGGACAAAATTACATTCGACCATTGATTGATTTCAAGTATTGTTGTTGTGATTCCCAAGAAGGTTTTAGTTCTTGTTTTTTAATCTGATAGGATTGGTTGTATCTCATAGGAGGGTTTCTGATTATAGATTTAAGCAGTATTTGATCAACCCTAATAATAGAGAGGTAGATTATTTTTCCTCATGCTTTTTCCATTGATTTTTTTTCTATTAACTATGTAGTTTTGAAAAATGAACAATAAGGTTATTTTGATTTCTGAGACTAAAAATGACATTCTTGAGTAAATTTTTGAATGTAAGGGAGGTTGTCTATATGTTAGGCTTGCTAGGGGAATTGGATTGCTCAACAAGAAAAGATTTCTAAATTAACTTAGCTCTAACTCTATGGGAAAGATGACAGTTTGATGGAAATACACAATTCTACCTGTATGGGAGTGATGAGAGTTGGACAAAACATCTTAAGAGGTTCCAGATATGCTAGAGGAAAGCTACGAGGAAACTAAATTGATAATGTTTGAAGTTTTTTCTTTCTTTCTTAGATGTTGAGTCTAATTAATAAGTTTAATGTTGTGTTGCAACTTGCAGTTGAGTATGTTGATATGATAAATGCTAGCATTGTCGATCCTCTAAAAGTTATCAGAATTACATTAGTTGATGCAAAAAGGTAAAACTATTTATCTTTATTATAATTAGTGGAACTTGCAACTACAATATCTAATAAAAATTTACTTCCAAATATGTTTTTGATGTGCAAATTTTGAAACCTTATTTTCAGGTTGCAGCTCCAAATTGGAGAAGTAAAAGGTGAATACCAACGAGAAAGAGTTTGGAGGAGCCGAAACCAATAGCGATGGGAAAGTTGTGGATTTGCAAGGGGATTGAATGGGTCGAGCCCCTATAAGAGGTCCCTGCCCTTCCAAAATGACTGCAGTTAAGGAAGGGGAAAACAATATAGTATATGAAAATAGGAGTATTTTGTTTATATAGTGTCAGTAAGTTGTACAGTGTCACTGAGACATTGAATGTAACCAATGAAATTTTGATTTGCCAATCAGGTTTAATAAAGTAAATTTTTAGAGTGGTTTTTTCTCCACTCATAAATACTATGTTGTTTGTGTTTGTGTTTGATCAATCATATTTGTTCAAGAATTTTATTCTACATTTCATGGTGCTTCTTCAACATTTGAATATCTATGATACTTGAAGTTTATATGCATTAATTCGTGAGGATTAATTAAGTTAGATTTGATTTGTAATAACTTATGTAATGACTTACATGACTAAATATATGACTAAATAAATGACTACCATGATTAAATAAATAACAAGTTAACAACAATCAAATTAATGACTAAATTAATCACTAAATAAATGACTAAATTAACGACTAAATCAATGACCAAATAAATGACTAAATAAATGACTAAAATAGTTTAGTCATAAATTTGGTAGTGTTATAAATGACTACAAATAAACCACTAAAATAGTCACGTGACTAAAATTAATGACTAAAATATATGACCAAATCAATGACCAAATCAATGACAAAATCAATGACTAAATTAATGACTAGATAAATGACTAAAATAGTGTAGTCATAAATTTGGTCACATTATAAATGATCGGCAATAAAATACTAATGGTCACGTGACCAAAATTAGTCATATATATGCAATTTTTAGTAGTTTATTTAGTCATATATTATTGTTTTTGTACTAGTGAATGTTACATTATTGTGTGTGTATTATATCCCAAAATTTTATGTCAATCATGTTTCCTCATTGAAGTGTAAGTGTTGCATGGGAAATTTTTAAAAGAATCAATGTAGGGTGATACTACATCCTTTTAATTATCCTCATAATTGATTTATGTTAATTTTAGGATGATTTCTGCAACACTACATCGGTATCATTTATCTCCCAAAATAGAACAAGAACCTTTGGATCCTTGCTAATTAGATTAGATATATTTGGAAAAGAACATAATATTTATGATTTTACATTAGAGTATTTCTTGTTTTAAATCATGTACCTTTGTTCAGTTGTGAAGCATCATTGCATAGTTGGGTTTCATAAGGTTGTGAATAAGGAACATTGTTATTGTAATATTTTTCACTAAGTATAATATACCATACAAAATGCAAAGGCGAGGCCATAATAACATAGAAATGATAATTAGGCTTCCCAAATTTTGTAATGGATTTTTTTTTTGTAAACACAATGTGTTTTGCAATGTAGAAGCCTCTTTACAAATATGATTTTTCCTTGTTTCCCATTTTGTAGGTTTAGAAACACAATGTTTTGTCAATTGTGTAGATGCTTATGTCAAAAAGACACACCTACGTACATACAAAAGTGCATAAAACCATACATAGAAACATACATAACATGATGAGACAACATAGTACGAGGCTCGCTAGACAAGAATAAAAGTGATGAAACTAGTAGACATGACCAAATGTTAGGGAAACGGTAGGTAGGAGTTAATGACGCTGTTAGGTCAGTTTTCCTTGTTTCCCATTTTGGAGGTTTAGAAACACAATGTTTTGTCAATTGTGTAGATGCTTATGTAAAAGACACACCTACGTACATATAAAAATGCATAAAACCATACATAAAAACATACATAGAAACATACATAACATGATGAGACAACATAGTGCGGGGCCCGCTAGACGAGGATAAAAGTGATGAAACTAGTAGACATGACCAAATGTTAGGGAAACGGTAGGTAGGAGTTAATGACACTGTTAGGTTAGTTTTCCCACCTCCCACTGGCTAATAAAACTGGGTCCCATGGCTTGTGAATTTTTTTTTGTTTTTAGATCTTTTTTTGGGTGTGGGAAAATTGGAGGTAGACTGACATGTGCATTTTTGGTTTGGAGAAAGAAGGGTGAAAACACTCTACTTTTCCAATTTTCACATTGAAAGATGAAGGTCGGAGTGCACATGGAGGAGTTGGAAGAGAAAAATGACCAAATCAAGGTGAGGGGTACTAATAGTGTTGCAAAGGGTTTTACAACACTATTTGGGTTGCTTGTTTCTTAACACTTAGGGTTTTCGAACATGAATTTTTACAAAACAAAATGAAGTGAGTACAATGAAGTACACTATGTATTAACGGTTAATAAAGTCCCCCTTAAATAAAAAATGTGCTATTTTACAAAATAGAACCCTATCTATACATTTTTATATCTGCATTTCAAGATAAAGCTTGGGTATAAGTAAAGGCATGCTTCAAAACACATTGTGTTTTCCAACTTGCACTACACAATGTTCACCACTTTCAACAAGTATATTTATTATTTCCAATAACAAAAAGAAATTGGTGTTCTTGATATTTGTAATGCACACCCACATATACGAGTTTAAAAACCAAAAGGGCTTGGGTATGTTGTGATGTGGAGGTTGACAAATGCAATGTGTTATGAAGCATGCAATTTGTTATATACTTAAAATTTAAACACAACAATGGAAGGTGTGATTTCAAAGACATTCATACTGCTTTATAAAACTCCATGTTGCAAAACCATATGTGTTAAGAAGCAATCAATCCACTGTGAGACAACCCTTTACATTTAAACAAGGAGATTCAAATAATTGAAAACCCACATTGTGTTTTCAATTAATACCTCTGCTATATATCTGCAGATGGGAAAACCCTTGGAAACCCATCAATGAATACCTCGTTATATATTTTGCATGGTTTTTGATTTCTATAAATGTTATTAAGTTATTTCACTCATATTTCCATAATGGGTTATCAGTTAGTTCATTCTGCAATTGCAAAATTTCAAAACCAGTAGAAAGGAGGAAACCAAAATAAAAAACTCTTAACACAAAAACACATAAACAACTTTGCATTTCAAATGAAAATCCCTTTTCCCAAGGAAAACCTTTGTTTTCCTGTCAATAAAAACCCATCTTTGCAATGAATAACTATTAATTTCTTCACAGTTCCTAGGCAAAATGGAAAAATGGCATATATTTCTGCGGATAAACATACCTGCTAGCTAGCTAGCTAATCACGCTTGTCAAATGTGTTTTTGTATGGAGGGTGGCTGCACTGCTTCGGCCTCTGAACACCTGCAACTCCTTCCCATTTCTCTCTAGCAACCTGCAAAACATTAGTGTGGAAAAAGGTGGCAAAAATGGGACCTCGTCTAGGATCTTTGCTATTTGCAAATAATGGTTTTGAATGCCACATTTTGGGATTTTTTTCCATTCTGAAATATGATTTTTAAAACATGATGACTGTTATGGTGCATCTGGCATGCATTTTTTTAGGGAGAATATCCTCGTCCCAATTGCAGAAGGTGATCTCCTTGTAAAACCACATGGCTTACACATGATAGCGTATTTCCCTTCTTTATGGATAAGACACGTCTAATTATGTTATCATGTCGAAGACATATATTTTTTACAGGATAATAGCTTGATTTTACCATATTTTGTAGGGAGATTAGCTTCTACCATGCAATTGGATGTGGCTATTCTCCCTAGAAGAATTCCTATCAAAGGCATCATAACATACAAAAATGCATTAAAATATACAAAAATACACACACCATGTGATGGGACAGTGTATTATGGAAAATAATTGGAGGTTGGAAAACATTGTGTGTTGTGAGTTCTTTCATTCTTCACGTTGAAAGATGAAGGTTTGAGAGTACAGGGTGGAGTTGTAGGTGCAGGATATATAAAACCATCCAAATTCAACTAAGGGGTGGGTAACAAATTGGATTGTTACTTGCCAAGGGTTTTAAAATGTTATTTGGTTTGTAGGTTTAATAACACCTAGCATTTTCCAACCTAAAATTACACATTGCTGGCCTTGTCGTTGCATGAAAAGGTCGACCTATCAATTCCTGATACAAGCATTAGATAAGACCTTTATAAAAACCTGACATTTCATGACAACTGGGAATCTTATGCATCATAACTTCATCATAGGAATCCATCATAGAATCGTCATGTAAGAATCCCTCAAACATTCCAACACATGTCAAGGAATCTCTTCCCAAAGTGGGATTCCTACATTGCCTTGTGGTGACCACAACATCCTTCTCACCTTCCATGTCACCTTCCAACATGTCGACAACTCATCATGCCAAGTCATTAGATGACAAATAAATATGAGCAAGGAATTACAACATATGCATAATTAAATTAATAAATTAATTCTAAGAAATTATAAAGGTTGATACACCTTAATTCCCAACATAAGGAAGAAGAGTTTTCCACTCCTATTAATTGGCTCTTTGTTGTCCATGTGATCATGACCTTCATTCCAACATCCTATGTTGATCCTCCCTAGTAGGTATTGGTTTTTTCTTTAAGATTAGTTGAGATACAAAAATAAGACCCAAAACTTCTGATGGATCTAACAAGCCTTGATTTTGAGTTATGATTCAAAGTTATGATCATAATAGTGTGAGTTCTATTATTTTCTAGAATTTTTCTTTGCACCCAATAAAATTTATTTTGATATAATGTAATACTAAAAAATAACTCATTAAGAAAACTTGAATAATTATTTTGATACATAATCATGGGCATGCACCCTAATAAAGCACAACTTACAAAGACTCACATTAGCAATTTGTCATGTAGGGTAGCATATACACCTATGTGGTGTCAGTCCATAATAATTATTTTAGAAGTGAAGTATGTGGAAGACACTATCCAACCATGAGCAAAGGCTTAAAAGTTATTACAAACACATAACACTTGCCAATAATTGACTAGGATGATATAGGCCTCCATTCTTTTGAGGTAAAACCATAGGGACTAGGGACTAAGGCTTTAGGGTCATCCTAGTTCTCAATTTGATAGAGATATTTACTTTAATGAGGATATAAACAACACCCTTGACACATTGAGCTTATTAACATTTCACATTTAAAGAAAATAAATCATTAGCCATTTTATTTCACTAGCCTAGGTTATTAACATCAACATTGTCAAGGCTACACTTGATCCTAATTTTAATTAGTTAAATTGAAAGATGATAAAGTTATTTTATTTTCAACTAGCCTAGGTTATTAGCATCATTAGCATTGTCAAGGCTACACTTGATCCTAACATTAATTAGTTAAATTGAAAGATGATTAAGTTATTTTATTTGCAAAATGGTGGTTAGTGGTGTATAATTATCATAATAATCTTCTTACAATTAATTGAATTTTTTTGAAAACCTAAAGATCCACAAAATGTTATAAGAAATCATTTTTTTTTGTTACTTTAATTACAAAATTATTTTTGTTATAACTTAAGTTAAAGGGGTGTAGTCACATGGTCCCTGTCATTAATTTGTTATTAGAATGGAATTAGTTTATGTAATTTAAATTTAGTAAATTAGGGTTCTTAATGGAATGTGCATGAAACCCCATCAATTGAATGAGACTTAATGTTGGCCTTTGTATCCTAAGGAAACTAAGAGGAACCCTAATCCATCATGAAGTCAAATAAAAGAATAACTCTCACACTTTATTACCATCATTTTTGTATGTAGGTAGGAGGATCTATGAGAAAGAGGAAACAACTACCCTCCTTTGTTGTTACAAAAACCAACAAGTCCCCCACCACCCCTGCACCCCTCAATTTGTTTGGTATACATATATTTAGAATATTTTATTTTCTCTTTAAAAAAATGGAAAATACATTTTATTTCAACACATACATAGGTATATTCATATACAAATTTATCATGAAAATGCTATTTTTTGAATATATCAATTTATTGGTGTATATATATAATTTTATTTTAAGCATAGATATATTTGTATGTATACTAATTTATTTTGATCAATAAATACAAATATATAAACCCACAATAATAATGGTGGGCTATTTTGGTTTTAATATAATATAGAATATGAAATAATACTATGATACCACTTGGAGAAATAATATTAATAAGGAGAAATGGAAAAATTTAATATATGAATAAAATCACTTGGGAGTTCCTTCAAACCCCCAAGAAGAATATTGTTTCCTTAATATTATCATTCTTTACATTCTCACAATGATGGCGATAAAAATGCTCAAGAAAATCACATGCACAATGATAGTATAACTTGCTAGTTGCAAAATAGTGAAGTTTTTTTCAAAATTGTAGAGTTGGAGTTAGATAGAGTGAAGAATCAAATTATTTATAAAAAAGAGGCAAGCCAAAATTCTTTTTCTTGTTATGTTTTCTTGTAGGTTCCAAATTGTTAGTTGGAAGGTAACAATCTAATAGCGATTGGAACCACAAATTTTCATGGGATGCTAACGTGTCGTACAAACATTGTAATTGGAATGTTTCTATATAAGAGGGATAAATTTAGGACACGATGTAGTGTGAAATTACAAGGATGTGTAGTTTTAAAGACTACAATAGGATTAAGACACTTGTCATGATCTTAATTTTTTTGAGGGTTTCATTTGAATTTTATCTTTGTTTATGTACCAAGACCATCTGTTTGTATTGTAACAATTTTGTATGGTTTCTTTTTGGAAATATAGGAATTAGATCTCTATCACATCTCTCTTGTGGAAGAGATTTGATCTTACCACTTTTGAGTTTATTCATTACTCCAACAATCATAATTTTTTGTGGAATTTTATGTTGAATTATGAAAAAATATTTGCTTCATTGCTAAAGTGTGGGTTTCTTGGTTATTGAAATATTTTTATGACATTTTTATGAAAAGATTCCTTCTTATCAATTTGAAAAGTTTTTTCTATTTCAGATCAACTCTATGGATGACATCTTGGCAAGGCATTATTTTCTTTATTTGGAAAATTTGAGTTTTAAATTTCCTTTCCTTATACATGAGATTGGTTGAGATTAGGGTTGATTTTTAATGGGACAACTTGTGACATTAAAAATATCTTTGAATTTGATTGTGTGCTATTTTTAATTGAAATTCTTTCTATCTTCTAATGGAAAAAAAATGGTCTACTTTACGTTAGTGGTCCTCTTCTATATTTTTTTACTCTTATTTTTCTTTCGTATCCATGTAATGGGCAAGAGATCTTTTTCAATAATTCGTTTAACTAAAAAAGTCATGTGCCCTTGACCCCTAGCTTTATTAAATTCTAGCTATATATTTTTTTCTTGACTAAGGGAGAGGAGCCAATCGTGGGACATGCATCGATCATTGGTATAGATTTGGACAACCTGGGGCCCACCATCGGGAAATTTTTATGCCAATAAAAATATCAAATATCCTTTTAAATATGATATGATAGATTCATATTAATTTCAAAATATGTCCTATCATAGGTTGAATTTTTTATTGCCACCTTCTTAATAGTAGGTGAATGCAAGTTGACATTTATTTTCCACCTTCATAATATCAAGTGAATGCATCATGATAATCTTATTTCCATAATATAAATAATATTTGCAACCTTCCCAATAAAAGGTTGTTATAAATGGATATTTTATTATCCAAAATATGTCTTATTGCATTAAAAGTGAGTTGACATGTACAAAAGACATTTCCAAGTGGTTTAATTCCAAATATATTTGAACATAATACATTTCAACATGTTCCATTTCTCATCTTCTTTTTACAAACTACTTGTTGTCGAGTGTCCATAATAACCAATCTTTTTCTAAATTTGCCTGCAAAATTGAAAAAACCAAGCTCTCAAGCTCACTATGCATTGCAATTTTTAATTAAAACACTTAATTATTACACTATTATTTACAAATCCACATAAAAAATAATAATCATGAAAAAAATTAAAACTGGTTAGAATTAATTTTTTTTTTAATATCACTTCAAATCACCAACTAGAAATCCTATGTACCCATGAAGCTATCACTTCTGCCATTAATCAATTGAATGCAAATCAAATTCCCTCCCATAATTCAAATTAATCCACTTTCTACCAATTCAAATTCTACAAACCTATTTATGCAACCAATCCTTAGTTGTGCGATGCAAGTTACAACTAAATGAATTCAAATTTCTCACTTTTTGTTGCATACTCCTAAGCGACGATGAACTCCTCCAAATCGATGCAGTCTCCTCCATCTTCTACGATAAGTCAACTTTCTTTCCTTCGCAATAATACAAACTGCATTCCATTTTCTACTGTTTGAAATTGTCTTCTCCATTTACATTTAAATGAATTGACACCTTGTTAATTTCCATAGCCATCCTTTATGCTATCATCATCCAGTCTCCCTTTAAGCTCTGTTATGGTTGAAATATTTCCAACCCTTTTGAATACAACATTACGATACATATATATATATTCCACATATACATATATACGTATGTTTCCTATAGCCCTGTCCATTTTCATGAAACTTACACATTTATCTATATCTGCAATATATATATGTTTAAATATAAAATGAAGAAACTTACACATTTATCTATATCTGCAATGCATATAGGTTTAAATATAAATGAAGAAACTTACACATTTATCTATATCTACAATGTAGATAGGTTTATATATAAAATGAAAAAACTTACACATTTATCTATATTTTTAATATATATAGGTTTATATATATATATACCTCTGCTGTTGCTCACATTTCTTTTGTTGAACACAGTACAAGTGAAGAACCCAGTTCAAGTGAAAAACCCAATCTAGGTTCTTCACTTAGAATGTTACTCGATTCTATACATGCATTTTAGTTGAACTGGGCTCTTCATTTCAATTGGGTTCTTCATTGCACTGCGTTCAACGAAGAAATGTATATATATATATGTATATGTATATATATATACATATACATATATATATATACATATACATATATATATACACACATATATATATACATATACATATATATATATACATATACATATACATATACATATATATATACATATACATATATATATATACATATACATATACATATACATATATATATACATATTGTAACGCCCCGCCACGCAACCCCAAAGGAATTAAGTAAAATGCAACCAATTTTTTTTTTTTTATAGGAGTGAATAGTAAATAACACAACATAACCATTAATTCAAATTGCATAACTTAATCCTTTGAGGAACACGATGGTCGTTACTTAATATAAACAATTACCTAACTATTACATGATCCAAATAATTCATCCATTCATAATTATAATTACATCAGTAACAACAAAATAGGAAACATGGTAAAATAATAACCAAAGTTATAACATCATTACGAATTCTCCTCAAGACCAAGGTTACAATTAAAGTACATTGCATCATCATAAAATTACATTACAATAGCACTATGTGCAATAATATACAAGACTTTCCCAACTAGGTGGGAATGATACATCAATAAAAAGAATCACATAAATACATGAAATCTGGAACCCTCGAACAAGAATCCACTGAAACTGCAACTCAGCACTGAAGGATGAACTTGCATAAAAAGAGAGAATCCCAACGGGTTGCGGAACACGATCCACCCAACCACCCCCGTGCTAGGAGTTGCAAAGGAAGGGTTCCCAACCAAGACCAACAAGGCAAAGACTCACAACCAACTAAATGAAACCACACAACACATAAAAGTGCTCAAATTCAATCAACAACAAAAATCATCGATATAAGGCAAGTGACCAATTCCAGAGGATTTCCAAAAAACCACATAAAAGTGAATGTTAGAGGAGAGTGTCATCGCATGGCTTAACATGGATTCTCCAGACTACCTATTGCAAGGTGCCGCCTCCATCTATTGATGGATTATCCAGACAACTGAGTGCTAGGAGCTGCCTCCATCTATGGTTATCCAGGCTACCTATCTCAAGGAACCGCCCCATAGGGTTGCTCATGTGGATCCGTTACCTTTCGCGAAGACAAGGCAATGAACATGCCAACCACAGCCTTCTCAATCCCCTTTAGTCTGTGGTAGCACTAAAAGGCGGATGAGGCAACAATTATCTTTTAAATGTGTTACTACCCATTCCCTAGTTAATTATTTAAATTATCACTTATTAAATTCACTCTAACGAGGGCTATCCTGGCGCCCCTTTGTGTGCTGACCACCCACTTAGAGCCACTCCCTCTAAACACTTGATCACAAAACAATATCATCAAAGACTGTACCATATAAAGAACTGAATCAAATAATAATCAAGGTGAGGCATGACCATCTCACCTACCACAAGAAAACTCATTCATAGATTGGTATAATCCAAACATACAATCGGTCCAATAACATCACAAAAATCAAATTTAAAATGAAACAAGAGTACCACATTATCCCACCTCTGGAATCACTCAGGTTCCTAACAAGACGTTAACTTCTAGGTTTCCCAATAAAGGTAATTTCCCATCATTCATGAAACGAAACAACTCCAAAGAATCATTAGGAATACGTCTAAAAACATGGATCAATTCACAACAAAATATGATTCATTACACAAAAATTCCATTAATTCAAAACATCCAATTATCACCACTTCCCACTGTTATCCTCGTTTCACAAAAATTCCAAAAACAAAACTAATTATATCCCATCCTCTTTTTATACTCTCAAATTAAAACTAACCTACATTAAAATTACTATATACATATTTCTAATCTACACTTATGTATATATATATATATATATATATATATATAAATTATTATGGACAAATTATCAATCTATTAATTTTACAATATAATTAATTAATAGTTATATAAATATATATATATATGTTAATCATAAATGTAAAACAACATCAACATTAACACATATATATACACATATCTGTATAACCTGAAATTTGTCTTTCAAAATAATGATAGACTATTGACAACATATCTTATTGAATGCGGATTCAACCAACACTTGTTTATACACATTTTTAACTGAACCTTTAAATGTATACCTATCGGCAATAGTACAGGGCGAGGAAGAAACACATAGCTTCCAGTAATTAACGAACGCACAAAAACACCAGTGAATATAAGCGAGAGAAACATTAAGCAGTAACACAAGTTATCCAGCAAACTTATACGATAATAGGGACAGACGGCGCCCTCGGTACCCGACACAGTGCCCGAAGAAAGAACAGAGAGACGCGGATGAAACTGCTGCCAAAATAAGCGAACGCCCCCAAAATTAAGAGTATAACGCACAAACAGTAATAATACATGACGCCAAGAACAATGACCAACATGAATGAACTGGCAAATAGATGAGCGGTGATCATAGTGCAGATAAATGGAACACGGGAGTCAGGCGAACCAGATTGTACATAATGCATAAAAAAAAGAATCAAGGCATCCGAAAGTGGAGTTCTTACTCCATCCAGAAGACTGTTGCAGTGCACTATTCTTGGGGACAGGGTGTTGTGACCGTCGCCGGCCACCCTTCACAATACTCATAAATCTAATACAAGGCTAAAGCGTAGGGTGCGAGAGACAATGACCATACAGAGATTAAAATGAGTACGGTTTCCATAAAATAATTAATATGCGAGTTTCAGTATTATCACACGAATTGGAGAATTCCAAAACTGACTCCTGTACGCACTCGTTACGGAGCACAGAGAATGAAATAAATATTTAGCAAATAAAGTGCATACCATGTTGGCATAGGGCACAGTAATACAAAACCACATAGACGAATTTCAACAATAGTAACTTTCGTGAATTACTAAACAATAAAATATCTTTTACTGAATACAAGGAAGCGAATCAAATACGAAAGCCCATTATCATCCTATTTATATATATAAATATTTATTCAATATAATGAATTTGTACAATGAAAATAAACAATAAAACTCACGACATTGCAACCTGGCCAACCCTTCACAAGGTAAAAATTAACCCCACTACCCAATCCATACAAATTTTAAAGTGTTTTCCAAAAAATTTAGAAAGAATTAAACTGACGAATCTGTATTTGCCAACTAAATGTAAAATCCCTTATTTAACCCTGTTTCAAGGCATTGATCGAATAATTGTTTTGAACCAAATAAAATTCAAGATCTGGAATAAAATCCAAACAATATCTCTTTTGTCAACTTCAGATTTACAAATATTTGTATTAAATAATTCTGGACAATATTATTATTTTATTTTTATCTTATGAAAAATTTGCAAGATATCTATGGGCAGGAATTTTGAACACAAAAATTTAACACAGCCATAGATTCACTCAACAAACAGTGCAGCCAAATAATTCCAAAGCATAACAATTAGAATAGAAATTTCGAAAGGCACCTGGCATCCTACGGCTGAAGAACTTCCCACAGACGCTTTTCTCCTCCTTCACACACTGGCCTTTCCTGCAGCTTCCTTTTTTGAAAACCAATTCTCCGACCCCTGTCCAAGATTATTCCTCCTCTTTTAAAGAATACCCCATTCACCTTTACAACCGCCCAACTCTTTCTCTTCCGTTCCCATGGAAGATTTACCAAAATAACTAATTTTCTTCTAAATGAAACTCCCGCTTTAATTAATTATTACATATGTTATTTATTTATTTTTAATTACCACCTCCCAATTCTAAATTTTTTTATTAAAACAAGTTTTAATTATTTATTTATTTAATTTTAACAACAACTTCTTTTGTTTTAAATTACTTCCACTTAACTCTAAATTTAATTAAAACAACTTTTATAAATAATTAATTTTTTTTTAATTTAAAATATAATTAAGCCTCAATACATATTAACTCATAATTACAACAAAAAAAATAACTTTAATTTAATCTTTTTAATTCCAACATAATTAAATTAACTATCACCAACATAAATAAATTAAATATATCATTTAAGCTAGGAATAATCAAAATATCAAGACAAAACTCAGATCAACCCATGACTCGACAACCTCATACCAATGACGGACTTGGGTCGAGAAATTCTTCCTTACAACTCCTTTTTAACCACATCGTACCCGTTGGGTATAAATTGGTGCTCGCCCAGTCCTGCCGAAGCAGGTGGAGTCGAGACTTTAATATGCAAATCCTGCAACCAGATAAACGTCAAGTAACAAGTAATCTCCACTGAAACACACTGTGAAAGGAATTAGCGGGGTAGTAGGGCACTCGCAAGCGAGTGGTATTACTCCGTCCTTCCACCATAATATACTAAACATGTCATCGTAAAAACATATGAAATTACATTATCACATATATAAATTTAAAAGACCATTGCATAATGTATCAAATCATCAATGAATAATGTATCATCAGCTATCACACATGATGTAAAGAGTAGTAAACAATTGACTATGAAACCACACATGATCAAATATAAAACCACCACACAGAGTATCACAGAGTATCCACAATAACAAAAGTGTCAAGAGTATCTAATGAATCAATCAACATGGGAGTATTACACATATACATATATATACATATATATATACATATACATATATATATATATATGTATATACATATATATATGTATATACATATATATATGTATATACATATATATATGTATATACATATATATACATACATATATATGTATATACATATATATACATACATATATATGTATATATATATACATATAATATATACATATACATATATATACATATATATACATACATACATATATATATATATTGAAATTTATAAATATTGAAATTTATATATAGCCTTATTCATTTTCACGAAACTTATGCATTTATCTATATATGCAATATATATATACTGCATACTAAAATTTATATATATTACTGTACAGTTCATTAGTAGTATGGTGCAAATTTATCCAACCCTTTTTTATACAACATTGTGATACATATATATATACAAAGATACAAAGATACATAAATTACTTATACCCTTGTTCATTTACATTCAATTTATGTATCTATCTATCTTAGCAAATTATATATATATATATATACATACATATATACATATATATATATATATATTGTAGGGATAGATGGATGTGTATGTCACCCATATCCTTCTTCATTTACATTCAACCTAATTAGATGTATGCTTTGTTTGTTGTTCAATTAAAGTGATTGTAAATATTGGCCCCTATCCCTTACAACCAACTATGATAATGGTTAACTCCTACTTATGTTACAGAAAAAAATTAAAAGGCATGACACACACACACATTTATATGTTGTATGAAGTTATATTTTAGTATGTTGTTTGAGAAATGGTTATAACATAAGTAGGAGTCAGCCATCATCATAGTTAGCTATAAGGGAGAGGGGCCAATATTTACAATCACTTTAATTGAACAACAAACAAAGCATACATCTAATTAGGTTCAATGTACATATGCATATGCGTCGACATATACATCACATCAAAACACTCTTTCCCTGTAGTGCATGCAGTCAGAATTGGTATAAAATTCATGGAAAATACCATGACTTATAAATTCTTGGAAAATTCCATGAATTTTAATTTCATGGAAAATGCCATGAACTTTATACCACTTCATTGAATTCTCTATAGGGAAAAAATTCTCCTCCGTTTCTTTGTTTTTTCTTCAATTAAATTGATTGTGTATACATGTTTCCTATAGCAGGCTATCACATACCATACCTAGCACCATATGTCATATGTCCAAATCCTTACCCACAATTGGCTCCTATGCCCACACATAGCTCCTCTCCCTTATGTGTATGTTTTGTTTGGTCTTCAATTTAACTGACTGTAAATGATGAACCCTATCCCTTATAGCCAATTGTGATAGCATATGACTCCTACTTATGTTATAACCATTTATGAAAGAGCATAAATAACTTGAAACATTAGTAAGATAGATAGATATACATATATATATATATATAGATAGATATACATATATATATATACATATATACATATACATATATATATATATATATATACATATATATACATATACATATATATATATATATAAATATATATACATATACATATATATATGTGTATATACATATATATATATGTATATATATATATACATATACATATACATATACATATGCACATATATATACATATACACATACATACATATATATATTGCAATGATAGATAAATACATAAGTTTCCTATAGATAATATAAAAGTTACATACTGCTAGCTCGACGGTCAAGGGACATTGCATAAAAAAATAAGCCAACTAGGATGTTGATGAAATGGACCCCTTGCTCAAAGTTACCCTAGCCTTATTCATTTACATTCAAATTAATTAGATGTATGCTTTGTTTGTTCTTCAATTAAAGTGACACTATGCTAACAATTTCTCAAACAACATTATGAAACATTTACACAACTTGAAACAACAGTATGATAGAAATATTTTAGACCCTTTCCTGTCTCGTAATGCTATTTGAAGATATACATATTTGTATCATACTGCTATTTCAAGTTCATATATATTTGTATCATACTACTATTTCAAGTTCATACATATTTGTATCAAAATGTTGTGTCATTTGTATCATATTGCTGTTTCAAGTTTATATATAATGGTATCATAATGCTGTATGAGGAAAGGTTTAACATGATCATCAAAATGTTTATAAGAGGTAGAGTTGTAGATGTGATAGTATAGCATGCATTTCTTGTTTCATTGCATTGCTTGTTACATACCCTTCATCAGTTGAAATTAACTCAATTAGATGTATGGTTAGTTTGTTCTCCAATTAAACTCAATATTACATGTATGAATTTGTTGTTTTAGTTGGTATCATTATTTTTATTGTACTAGTTATAAGTGTATGTTGTTTACTAATCACTATGTTGGTTCAATGCAGAGGAAGAAAAAAGTGACAACAAATACCAGGAAAACTTTAAGAAGGAGACCTATACAAAAGTGAAGGTAGAAAACTATGCTTGCACACAAGAGAGGTGTGCATTTTCCACATAGCGATGAGGAGGACGTTGTGATTCCTGTTCACCAGCCAACTAAAGAACCAAGTAGTGAGGAGGAGGTAGAAATTGTTGTGGATCAGCCAACCGAATCTGTAGTCCAAGCTATCCCAGTTGTATCAACCAAAAAGGTTGCACCGAGGTGGGAATGGACCCAGGCTGACATGGATTGTGCCCTTGAAGATGTTGAAGACAATGAGTGGTCAACTAGAGGTGTAACCAAAAAGTGGGGTATTCCTACCTCAACATTGTCAAATTAGCTAGGTGGTGTGACCACTACTAGAAGGAAAGGGCCCCCAATAGTCCTAATTGAGGATGAAGAGTCATTGATCATCGATTGATGCAAGGATATGGATGTTGTTGGCCAAGTTTTGGAGATTGTCATTCTCAAAATAGAAGTGGCCCAAATATGCAAAACAAGGAATAATCCCTTCAAGAATGGGCTTCCCAACAAGTCTTGGTGGATGGGATTCAAAATAAGGCATCCTGATTTGTGCTTGAGAACAACCCAAGGAAAAGATAGAGACTGTGCTATGAATATGATGCCTACAGTTGTATGTGCTTTCTATGAAACTTTGGAGAAGGCATATGTAGGAGTGAATTATGGACCGCAGAGGATTTGGAACTGTGACGAGACAAGGCTACAAGTTGTCCAAAATGGTAACATGAAGATGCTTGCCAACAAAGGAAACATAAGTGTTGCTTACATTATCCCAAAGAGTTGGGAGTGGATCACTATTCTAGCATGTGTAAACATTGTACGTCAAAAAATTCCAAGTTTTTATTTGTTCAAGAGCAAAAACCATGTGCAAAATTACACAACCAACTATGAGGCAGGAGCATTGATGGCTATTCAACCTCATGCATAGATGACCAAAGAGATTTTTATCAAATGGCTCAAGATATTTTCTATGCAAGTACTTGGGAGTTGCTCACCCACCCATAGACACCTCTTGATATTTGATGGCCATGGCAGCCATGTAGCATCCTCTACCATTACCAAAGCAAAGGAGTTTGGTATTGACTTGCTCACCCTACCGGCCAACACATCACACAAGCTGCAACCTCTTGATGTGAGTGTTTTCTCATCTTTCAAGTATAAATTCAAAAAGGAAAGAACAAATTGGAGTATTAGATATCCAAATCTAGAGATAAGAAGGAAAGAATTGTCTACACTTGGTAGCCTAGCTTTTCAAAAGTCATTGACTATTTCAAACATAACAACTGGCTTCAAGAGGATAGGTATTTGGCCCTTTGATTGAAATGCTTTGGAGAAGGACATGAGGGTTAGCGAGACTTTCTAGTTTGGTGCCCTAGAGGAAGCATCGACTGCTGCAAACATTCTAAGCCTATCCAACAATGGTTTGGCAGTGAATGAGGGTGAGTGTAATGATGGAACTGTAAAATTTGGAGATTAGAAAAATGGGATGCATGGTTATTATGTTCTACAATTACCCATCTTCATTTCCAATCAACTGAATTATATGCATGGTTCATTTGTTCTTTAATTACTCTCAAACTTAAACATGTTTGAATTTGTTGTTTCAAATTCCAATGAACCACTTGAAGCAACAGTATTGGGAGATGAGAATACTATTGAAGACATATCTCTTTCCCTACCAACTCCACCCGAGTAGCCCTCCTAGCTCTTAGATGGCATTGATAATCTTGGTATGGATATGCATGTAGAGGAAGAACAAAGTCTTACAATGCCATCTCCATTGCACAACATGGGTTTGAATATGTTAGTACATTTCTATGCTGATTGTGGAGATAGTGACGGTGAATAGATAGGAGGTAGATTGGATGCTATAGATAGTGAGATTCCATAAAAAAATAATTCCGATTTGATTGATCCTTTGGGAGGCCAACCAGCTTCATGCATCTCACAATTCTTGAAGCTATTGGTTCATGTAGTGAAAGACAAGACTAATAAGGTAGTTGACTATGGGATCAAATTGCAAAGAGGATTCCAACTCCTAACTGCTGATGACTATATGGCATTGCTAAGTGAGCAAGAGGAAAATAAGAAGGAACTAGAAGAACTAAAATTGAGGAAGAAGCAACTACTTGCAAAGTGCAAGATAGAAAGGATTGCAGAATTAGAGGTGAAAAATATTATGAGAATTGAAAAGGAAAAGCAACGACTAGCAATAGAGGCTAAAAAGGATCTACAAAAGAAGGAGAAGGACAAAAAAAGGGAGGAGAAAAGGAGAGAAAAGGAAGCTTCCAAAATGGAAAAATATTTGGAGAAGACACAAGAAAATGCTACAAAGGAGAGGCAACTCAACAACCCTCTAAATCCCTTGCCTGATTGCCATAGGATCTTCACAAATTTTGTGTCTATTCAATGCCCCTAATATTGTCCATCACCTACCCAAGTTACCATCCAAACATTTTAGAGTTGGAGTCCTTCTCATTTTCAGTCCTATACACTCTCACCTAGCCCAACAATTACCCAACCATTTAAGAGTTGGAGTCCTCATTTATAGTCCTATCAATCCTCACCCACCCAAAGCATAATCCAACCAACTCAATCTTGGATTCCTTCTCCGTCACATGCCACATCCAACTCACAAGATAGCTTGGCATCAAATTTCTGTTTTCCTACATTTTTCAATTGATTTGAATGTTTGGTTGCTACTTTTTTGTTGTGAAGTTTTTGATGGATTTGAAATGATGTTTGATTTTTTTTTTTTGAATGTTTGTAACTTGAAACAATAGTATGGATTGAATAAAAACAACATATTCCATCATGTTACAATCTATCTCTGCAATAGGAAACATATGTATCTATCTATCTATGCGAAAATAAACTTATGTATCTATCTATCTCTGTAATAGATAGCTGTATATATATACATTTACATCTATACATCTAATTAAGTTCAATGATAATGAATAAGGCTATAGGAAAAATATGTATCTATCTATCTTAATCTATACATATATGTATTATAATTTTGTATCATATTGCTATTTGAAGTTATTTAGAAATTTCAGTATGTTGTATTAGAAAGGGTTGCAAATATTTATACCATAGTGTTGTTTGAAGTTATATATAAATTTGATAATGTTGTATCAAAAAGTGTTATGCTGTATGAAGTTATATTTGAGTATGCTGTTTGAGAAATGGTATTAACATAAGTAAGAGTCAACATAGACATATACATATAGATATGCATATACGTATACATATATGCATATGCATATGCATATACATATACATCCATGCATATGCATATACATATACATATATGCATATACATATACATATATGCATATGCATATACATATGCATCATATGTATATGCATATACATTTACATATATTAATATGCATATACATATATGCATGTGCATATGCATATGTTGACTCCTACTTATGTTAATACCTTTTCTCAAACAACATACTCAAATATAACTTCATACAACATATGCATATACATACACATATGTGCATATGCATACACATATGTGCATATGCATATGCATATACATACACATATATGCATATGCATACACATATATGCATATGCATATACATATGTGCATATGCATATACATATGTGCATGTGCATATGCATATACATATGTGCATATGCATATACATATACATACATATATATGCATATGCATATGCATATAAATACACATATATGCATATGCATATACATATGTGCATATGCATATGCATATACATATGTGCATACGCATATGCATATACATATGTGCATGAAACAATGATAGAAAGTGTAACAAAAAATTCATACATGTAAGATTGAGTGTAATTGATGAAAAAAATAACCACGTATCTAATTGAGCTGATTGGAAATGAACAAGGGTATTTGTGCAATGAAACAAAGTATGCATGTTATACTATCACATCCCCAAATGTAATTGATAGAAATCAATCAATGATACAATGCGTAACAAAAAAAATAGACATGTAAGATCTAGTGTAATTGATGAAAAAACTAACCATGCATGTATTTGAGTTGATTGCATATGAACAAGGGTCTTTGTGCAAGGAAACAAAAAATTCATGTTATACTATCACATCCCCAATTACAATTCACACAAATCAAACAATGATAGAAAGTGTAACACCAAATTCATACATGTAAGATTGAGTGTAATTGATAAACAAACTAACCATGGATCTAATTGAGTTGATTGGAAGTGAACAAGGGTCTTTGTGCAATGAAACAAAGTATGCATGTTATACTATCACATCCCCAAATGTAATTGAGAAAAATCAATCAATGATACAATACGTAACAAAAAAAAAAGAAATGTAAGATCTAGTGTAATTGATGAACAAACTAACCATGAATCTATTTGAGTTGATTGCATATGAACAAGGGTATTTGTGTAAGGAAACAAAGAATTCATGTTATACAATCACATCTCCAATTACAATCTACACAAATCAAACAATGATAGAAAGTGCAACAACAAATTCACACATGTAAGATTGAGTGTAATTGATTAACAAACTAACCATGCATCTAATTGAGCTGATTGGAAATGAACAAGGGTCTTTGTGCAATGAAAAAAAGTATGCATGTTATACTATCACATCCCCAAATGTAATTGGCATAAATCAATCAATGATACAATGTGTAACAAAAAAATCAGACATGTAAGATCTAGTGTAATTGATGGACAAACTAACCATGCATCTATTTGAGTTGATTGCATATGAACAATGATATTTGTACAAGGAAAAAAAGAATGTATGTTATAATATCAAATCCCCAATTATAATTCAAACAAATCAAATTATGATAGAAAGTGTAACAACAAATTCATACACGTAAGATTGAGTGTAATTGATGAACAAACTAACCATGCATCTAATTGAGCTTATTGGAAATGAACAAGGGTCTTTGTGAAATGAAACAAAGTATGCATTTTATACTATTGCATCCCAAAATATAATTGACAAAAATCAATAAATGATACAATGTGTAATTGAACCATAGATTTTTGGGTTCCTAGGACTTCTCTTGCACTTCTAGGGGTTTTCACCTAAAAGGAGAGAGGTAGGAACCTAAAATGCTAATGGTTCATTCAAATTATGTTATGTGAAATTTTTTCTAATATAAATGAAGTAAACTAAATGCAATCGATCGATTTAAATGAGTGAAGATGAATGCAAAACTAAGTTTTAAGCTATGTTTGAAAAGACACTGTGATATGGAAACAATGAAGTAAATGAAGAAAATATGCAAAAAGAAAAAAAAGAGATGAATCTGAGTGCACCTGGGTAATGTTTGATGAATCTGGAATTTTGTGGATGTTGACTAAGATTACTGAATTTTCACAGTGGGACTCATTTTCCCATGGTGGTGAATCAGTCCTCCTCTCAGTGAAAAAGTGTTGGAAGCAAGTTTCTAACTGTTGGGATCTAGAATTTGACAAAATTCAGATTTTTAGTCCTAAGGTGGGACTCATTTTCCACTGGTGGTGAATCAGTCAAGATCCCAAATTTTTGAAAAATCAGGGGACAACTTTGCAACACCAGATCTAGAAATCACTAATTGTTGGGTTGTCGAAGTCAATTCTGAAGGAAATAGGTAGAAAACCTTCTCCAAGCTTGAAATATGAATGAGTTGACTTGAAGCACCTAGTTGACTTGTAAATCAATCTTCAACACCAAAAAGCTTGTTAAATCTATACACAAAAGGCTGCAAACAAACATGTAATAGGGAAAAAATGGTTAAGGGTTTGTGAATAGGGGTTTGCCTTGGTCAAACCCCACTTTTGGTAATCAAACCCTTAATGAAATAATGAAATGAAAGAGAAAGATAAACTAATAACATGCAATTACTATCAACTTACCAAACTCTTGATGATGCAAATCTAAAGTAATGTCAATGGATGCTTCAAAGTGCTTGAATAATGCTTGAATTGATGTTGCAAGATGATTGAATGCTTGAGTGAATAGGTGGATGAGTGAACTTGATGAATACTTGAATGAATGGGGGTTGAAATGAGGTGAAAATTATTTATTTATACAATCTTGTTCCTTAGTTACCCATTCATACATCATCGCAGGCCGACATCAAGTGTTTTTGAATAAAAACCCTAAAGGAAAATTTAAAAAAAATGAATTTGGGGCCAAGGGGGACTCATTCGCCACCCATGGAAAATGGGTCCTACCTAGGACTTGAAAATGGGTGTTAGGAAATATGTTGTATTTAATGTTGTTTGTTAGGATAATATTCAAAAATACACTTAATTAAGTCATATGAGGGCATAAAGGGACCAAATAAAGCATGAGAAAGGGATAAATAGTGAAGATATGCCTAGAAGAGCGTGAAAACTTGTTACAAGACTTTACAACACTTCAAAATAGGACTTGATAAGTGATGAAACGGTGATTTTTAGGTGATTTGTATTGAATAGAGCCCAGAAGAATGTAGAAATGTCTTACAATACTTCACAACACCTTCACAAGACGTCGTTCTTTGAATTTTAGTACCTAAATATGCATGTTCAAGCCATATTACAACATAAAATTAGAGAAAAATAGTTCAAACACCATGAAACAAGACCTAAAAGGCCATGGAAATGACAAGGGGATATTTTTCTACGACACATTTATCCCGCACTTTAGTGAGAGGATGAATTTGCTTCAATCTCACACTAAAGTAGCCATGAACATTGAGAGGAGGGTTCACATGCACTTATGTTAGCAATATGGAATAACAATGATCAAGAGGGATGATCAAGCCCCCAGGATGAAGATCCCATGGAAAACTAAACATAAGAACAAAGGAACACACAAATATTGAAAATAATTAGATGAAGCTTCGATAGCCAGTCCAACTAGTTGTGGATTAGATCTAGGCTGATTGTTTGAAAAAGAGAATGTGTACTCACCTGGGGTGACATAACACATGACAGTCCATCGCGTGAGAAAGCCCAAATGTACTCACTCTGGGGCCATGAAACTTATGGTTTCTCGCAGGTGAGAAAGCCCAAAAAGGTAAGATACATACGCTAGTTGGTATGCACTCACAAACACAAAGGTGGCTATGGGGAAAAGTCATACCGCTAGGTGGGATTCCTGCTCAACCATATTAAAGTTATACCTACTAATAAACTTAATAAGGTGCCATAAGGAAAAATTTCATGAACAAAAAGAAATGTACCACAATCATGCAAGTTGCGTTATGCAAGGTGGCAAAAATGCAAAATGTAAAAATGCAAAAATGTAAAATGTAAAAGGTGTTAAAAGGAGACTTTTTCAGTTCATGTAAGGTCTTTCACTTAGGGAAAATTGTGTCTAATGTCTCCAAGAGAGGACCAATCAAATAATAGTATATTAACAACTTAGGGGATGCAGTGTGTCGCATCAGGCCACTACTTGAGGAATGTAATATGCTAAGATAGATCACACTTATGAAGGACATCACACCCAATGTCTTCCAAAAAGTGATGAACACATCACATAAATGAAAAGGCTACACTAGGAATGAAGAATGAAAATGAATTAATGGTAATGTATGCCCCCCAATTTATTTAAGGAATTGCTACACATCATTCTGTGAGCAATTACTTTAAAGTAGAGAAGAAAAGAAAATGCAAAAGGAAAACAAGACATGAGAGCCAACTTGGAAAGCCCTATGCCAAGTCATATGATTCAAAGTTAGGCTATGTCATGTCAAGGATAATGAAAACAAAAGAAAGGCAGTTGCCCCTTAGAAAAGAAAGCACACCAAAACACATAAGGGATCTATGGATTTGGGGTCAGTATGTTTGTCGTTGCAATGTTTTTATGAAAGAGATCAAAACTATCATCATTCCCCAAAGCACATAGAATTGGAAGAATGACACAAAGAGAGCGAAAAAGAAAAGAAAAAGAAAGGTCTATTTTGGGTCAACATGGAAGAGACATTGTGATCTCAACGCTTTGCATCGTCCCCAAAAGGAAAACACAAGCGAAAATAAAATGAAAAAGAAAAAGATTTTGGGTCAACATGAAGGAGACATTTCGATCTCAATGCCTTGCATCACCCCCAAAAGGAAAACACAAAACAAAAAGAGAAAAAGACAAGGACCTTTTGGGTCAACATGGAAGAGACATAGGGCATCTCTACGCTTTGCGTCATCCCCAAAAAGGAAAACACAAAAAAAAAGAGAAAAAGAAAAGATGCACGCCATATAGAAGAATAGAGAAATAAATAGAAGAAGTGTACAAAGAGAGAGAACATTAAACACACGTTATGGGGGAACATGATACACACATGAAAGAAAAATAAAAATAAAAGAAAAATGAAAAAGGATAGCATGAAAAATGCAATTCAACCATCTAACAAGTCATCTACCTCCCAATCATGTTCAGTGTAATGTGAGGGAGGTTGATTGTCCAAAGGAATAATTGCAAGTGCCGAAATAGGAGTCATATCGGGTTCTTCACTTGGTGGAGAGGATTTATCTTTTAAGCTCACTGTGGATGAAAATAAATAATTTAGGTCATTATGCACTTTTTCATCTATTTTGGAAATCTCCGCATCATCATCATCATCAAGATTAATTATGATGGGAGGATGAAGGGTGATTTCTAAGGATGGATGGAGCAAAAGTTGTGATTGTTGGATTTGTTCATTTTATTGTGAAAGTTGCACTAGACTTTGTGGCGGGTCAGGAAAAGGGGGGTGGTCATCTCTTACTTCTGTCAAAGGTGGAGGTTGATTTTATTTATTTTCTTCCATGCAAGATTGACGAGCAAGGAGATGATGACAATGCCTACGTTCCCTAGCACTGTAGTTTCGCTTAATTCTATTTTGGAGTTGTTGAGGGCTAAGAGCAGATTGAGTCATCACAGGTTCTTTTGTTTCCAAAGAGGGAAGAACAAAAGAAACCAAAGAAGACGAGTCAATCACTTTCTCCTTTGCTTTATACACTTGTTTAATGTGAGGAGGTAGGACAAGATTTTTTTCATGTTCCCTTGGTTGTTTAAATGATGGCAGGGAAGTATCTAGGGGTGGTTTTTAGGAGGTTGTATAGTTTTCCCAATGTCAGACTCAGGTTGAATCATGGTTTCATCTATGATAGGTGGTGTGGAAGTGGATGGGGATGCATTACGAAGAGACAATTTGGCTATTTTTTTGGCTTTAAACTTTTGATAAGCTATGAAAAAGAAGTCCTTTCGAGGGGTGATGGGCTCCATGGGTTTAGGCCAAAAGGCTTCTAATGAAAAATTACCTTTGGAAGATAAGGGGTTAAAGCCACTATGGTGTATGGTGAATATCTCATTGTCATGTGGAAAATTCAAACACTTGTGAACAACTGATGGGACTACTTTCATTGAGTGAAGCCAAGGGTGGCCTAGCCACAAACGAAATTGGTTGGATTGTGGAGTAATTGAAAATGTTACCTCCAAAGTCTTAGGTCCTATCTATAAGGGGAGTACGATCGATCCAATCGTAGGTCATGCAAAACTAGTATGTGTTTTAATCCATGCAATTGGTTTATTATAATCATCTTGATATATATCATGTAATACTAGAAACTCCTCTGTGATCATGTTCTCACCACAAGCGGGATCTATTAATATCCCATTAGTGGGATTGTCATAGATTCTGCCAACTATGTAGAGAGGACCATTAGGAATTTTTTGTAGTATTTCCTTAGCAGAAAAAAGTGATATCAAGAGATTTAGGGGTTTGGCCCTTATGAGGGATAACATTTATCATAGCCACAAGGTTATCCATAGGACTATCTTTAGTAATAGGTGGAGGTATACCATGATGCTCATTTTTTGTATCAATAGGACCATTACATCAGTGTTTGAAGGTTCACTAGCCTTGACAAATGAAGTAGTGTGTTTAGGCATGGGATTGGTGAAAATTTGTAAGTTCTGGTTAGGGGGTGCAATAGAATTATTGCCTTGATCATTAACACCTGCAATGGACAAATGGCCTAAATCAATGAGGTCTTGAACTAAATTTTTTGGACGCTTGCAGTGTTTAGTGTCATGTCCATTTTGGCAATGAAAATGATAATAAGCATTAGGTTTGAAGGTGGTTGGTAAGGGTTGATTTGGATCAAGTGGTCTAACGGGTGGAAAAGTGAGCATGCGTTGTTGAATTAGTTGGTTCATTGTGTTATGGATGGTATCAAGTAGGGGTGTAAATTGTCTCTTTGGATCCCCATAGGTATAAGGCACCGTTGCTTTAACATCTGCCACTTGATTCAGAATGGGTGGGGTTGTTGGTTGCGGTTGTGGTTGAGGAGGCAATTAAACTGTAAAAATCCTCTATTTGGTTTGTGGAAGTTTTGTGTGTTATTTTGGTTTTGATTGTTGTGTTCGGGTTTTTCAGCTTAGCTAGAAGTGGATTTAGGATCATGACTTGAAACCAAGTTATGGTATTCACACAAGGTTGTGCATAAATGCATGAATGAAGGGAATTTCATCATAGTTAATTTATCCTGAAGGTTGGTGTGCAAGTTTTCAATAAATATCTTTTGCAAATATGCATCAAGAATCTTGACATCAATTTGAGCAGACAAGGATTGGTATCATGAGATAAAATCAATTACTTTTTCATCTGTGTTTTTTCTACATCGCATGAGGTCAACCATTATCTTTTTTAGGTCCCATGTGAACTTGAAAATCAATTATGAAAGCATCCACCAATTCATTGAATGAATGGATGGAATGATTAGGCAAGTTGGAAAACCATTCTACGGCAGCATCTTTCAAGGTCCTTGGGAAAATTTTAGCTAGAAGTTTATCATCAAGGACAAAGTCACTACACAAAGATGTATAAGCATTAACATGGTTGATAGGGTCTCCTTTTCCTCCATATTTCTCAAATTGAGGAATTTCTATCCCTTGTGGCATTGGGGTACATAATATTTCTAAGGATAAGGGGTTGCTATGGACATGATATGTGGGTGGAGCAGTTTGACCTTGGCTAATGGTGGAAAGTTGTTGTTGCATCCATGGATGAAATAGTGTTAAGGAGTTGTGTAAGAACAGGATCGAGGTACATGGGTTGAGGTGGAAAGGAAAATGGTGATGGAGTGTAAGTGATGTTAGGGGAAGCGAAAGGAATACTAAGGGGTGTGAAGGTGGTGGAAGGGATTTGTGATGCCACAAGAGAAGTAGGAATGCTAGTAGGAATCAGGAAAGAAGTAGCCGCATAATTAACCTAATTCATAGTTGTGTGGAATTGTGGATTGGTATAAGTTGGTATGGATGCTATGGTTGAAGGGGGAGGAACTTGAGGTCCTCCTTGGATTACATGAATGTTTGTGAATTGGGTATTAGAAGAGGCATGTTTATTGTAAATCTCAACAATTCTCTTCATCACTTGCAAGCCATCATCACTTTCAATCAAACGATGAAGATTGACAATGGTAGGTATGGCAGTGGTGGAAATGTTTTTAAGTGACAAGTCTTGTTGTAAATGTGCAAAATCCTCATGGATATTAATGACTTTTTCTTGCAGGAAGGAGTTGTTTTGAGTGTCAACATTCATTGGATGGAAAGGTGAAGGCATAGAAGTGGTATTGTCAGTGCCTAATGCACCATTGTCCATACTAGGAGTAGGAGCTTGTGAGATCCCAAGGTCCACAATGAAAGTGCTATCATGGGATGCCATGAGTCTAGAACTTCTTCTCGCTAAAGTAGTATCAATGGGGCACCATACACTCATACAAATACCACAAAGGATGGGTGAATGCAAATGCAAGCTAATCTAGGAGGTCTAAAATTCCAATAATAGAAATTTTTCTAACTGGAACAAAGATCTAACTACAAAAAACAAAAATGCAGACAAATGCCAAAAAAATGCTAGAAATGTTGTTTAAAAAGTGTAGAGGGACTAATTCGCCCTAGGTGGTGAATCAGTCCCAATATGATATTTTTTTGTGTTTTTTAGAAATTTTAAGATGATTTTAATGCTCTACAGAATGCAATCAAAGATGTAGAATGCAAATTTTCAATTTTTTCAATGAGATTCTAAAAATGAAATCTAAATGAAGTTTTCACTAGTGCAATATGAAAAATCCTATAATGCAAAAGAAAAACAATGTCCTAATTGAATGTTAATGCAAATATAAACTAAGATGCAAATGAAAATGAAATCAAAAATCAAGATGTTCAAAATTTGGGTTCACCAAAATGAACCATATATTTTTGGGTTCCTAGGACTTCTCTTACACTTCTAAGGGTTTTGACCTAAAAGGAGAGAGGTAGGAACCTAAAATGCTAATGGTTCATTCAAATTATGTTATGTGCAATGTTTTCTAATCTAAATGAAGTAAACTAAATGCAATTGATTGATTTAAATGAGTGAAGATGAATGCAAAACTAAGTTTTAAGCTATGTTTGAAAACACACTGTGATATGTAAATAGTGAAGTAAATGAAGAAAATATGCAAAACAAAAAGAAATAAGATGAATCTGAGTGCACCTAGCCAATGTTTGATGAATTTGGAATGTTGTGGATGTTGACTGAGATTACCAAATTTTTATATGGGACTCATTCAACCAGGTGGTGAATTAGACCTCCTCTTGGTGAAAAAGTGTCGGTAACAGGTTTCTGACTGTAAGGATTTGAAATCTAACAAAATTTAGATTTTCAATCCTAAGGTGGGACTCATTCACCACTTGTGGTGAATTAGTCCTCTCCCAAGTTTCTAAAAAATTAGGGGACAAATTTGCAACACCAGCTTTGGAAATCACTAATTGTTGGGTTGTCGAAGTCAATTGTGCAAGAAACAGGTAGAAAACCTTCTCCACGCTTGAAATATGAATGAGTTGACTTGAAGCACCTACTTGACTTGTAAACCAATCTTCAACACCAAAAAATTTGTTAAATCTGCACACAAAAGGCTACAAACAAACATGCAATAGGGAAAAAATGGTTGAGGGCTAGTGAATAGGGGTTTTCCTTGGTCAAACCCCACTTTTGGTAATCAAACCCTTAATGAAATAATGAAATGCAAGAGAAAGATAAACTAATAAAATGAAATTGCTATCAACTTACCACAAATTTTTGATGATGTCATGAAGTAATGTCAATTGGATGCTTCAAAGTGCTTAGCACGCTTGAATTGATGCTGGTAAAGATGTCAATGTTTGGAGTGAATAGGGTGGATGAGTGAAATTGATACTTGAAAATGAATGTAAAATGGGGTTGAAATGAGGTGAAAATCACTTATTTATACAATATTGTGCCTTAGTTACCCATTCATACCTCATCATGGCGGTTGAATGCGTTTTTGAATAAAAACCTCAAAGAAATTTGAATTTATTTTGAATTTTGTGCCAAGAGGGACACATTCGCCACCCATGGCGAATGGATCCCACTCAAGGCATGTAAGTGGTGTCGTGGATTAAGTTGTTTTTAGTGATGTTTGTTGGGTTTATATTAAAAATACACTTAATTAAGTCATATGGAGGGCATAAAAGGGACCAAATAAATAATGAGGAAAGGGATAAATAAAGATATGCCTAGAAGAGGTACCATAAGACTTTGCTAACACTTCAAAATAGGACTTGATAAGGATGAAAATAAGATTTTTAGTTGAATTGTACTGAATAGAGTCTAGAAGAATGTAGAAATGTCTTACAATACTTCACAACACCTTCACAAGACGTCGTTCTTTGAATTTTAGTACCTAAATATGCATTTTCAAGCCATATTACAACATAAAATTAGAGAAAAATAGTTCAAACACCATGAAACAAGACCTAAAAGGCCATGAAAATGACAAGGTGCCATTTTTCTACGGCACAGTAAAAAAAAAATAGACATCTAAGATCTAGTGTAATTGATGAACAAACTAACCATGCATCTATTTGAGTTGATTGCATATGAACAAGGGTCTTTGTGCAAGGAAAAAAAGAATCTATGTTATACTATCACATCCCCAATTATAATTCACATAAATCAAACAATGATACAATGTGTAACAACAAATTGAGACATGTAAGATTGACTACAATTGATGAAAAAAATAACCATGCATCTATTTGAGTGTATGAGAAATGGTTATAACATAAGTATGAGTCAACCATCATCATAGTTAGCTGTAAGGGAGAGGGGCCGATATTTATAGTCACTTTAATTGAAGAACAAACAAAGCATACATCTAATTAGGTTGAATGTACATATGCATATATGTATATGCATAGCATATGTATATGTAAATGTATCTATGCATATGCAATGCAATTTCGATAGAGAGTGTAACAAATGGAAGGTACAATGCATTTTTTGATGGAGAGTGTAATGCTATTGTTGCTTATGCTTATGCATCATTCCTTCCTTCATTCCACTCTCCACCTAAAATAACTTCACTTTTGTGTTTGCATATGCATATATACATATACATATACATATGCATACACATATGTATATGTATGCATATATGTATATACATACGCATATGCATATGCATATGTATATACATATATGCATACATATACGTATACATATGCATATATGCATAAGCATATGCTTAAACATATACATATGAAACAATGATACAAAGTGTAACAAAAAATTGACACATGTAAGATTGAGAGTAACGGATGAACAAAGTAACCATGCATCTAATTGAGCTGATTGCAAATGAACAAGGGTCTGATGTTATACATGTAAGATTGAGGTGTCTTAAGTTAATAGGAATGAGCCCTTATTTTGTAATAAGATTAAACATTGGAAGAAGTCTTATATGTACAAGATATATAAAGAAACCATTGATGTCATCATCAACACTAATTTGGTATGTCTTGGACATATCAGACTCCTCCAGCGTATATGCACAATTGTAACTCTTATATCCTTGAGGTGATGAAGGGTATGTTTGCAATGAATCAAAAAGTGCATGTTATAGTATGACATCCCCAATTCATACTCTTAGAAATAATTGAATGATACAAATTGAAACAACAACTTCATACATGTAAGAGTGAGTGTGATTGAAGAACAAACTATCCATGCATCTAATAGAGTTGATTGCAAAGGATCAAGGGTATGTGTGCAATTAAACAAGAAATGCATGTTATACTATCAACATTGCCCTACCCACCATCAGCCCATTGCCCTTAAACAAACTATTCATATGTACATACATATAAATATACATATGTACATATACATTTACATATACATATGTACATACATATACATATATATATATATATGTATATACATATACATATACTGACCATGCATCTAATTGAGTTGATTGCAAATGAACTATGGTATTTGTGCAATGAAACAAGAATTGTATGTTATACTATCACATCCCCAATTGTAATTGTAATTCAATGTAATTAAATTAAGACTTGTAATTGTAATTGTAATTGCATGTAAGACTTGTGAATGGAATTCAATATAAATTAAATTATCCATGAAATTCATATAAATGTAAATGAACAAGGCTATGTGAAAAATAATTTCTATATATCCGCCATATGTAATTGTAAACCTGCAATTTGCATATATATAATGGAAGCATTAGAACATTATCATACACTCCATAGTTGAGGGTGGCATGCACCTATCTTTTGGTCAAAGTCTATATGTACGTATGATTGGTTTCAATAAATACATACAGTCATCATACTAAAGTAATGTATGTATGTTACATATAAATGCCTTAAGTATGGCTAACTGCATGACCTTCATACATAGATAGATATGAACTGCCATATGTATTATTGTATGTATGTATAGTATACAAACATACACACATACATGTATGTATGTGTGTAAAGTACAATATACACATATACATACATGTATGTGTGTATAAAATATCTATGTTTGTATGTGTATATTAACTGACATATGTATGCATGTATGTATGTATAGTATACAAACACACATACATATTGTGGTAGTATGTATGTATGCACATGTCTACTATACATACATACATATGGCATAATACCTAAGTATGTATGTGTATGTATCATATACACACACATACATACATAAATAATTATGTATATATGTATGTATGTATGTATGTGTGTGTGTGTGTATACATACATACATACATAATATTTTCATGTTTATTATAATATAAAGATGTTCAATATTATATCAATTAAAAAAGTAAAATGTTTAGTCAATTAAAAAATTAAAATGATTACTAAATTGACTAGGAAAATATTATAAATGATTAGTCAATTAAAAAACTAAAATGATTAGTAAATTGACTAGGAAAATCCTATAAATGGATATGAAAGATTCCCAAAAACTCCACAATCTAGGTAGAGATGATGGATAGGGAAGAGTGGACGATGGGGGTTGGGAATTTTTGAGCAAGGGGTTCACGACAACAGTGGAAACAGTCGGCTAAAATATAGGTGCATGAAACCCTTAACAGTCGAGTTGTACAAACCCATGAATGGTATGTATATGTATACACACAGTCGGCCAAAAATATAGGTGCATGAAACCCTTAATAGACATTATCTATATGTATACACACAATATGTGTATGTATATGTAAATGACAAACCGCTCCACCCCTCCCCCCCCCACACACACATATATGTGTGTGTGTAATTTTTTTAATATATACACAGTTGACCATGCTTTACCTACAAGAAACTCTTAATACTGAAGAGTATATTAACTTCCAATACTGCCACTATCTATATGTAAATTGTAGAGGTATAAAATGAAAAAAAGGTCTATATTATGGCGGACTGTGTGTATATGTGTGTATACACAGATATATATGCATATACAAATTATAGAGGTATAAAACAAAAAATAAAGGTCTATTTTATAGCAGAGAGTGTGTATATGTGTGTATACAAAGATATATATGCATATATACACACATATACACACAGTCAACCATATATATGCATAAATATAATTGTATACACACATATACACACAGTCAACCGTATATATGCATAAATATAACTATATACTCACATATACACATAGTCCACCATAATATAGGTGCATTATTGCTGAAAAATTAAATTTGCTCACCGTTCCTATGTGTATATGTGTGTATATACACAAATATATATGCATATATATATATATATATATATATATATATATATATATATATATATATATATATATATATATATATATATATATATATATATATATATATATCTATGTATACACACATTTACACACAGTCAGCCATGAATAACCTACAACAAAGCTTCATTAGATGAGGAAATCACTACAACTTGACATAAGCTATTTAAACAAAAAAATATTGCAAGAAAAACCTAGAAAAATCTTACAATGCATAGTTACTGCTTGAGTGAGGTTGGAACACAACCTCACTTGTGTAGCAAGAAGTAAATAGTTTCCTTTTACTGAATGTGGTGTTGATAAACATAGAAAGCTTGAAAAATGCATCACCACGACTAGCCCATGGCCTCACCACCGTCAGCCTCCATCCTAACCAGAGCTGGTTTTGAATGCAACCACTCAAAATGAATAATGTTTCATGAATGGATTTTTTCGTGAAGCAAAAGCAAGACCAAGCGAATGATGTGCATGCTGAGGTGGTAGACGTTAAGACCGACATCAGAAGAATGTGTGGCAGTTAATGTGCATTTACTAGGACTGATATTTGCCAGTACTGGTGTGGCACCAAACAACCATCGGTCATATAGATGTCCATGATTAGTATACACCAAATTTTTAGACATTTTTGGCAGTTTTTGAAAAGCACCCCCAAAACATTGGAAAACGTGCTTGAATTTCCCCCTAAAAAAAGTTACATACTGCCAGCTCAACGGTTAAGGGACGTGGCAAAACAAAATTAGCCGAGTCGGATGCTGATGACTTGGACCCCTCGATCAAAATTATAATTATAATTAAATTTATATAGTTTATTTTTTAAAAGAAAAATTGTTTTTAATATATTTTTATTAAAAAATATTTATTGATTTTTTATTTATATGATTTTTTTTAAAAATGTTTTTCTTAGTAATATTATTTTTTAGTTAATATAAATTATAATTATAATTAAATTTATATAGTTTATTTTTTAAAAGAAAACTTGATTTTAATATATTTTTATTAAAAAATATTTATTAATTTTTTATTTATATGATTATTTATTTATTTAAATGGTTTTCTTAGTAATATTTTTATTGAATTAATATAAATTATAATTATAATTAAACATATGTAGTTTATTTTTAAAAGAAATCTTGATTTTAATATATTTTTATTAAAAAAATATTTATTGTTTTAATTTATATGATTTAATTTTTTTTTAAATGATTTTCTTAGTAATATTTTTATAACTTTTTTTTTTTTTAGTTCATATAAATCATAACTACATTAAGAACATTCCTAACCTTTTATCATCTTTTACATTAAACTAGTGTATGAGTCTAGAAATATAATGACAAATTTTATCAATCCTTTTCATCTAGCTTTAAAATATGTCTTTAATCTCCTCATATGAGTTAGACAATGGCCATTGTACATCATACTTTTGGGTTAACCCAAAGAAATAAAATTGATGGTTAGATTCATACTATAAAACTATAAACTTGTATATTAACATAATATTAACATACAAAATTTACATTATGTCAAGAACATTTATTTAAATTTAGATTGAAAAATATATAAAGGTGAAAATTTGATAATTAAAATAATTTAAAGTATTTATTGATTTTTATTTTACACTTCATGAATATCAATGTTTTCTCTCATAACGTTCTATTCATCATCAACCCTTTGAAATTTCATAATTCAATTAAAAACTAATTTATAAATTGTAAAATAATAATTGATATTGCATACAAAAAATATCTAATTTTAATTATAATTTATATTAACTTAAAAATAAAGAATTTATAAAAATATTATTAAATTTATGCAAAAAACATTTTTAAAAACAATAAAAATTCGTATAAACAAAAAAATCAATAAATATATTTTTTTAAAAATATATTAAAATCAAGTTTTCTTAAAAAATAAATAAACAACATATATTTATTTTTAGTTATGATTTATATTAACAAAAAAATAAAGAACTTATAAAAATATTATTAATTTTAAAAAAAAAATTTTAAAAAATAATTAAAATTCATATAAATAAAAAATCAATAAATATTTTGTAATTAAAATATATTAAAATCATTTAAAAAAAATACATATATTTAATTTTAGTTATAATTTATATTAATAAAAAAAGTTATAAAAATATTATTAAATTTTTGAAAACAAAATATTTAAAAAATAATAAATATTCATATAAATAAAAAATCAATAAATATTTAGTAATAAAAATATATTAAAATCATTTAAAAAAAAAAGAAAACTACATATATTTAATTTATATTAACTAAAAATAAATAAGTTATGAAAATATTACTAAGAAAAACATTTTAAAAAATAATAAAAATTCATATAAATAAAAAAATCAATAAATATTTTTTAATAAAAATATATTAAAATCAAGATTTATTTTAAAAATAAATTACATATATTTAATTTTAATTATAATTTATATTAATTAAATAAAAATATTACTAAGAAAAACATTTAAAAAATTAAAGTTAAAATCATATAAATAAAAAATCAATAAATATTTTTTAATAAAAATATATTAAAATTAAGTTTTCTTTTAAAAAATAAACTATATAAATTTAATTTTAATTATAATTTATATTAACTAAAAAATAAAGAAAATATATAAATATTATTAAAATTTTAAAAAATAACAGTTTAAAAAATAATAATTTTTTTATATAAATAAAAAAATCAATAAATATTTTATAAAATTTATTTATAATTTATGTTAACTAATATATAAAGAAACTATAAAACTTTTATTAATTTTTTTGGAAAAAAACAATTAAAAAAATAATAGAAATTAATATATATAAAAATCTCCATATGAAAATCAAGTTTATTTTTTTTTTATCCGAAATCGAAATGGCAGGCGAAAGGGGATGAATTAAAGTGAAATTCAACTCAATAGAATTCACCTTCGTAAATTGATTTTCCCAGCGTATGGACAAACAGGGTCTAACGGATACAAAAATTTGTAAGGCACAGACTGTCAGTCTGGCATACACAGGCGGGGTGGAATTTGTAGGCTGCATAGACAGTGCCGTGAAAAGCATCATTCTTGAATGAATGAATGAAAGATTTTAATGATATCCACAAGACTAAACAGTGTATGGGACCGAGACAAAACAGGCCTAATTTGTCTTCATGCTCTTTTCCAAGTCAGATCTCCTGCCATTAATTTTGACCAAAAGGCTAGCCGTCTGATTAATCTTATCTTCCTCAAATAGCTGGTGCATATTGTCAACTTTCAAACTATTTTCATGCTGAATGCGGATATCCACATAAGCAGTGCACTCCATGATGAAGTGCCATTCCGTTTCCACAACCCCCTTATTGCAGAAAATACAAGTTCTTTCTTCCCAAGTTTCCTTGGGTATCTTCCACCTACCGGTCTCACACCTAAGGTGATGTGATCCCGTCCTCAATTGTGCCACTAACATCCTCACTTTCCCTTTAATAGCTGCACCTAAATAGGTTTTGTCACCATGATCTTTTGCCGGATTAAACTCTTTGATGTAGTATGTTTTTTTTGCCCAATTTGATTTGTCCACATGGAAATTCTAAATTTTTCAGTCACATAGCTTTTTATTTCACTATTGGTGCTAGGACAGTCATGTAGATTTCAATGTCCCATTTGTTCATCCACTTGTGGTTCTATTTCATCCAAGTTTTCTTCCTACAATCTAGCGTCTCCTTCATAACCATTTTAGGCCAACGGTGGTTATCCATGCTTTCAACCTTCTTTAAATAGCTTATCAACCAGATTAGCGCTGACTCTTCCAATGGAAAAGTCCCCATTTCAGCTAAAATAATTTCATATGGGACTATGGTTTTAACTTTGAGACTGCTTGATATTAAATGCTTCTGGATTATTTCTAGTTGTCTCCAACTACACTTTGACATACTGCTCCCCACACTTCACACCCATAAAGTACAACCAGAGTAACAAGCAAACCAAAAAGTGTTTTCTTGGTTTTCCAATCCCAAAGCTTGGCTTTTCTACACCTATTTTGTAGAAGGTAAGAGGCTTTCCAACCTCTCTGTATCCTTTTCATACGACACGTCTCCCAACTGAGCTTATAATGAAAATCAATCCCAAGATACTTGTATTCTTTCACTATTTCAAGTGGGTTGCCTTCAAAACTTGAAATGTATTTTGCTTATCTTTTCTAATCAATGAGAAAATCATGATTTTGGTCTTGGTGGTATTCACTTGCATCCCAACCTCGTGACAAAAGAGTTCAAAAGTTTTTAAATGTTCTCTTAACCCATGAGTTGTTTTTGAAATTAGGATAAGATCATCAACATATAAAAGTAGTTTCACCACATAACCTTCCAATTGAATACCATCCCCATTCGTCTTGCTTAACCGAGCTTCCAACTTATCAATGTATAGCCCAAAAAGCATGGGAGATAGAGGGCAGCCCTGTTTAACTCCAATGTCGCTACCAAAACATTCTGACATACCTTCACTTGTTCTGATTTTAGCTCTAACCTTCTCATACAATCTAGGAAAAGCTACTCTATACACGTTTGGGATGCCTAATTCCTCCATTCTATTCCATAGTTTGTCTCTAAGTACTCTGTCAAAAGCTTTCTTGAAGTCTACAAAATAGCAATAAACTTCCTCACCTTGAGTGTTCCAATTTTTTTCAATCAAATGTCTAAGGGTGATGCAGTGATCATGGTAGAGTATCTTGAACTAAAGCCTGCCTGCCCCTTTGCTCTTTTGCCCTCATTTTTTTCCCAGCTATTGATCCTTTGTTCAATCATTCTCCCAAAGAGCTTGCCAAAGATAGGGTTGACCATAATCGTGTGGTAGTTAGATGGGTTATTGATATCACCACTTTTAAATAAAGGAATGACCACACTAGTAGTCCACTCCATAGGAAAACCTTCTTGATTGACATTATTGAAAATTCTTTTTATGTGAGGGGCAAGACTGTCGGTCCCCCACTTTAAAAATTCAGCCTGTAACCCATCTATGTCTTGTGCTTTACCACTCGCTAAATTCTGTATTCCTTGTTTAATATCTTCCACAGTGAATAGTTCCATTGACGTTCTAATAACAGGTGGATGGTCTTTCTCATGAACCCGCTCATAAAGAAGCCTAGCATATTCTAGCCATTGGACATCTGTAATACTATTTTCAATCTTCTTTTTCTTTTGCTACAATTCTCTCCAAAAATCTTTAGGGTTCTGTTTTCCAAGTGAGATTAGCTCCTTCCTTCTTTCATTTACATAATCAGATCTTTTAGATTGCACCAATTTTTCATATTTTTTCTTGTATTATTTGTCCATTCCTCTCTTTTTTAGTGATCTCTTGGCTGCCTTACATTCTTCGTCGTACCATGGATTTTTCGGGAAAGTGTTCGCAACCTTCACCTTGGGGTGAGACCTTTTACATGCATTTAAATCCTTGTGAATTATTGGGATCAACAAATTGCTATGAATGTGGACATCCCCCTCTTTTGTTGTTTTGACCTCTCCATTGTTCTTTAAATCATGGAAATGTTGTTTAAGAATAGCATTAAATATTTCTCTATTTTCCTTATTCAAGAGAATTTTACCCTTTGGGAGGGTTTTTTTGTGCATGTGTTGACTCTGTTTAATGTGTTCGTTGATTGGAGACATGTCGAGCTTAACCAGAAGAGGTAAGTGGTTAGATTTCATCCCAATAGGGCAGTCCTCAATGTCAAACTCCAGCAGCCTAGAGACAAAACCTTGAGAGAATCACGTAGTCCACCACACTTTGACCATTATAAGTTTTACAAGTGATAGCTCCCGACTTTGGCCAATCTCTCATCCCATTGCAAATAACCATGCCAAACAAACTACAAAGCCCAAGTAATTCTGCCCCAAACAGAGTCACATCGCCATTACCATCTTGAGATGTTCTTTCCCAATTTTGATCTCCACCTTCCTCCAACCATAAAGGATTGTTCTCCCCTTTTTCTTCCCTGCTCAACTGAAGAGATTGATTATTTGTTGTTCTAGCATTAAAGTCGCCCATTAAGACAGCATCTCCAAGTGTGCTGAAAATAGATATATCTCTTTTTAGTGAGGCATATGGGTCTTCGTTGTCTAAATTTCTCTTTTTGTAGAACTTAGAATTTTTTGGAGCAAAGTAACAAGCAGCCAATCTGAAAGTCACCCCATTTTCTGTTATTTGCAGCCATATGTACTGTTTATTTGTTCAACAATTCCCTGCCACTTCTCACCTATTAGCACTGTAACTCCCCCATGACCTTTGCCTGTTTCACTCCCTTTGTTCCAAACTGAAACTTTCTTATACCCTTCAAAATCTGGAACTTTGCAGCCTTCATGTTCATGTGTTTCAGTAAGAATGATGATATCTTTACCCTTTGCTATGGGCCCCAATCCAGGTCCTCTTCTCCATGGATACCCTCTACAATTCCAACTTACAACATGTAAGTATTCCTAGGGGGCCCCCAATCCCTATTTCTTGTTTGAAAAACGATCACCAATTTGGGCTTTCCCAATTTTTAGCCATGCCCACTTTCCTTCATTTCTTGATGTTTTCACTTTCTCCCATTCTTTCCTTTGTTCTTCTTGCTGCTCAAAAGTCAAATCTTCGTCTAGGTAAATATGTGTGCCTCTAAGTAACCCTCTGTTTTTTAGAATCCTATTCTTATCCTCTAAGCTTCTCAAGGTGACTCTTACATGCCTATCTCTTCCACCATCTATCTTTTTTCCAATTCTATTTGCTTGTTGAATATAACCTGTCCATTTCAGCTCGTCTTTAAGGAAGTCCCTTGCTAGGATGTCGGTTCTCTCCCTTTCACCAAAATATTTCAAACCTTTAATAATAATGTTTGTAGCCTTGCTTTGTTTATCTTTTTCTTCCCTTATTTGTCTCTTGACTTGTTTTTCAATGATTACTTTCTGCTCACTTGGTGATCCACTTACCACATGTGACCATGATTTGGCCTCTTCTATTTGGTCTCTTAGCTGATTCTCTTTTTTTTCCAAGTCTACTAATGTTGATTGGATCATCTTTAATTCCATTTTTTTTCAGCTTTCTCCACTTCTGGCTTCTTGTTTTCAGCTGTTTTTAGTTGATGTAATTCTTGCTTTAGAGTGATCAATTCTTGTTATCCCTTCTCCATGTTAACTTGTAGATTCAAAATTTGCTCTTGCAATATTTTATTATCCCTTTCCAGCCTGCAATTGGTCTCTGTAACTATTTTAAACCTGTTGTCCTCAAACCTCTCCTTTGTTTCTAGAACGTCGAGTCTATTTTTCATTCTCATGAGCTCCTCTACATATAACTTTGATGACCATAGTAGTGGTGAAGATGTAGGGCTATAAAGTTATGTGGGTACTTTTTTAGTGATATTGCTTGCAGTGATCTCTTTCGTTTTTCCCCTGACTCCCTCCATCTTGCTTATGTTTGACTTGAGGTTCCCTATGTCTCCTGTTACCTTTCCATTTCCTTTGTACTTAGTTTGATTAGTTTTCTCTTCTTTCTGAGATATCTCTTTAGATATACTTGCCTTACCATTATGAACCTTTGGTAAAATCCAAGTGAGTTTCTTCTTTTGATTTTGTTTTAGTTTTCGTTTCTGTGCTTGTCTCCGTCTTAAAATCCCATTATACTGCGTTGCATTTACAAAGATCAACCTTTCTTCTGTGTTTACATGATTCAATATGCTTGATAAAGGCGATCTTGTAAGCAAAGAGCCCCAACCTCTCGCTAAACCCTCATCTTGGATATTAGGGTAGAAGGTGGACCACCCGTTTGACCATAGTGGAATATGATACCCTGGAGATATTAAACCTTCTTGACCTAGAAGAGTTAAGAGATCACTCAACTGCAAATGGGGTATATTTGCCATTTTTCTATTGCCTAGTAGACAGCCTAGAGCTCCCAACTGTATTGAAAATGCGTTTGTGGTCAAAATTTATGTCCTTTCTGCAGGGACCCTCTGACATTCCAGGGGAATTCTAGGTTTTCACCCATAATCCCTTGTTTAACTCTCATATGTTGAAATGCTCTGATTTTGTGTTGTTTTATGTAGGTTTGTCTTAGTTTTGTCTTCTTACAGATAAAAGGAGACGAAATAAACTTTAAAATAGAAGAAAACAAAGAAAGGCGACAGGGAGACTTGTTGGAAACGCAACCCACACCTTCCCGTGACCTTCTTTCAACTTTGTTTGCTGGCTTGTGGGGTACCTGGCCCTGTTTTGACTTTTCTATGTGCACTTTTCCTGACCCGCACAATCCCCATGAGCAGGAAAACGCCTGCCTGAGACCGCTGTCTACCTGAAAGGAACCAAACAAAGAAATATCACGTGGACACACCGTGAAAAGCATCATTCTTGAAAAAAACCAAACAAAGAAATATCGCGTGGACGTACAAAACCTATTAAATAAACCTCACAGAAACATTTGTTCAATGTATAAGTGCGCAGTTTCTATGTGTTTTTCTAATCACATATTTTCTTCTCCCTGTACAAGATGATAGTTGGATGTTACATCACGATTTGGACGCAATTAACCGAAGAGAGAACGGGGTTGCAATTAAGGGGGTTATTGTGTTTAAGCCCAACCCAAACAAAGAAGTGATTCCAACACCAACGTAAATTTGAGAGAGGGTGAGCATTGAAAAAGAGAGGGCGACTGTTTCCTGCAATTTTTGATTAGCATGGCTTTCTCTAAGTTTCCTGTGTTTTTGCATGCTCCAGCAACACCTATGGTATGTGCACTCATTGTTTTCTTCTGGGTTTTGTATAGATTTACTGTGCGAAGCCAAAATACATCGAGATCAAGATTTCCCCCTGGACCGTTTGCATGGCCCATTATTGGAAATCTGAACAAGCTGAAAAGGCTTCCTCATCATGATCCTCAAGAACTTAGTAAGAAATATGGCCCAATTATGATGTTGAAATTGGGTTCTGTTCCCACTGTCGTGGTTTCTTCTTCTGCTATGGCAAAGGAGTTCCTGAAAACCCACGATATAGTTTTTGCCAGCCGACCTCCAAGTGCAGCGGGAAAATACATTGGCTATAATTACAAGGATGTGATATTTGCACCTTATGGGCTTTATTGGAGACACATGAGAAAGCTATGCGTGGTAGAATTGCTGAATAGCAAAAGGATCGATTCCTTCAGAAGTGTACGAGAGGAAGAGATGCTTCTCACTGTTCGTTTAATGTGGGAGATGTCTGGGCAGGGTAGGAAGCTTGTTAACCTCACCAACTTGTTTTCATCGTTTACGCAGGCAGTCATGTGGCGAATCCTTTCTAGTACCAAAATTTCTATTCACGGTGACGCTCATCTGGGTGGTCATGGCGAAGAGATAAAGAAGATGGCATTAGAGGCTGTCAATATCAGGGACTTCATTCCTTACTTGGACTGGATGGACTTGCAAGGAGTGAAATGACGCATGAAAAAGGTACACAATTCCTTCGACCAAGTGATAAGGAAAATAATAGAGGAACACCAGCAGCGCAAGGGGAAGTTGCAGGAGGAGCAGGAGCAGCAGCCTGCTACGAAGGACATCATTGACCTGCTCTTGGAAATGGAGAGCCTCGATGGAATGGCAATCATAGAGGAAAAAATTAAAGCCATTGTTTTTGTACGTATTCACTTCTTATTTATAATACAATCCCCATTATTAATCTTTTTCGATTTAACTGGCAGTTCTAAAAAACATATGTTTAAATTTTACAGGATATGTTCCTGGCTGGAACTGAAACGACGTCCACTACGTTTGATTGGGTGATGAGTGCGGTGCTTAAAAACCCTGGCGTGGCCAAGAAAATGCAAGAGGAAATCGAGTCAGTGGTAGGCAGAGAGAGGACAGTAAGTGAGCATGATATAGCAAGTATGGAGTACCTGCAGTGTGTGGTGAAGGAGACATTGAGGTTATATCCAGTGGTACCCTTGTTGGTTCCACACGAATCCACACAAGATTGCACAGTTGGTGGATACTTCATTCCTGAGAGAAGCAGGCTTATTGTCAATGGCTGGGCTATCGGAAGAGATCCATCCTTGTGGGAAGATCCTCTAGCATTCAAGCCAGAGAGATTTATGGGTAGAAATGTTGATATTGTGAGAGACAAAGACTTTTTTGATATGTTGCCATTTGGAGCAGGAAGGAGAGGATGCCCAGGGGTAGGCATGGCCACTGTGAGCATGAACCTTCTTTTGGCCCAGTTCATTCATTGCTTTGACTGGAGTGTGGAAGGGGAAATCGATATGACGGAAGTCTTTGGAGCCGCCATGCCCAGGAGTGTCGACCTTCTCGCTCGTCCTACACTCAGGCTATCCACCTGCCCTTAAAATTTAAAACTATATTTCCCATCTCCTTGTGCAACATGTCCAATAATTCAGATTACAAATATTAATAATGCAGGTTTTAATAATTTTATATAAGCTTTTCATGTTCTTCCAATAATAAGTAGAATGATATATGTGTTGTATGTCGTATATGTGAGATCTCATAATCAAACTGATTATATGACAAGGTTTTTATTTAATTTTTTAATGTATTGTTAGAATTATTTTCGGTGTTATCATTATTTTTTAATTATTCTTGACATCTCATTTTTTATAAATAAGAATGTATCATTATATGTATAAAATATTTTATTATATAAAAAAATTCATAGTAAATATGTTCTTTTAATTTAAGTTTGATTCGATAATAAAATGAGACAAATTAATAATAATTTTAAGAGAGAAGAGAAAAAATAAAAGACACATTGAAAGATGTGAACAAACTTTCAAGAGGATAAAATAATTATAAGCAATACAAAAGAGGTTAGAAAGAAGGTGCCAATACTTGTAAAATTTTGCTTCTTGATCTTTTTAGGTGTTTTTGAGGTTTGGTATCATTTTAAGGGGTTTTTTTGTGAATTTTCATTAGGTTTTTTTGCAAAAAAACCTAAATATTGGCAAAGCCCTTGCACTTTTATTATAATTTTGTGTGGACTGCCTACTTGGATTATCTGATCCTTCAAGTTATAACCTTATGGCCTCTGTTTCATGCATTTATCAACCCCCTTTCCTAGAGCATTGGATGTATCCATTACTTTCATGTGCTTTTAAGGCCTTTTAAAACTCTTGCGCTTTACTTGGTCCCACAGAACATGTGAGATCATTTTGCATAGCCTCTTTGGTTTGTAGGAGCATCTCATGTTATTGTCTTCTTCTCGTGACCTTGTGGAATGCTCTTTTGTTCCCCAATGTAATTGACATGTATGGGTCATATGCTAATGAGATTATAAATTTTATCTTTGCATGGCGAATTAAGTTTTCTAGGGAAGCCCCTTTTCATCGTCTTTGTCGACCCCTGTTTTCTTAGTAACTTAAGTTATTTGTATATGCACATGCTTTAAAGGTTTTTTAAGTCATAAAAAAATTTCTTGTCGAGGGTCCCAACTTTGGCCTAATTAGCGACATGTGTCAGCTTGGAATTGAATCACACAAGTTATATGCATCATGGGGCCTTTTATACTAAATAATTTCTCTCTACAAATGAGTGAAATGCTTTTATCTTGAGCAATAAATATGAAAAGAAACTTGTAGCCATCTAATGACAATTTCCACATAACCTAAAAGAGAAATCTATGCAAATTTAAGTATTCAGAATCCACATGCAAGAGGATAGACAATGGTGGCATTATTTTTAGCTTGTGACAGTCCCCTTGTGATTCCCATTAGTTATAGCCGATATGAGAGATCTTAATGGTGCATCATGCTCAAGATCTTGTATAAGTTATAAAATTCCTTTTTTTAAAGATCCATTCTAAAATCCCAAAATTGGATAAGTGTTGTGTTTTTGGACTTTTAGGCTATCGCTTGCTTGCTTCCTTGCATCCCTCTTCTACCACCCCCAATCTCCTTCTTCTTATTCTTATCCCTTTCTTTCCATTTCTCTCCTTAGCATTTTTGGTTTTTCCCATTAGGATTAACCCTTTCTCTCTACCCACTATCCTTCTGAAAATCAATTAAGTGTTGATCTTTTAGGGTTTGGAATTTAGCCTTACCCCTTACCTCTTACCTTTGTTAACGCAAGAGGTAAGCCTATCCTTTGAGCCCCAACAAATTACTTTTAGGTTTTGGGGTTCGCTCATCCCCTTTATTGTTTACCACTTCATGGTAAGCGGTAAGCCATAAGGCATCTTCCCAAATCTCAATGCCCAAAATTCCTTCTTCATCTGTTTTCTTCCTTTAGAATTTCGTTTTCTTGTTATCTTCTTCTCGTGACCCTACAAAATGCTCTTTTGTTCCCCAATGTAATTGACATGTATGGGTCATATGCAATAAAATTATAAATTTTATTTTTGCATGGTGACTTAAGTTTTCTAGTGAAGCCCCTTTTCATGATCCTTTGTTGACCCCCTTTTCCCTAGTAGCTTAAGTTATTTGTATATGCACATGCTTTAAAGGTTTTTTAAGTCGTCCAAAAACAATCTTGTTGAGGGTCCCAACTTTGGCCTAATAAGCGATAGGTGTTAGCTTGTAATTGAGTCACACAAGTTATATGCACCGTGGGGCCTTTTATACTAAAGAATTTCTCTCTAAAAATGAGTGAAATGCTTTTATCTTGAGTAATAAATATGCAAGGAAACTTGCACCCATCTAATGCCAATTTCCACATAATCTTAAAAAGAAATCTATGCAAATAAGTATTCACAATCCACATGCAATAGAATAGACAACATACCCATCAAAAAAGTACACAAGATATACCTTAGGAAAACCCTCATAGAGGGAAAAACCCAACCTCCAAAAGAATCAATGCTCAATGTATTATTAAACAATAAAAATTACAATACATCTTCTTGAAGCCTCCATGAACATCTTTGAAACATCAAGCCTCTCCAATACATCCTCCATGTGTCCAAGAATGTAACCACACATGTCATGCAATGCTTCATATATGCACTCTTCAGAAGAAGACTCAAAACCTCAACCAACCAACCTTAGACAACTACCCTTGTGTTTGCTTTTATAGAAACTATCTCACACAAAACCAGCAAGTGGTATTACTTGAAACCATGTGACTAAAACCACAGGATTAAAAAACCATGACCCCACAACTCTTAGGTTGCTCTTATACCACTTGATGAAGAGAGACTCTCCCTCAAACACGCCTTGCACAAAAACTAACATTCAAGAACAAAAAACATGCAACTTTATTATATTCTCAGAAATCATCTACATACATGTAATCAAATGCATTATAATGATTTGGTCATAAGGCTGCTATTACAAAAACTTATGCTGCAAATTCATGTAAAATATCATATATACAAGTTTATGAATGACAATAATGGCCATTGAAATCCCAACCTTTGTTCTATTTTGAAAAGTAAAAATTTCATCTATCTCCTCATCCAAAATGAATCCATTTTCATTCGTAATGAATTTATAAGACTTTTTCACTTTCCAATGAACTATCACTTCTATTTTTGGTGCCCAACATATTCAATTACCCCTTTTTCCAAATTTAGAAAATTCTTAAATTTTAGTCCAACTCTTGAGAGTCATAACTTTTGACCCAGGCATCAGATTGAAAAAATATTCATGTTGTTGGATAGATCTTGATGAGCAATAAGGCCCAAAAGGTCAATACATTCTCCTTTTGATTTTTGGCCACTTTTTAGGCTGATTCATAACCTCTAGGTACCTCAAAATTGACTTTAAATATTTTTAAAGTGATTTTTAAAATAAAACATTAATATCTCACAAGTTACAAATGGTATTGAAGTGATTTCTTCACCATTAGCTTTATTTCATCATTTTGGAACTCTTTATAAGATTTCATGCCCATACGTGCACAAATGCTAACTTACTAAAAATAGAAATACTAAAAATAGAAACCTACTATTTTTAGCCCTTCCAATCTTACTAAAAATATAAACCTACTATTTTTTTAGCCCTTCCAAATTACTAAAAATAGTAATTAATCCTACCATTTTTATCCCTTAAAAATTATTCACTAAAAATATTTTTTTTGGAGGGATTCAAGATTGCTCTTACACCCTAGATGCTCTTGCATCACATTTAATATTGGGTACTTTATTAGTTAACTATCCCCAATATTAAATAGATACATGTCTTTACAAATTACATTCAACTTATGTCCCAATGTTACATACAACATATAAAGTGGCCCCAAGAATGTTAACTCCTAGTGATGCATACACTTCTAGGCCCCCCTCGATGCACCACACACATAATAATAAATTAAACGTTATAAATATTATGCAAGGTGTATAACACCTAATTCCTAACATTCTCCCACTGTTTATATACATTGAATAAGGGTTAACAAGTAACCTCAAACATGAATAAGGGAGCAATCCATATAGCCACATTTACCATCAAGGAATCAAAGTGCTCATGTATGCTCCATCAAGATACATGTAAAAAGAAACAAGGTGGTCCCTTCATCACAAACATGAATTGTCTCATCCTCCATCATTCCACTACACATTTAGATAAGAAGCTATCTAAAGATATTCCACACAATCTGTCACAAAGAAGCATGAGTCATTCCTCCAACCGATATCCTAATACATAAACACTCAATCCAAAGGTAACAAGTATGTATCATTAGCTATTAAGATATAATCACCATAGTTGAAAATAACACCCATGCTAACACATCTAATTATCCATACCTCAAAATTATATAAACATAGTAAACTCATGTCATCAACATATACAACCCATAAACTGTAATCAAAATCTCCATGTGCAAACTTTCCAATGAAGAACATACACATCCAAGAACTCCCATTGCATGGGTAATGCAAATCTGGAAAAGATCAAGGCATCCAAAGTCTACCACTAGCATCACATAGAAGATGAATGAAAATTACTTTTTGTGAGAGGTATGTAAAACCAAATCTGAAAAAGCACTTTTTGTGAGAGGTATGTAACATTTAACATTTCAAAAATCTCCCTAAAGTCTATAGGTTCCATTAGTATTACTGTTTAGCTTCTAAATTTACTTTAAAACTTGTAATTTGGAGTTTATTTGATGGTCTCAATCTTTCTCCCCAAAGTGCTATTTAGCTTAGACCCCGTCCTAGAAAAAAGGGAAATCTGAAGATTCACATCTTAGTTTGACTCACCTAAGGGTTGTAAGTCAATTCTCAATGTTGATATCATTTCCTTGAATGAAAATAAAAGAATAGGACCCCTTTTCCCTCTTTGGATCCACTTTTCCATTTTTTGGGGAAATCTCCCCCTATTCCTATTTTTATATGTTTCAGGGGCATTGATGAGGGAATATCGAAGATTAAGGGATAGTTATGGAGTAAAGTGGTTGCCTAGTTTTAGACCAAGAGGGCCAAATAGGGAATTTAAAAGGTTTTCTTGTGGAGAACTTGAGCCTTTTAATTATGATATTGCTTAGGAATATTTTATTAAACCCTATTTTTCCTTATGTCAACTATTGGGTATAGATTGCAAAGTCCAAATGTCAGTGAAACTAATGGTGTTGGTAGTTGATATCCAAAGTATATATGTAAATAAACCATATGATTATGCAAGATATGTTGATAATAAATCCATAAAGCATTGAGTTCTCTCAAGAAGGATTGCAACATTTTTCATTTCAAATGGTATTCCTTATTATGCCATATTTTTCTTTATGCTAGAAGGAAAATATGATCATCTCATTTGGAAATTAGAGCCTTTGATGCTCAAAAAAGGATGCTTCTTGTTAGAGAATGGAAATATATTTGGGATAGCAGTTGTGAGGTTGCAAATTATGTTATTTTTGAACAGTTCTTTATTAGAGGTGTACTCAAAAATTTGGTCCAAGATATTGATTGGGGATTATCAAAGGAAGCGAGAAGGTTCTTAAGTCCTAAAGAACTTCAACCAGAGTTAGGGTTTGATCATAATTGGGAAGATTAGTTCTTTTATTTAGATGCTATGATCATCAGAGTTTATAGATCCCTAATCCTACCCAAGTCAATTCCAAAGAGAATTGCATACCTTGAGATTATATGACAACTAAATGAGATAGATAAGACTCACTTTAAAAGCTACAAAAAACATGCAATTATGCCCTCTACACTTATTTTCTTAGATTTCATGGTAATATCTAGAGAGGGACTAGAATCACTTTTGAATGAATTGCTTCCCTACAGGATGAGGGTTGATAAAATTAAGAAGCATAATCTAGAGCATTTTATTCATGATATCAGGATGAAATATAAGCTTACAAAATTTATACATGAATATGATCCTATTGAGGATCTTATCATGGATTTTCCATCAGCTTCAGAAGTGACAAAGAGAAGGGAACATTGGGTCAAAATCCAGTTGGTAGGAGAAAGAAGAAGAGGAGTGAACACCCTTCATACAAAGGTGCATACACAAAAATATAGGAACCAATCCTGAGGATAATGACAATGCTTGACAATGCAACTAATCTATTGGAAAATGCACCATTTAAGATCCCACAAAGAGATGAAACTAGTCCCTCATCATCCCATATAGTAGAACAAAAAATCCTTGAGAGCATTACACCTTTACAGTAGGTGGCTCAATCTACAAAATATTTGGTGGACTATCCAATAGGTCCTAATAAATTTCTAGAAGATTCTAATTTGGCTCAAATAATGCATACCCTTGTAAGGGTTGTAGTTGAAACACCATCTATTGAGAGAATGTTGATTAATTTTGAGAATGAGGATAAAGTAATTGATGATGTGAGAGAAATATCTTACTTTGAATTTATGCAGGATCATCAATTTATTGCCACTAAGGAGTTTAAACATTTCATCCTTAAAAGTAAAGGAGAGGAGTTGTAGTAGAAAATGTAGGGCCATAATCTCACTGAAGAGAAGAAAAGAAAATTTATTACTAAGTTTTGGACCAATGTAGATGTAGAAATGACAAGCATGACACCCTAGAAAGGTAGGGAACTTGTCAAAAGTGGTGGGTTCTTACTATTGCATGGATGGAATATATCATCTGCTATTGCATTTGATACAATCAGGAGGAAAGATGGTGATGATCTATTTTTAGCATTTGAGGAGCAAGCAAGTGCACTTTATTTTGGCTCATGGTTTAAACCTAGGCATGAAACCTTAGCCATTTGGTCTATCTTTATTGAGAAAAATAAGCCTAAGGTCACTAATGATAAAAGTTAATTAATGGGAAATTTAATTCTCAAAGGATGGGTGATACAAGTTCCTTACAAGCTATAACACTGATTGTGAATATGGCTATGTTCGCAAAAGCCAAAGCAAGGAAATTAGAGGTAGATTTAAATAAGGTTAATGATCAAAATTCAAAGTTATAGGAATAATTGAATATTTTCTTTGGATTACTACCACTACCTTAGTTAGGAGTGAGTAATAAGGATGACCACAAAAAGGTAGCTTCAAATTTTGAGATAAATAAATTGATGGAGTTAAATGATAAGAAAGAAGCAAAAGAGAAGGAAAATAAGGAGAAAAGAGAAAATTTCTTAGAGATGGTTGGAAATGTTTTTGGTCATAGGCTATCATGTATTTTGAGCCATCTAGAGGAAATATAGAATGGATACAATGAAGTTGAAAGGTAGAAAATAGTTATTCTATGCTTGGGAGATAGAATAACAATTTTCTTCACTCTCATTCAAGGAAACCCTAAAGATCTCAATCCAAGGATGAAGTAGGAGAAAGCGATCTTGAAATAGGGTGTCCTAGGATATTATCAATGACTACAAGAGTTCACCACTAGACTAGGGCTTGGAAAAGACTAATGATGTGCACGTTTTAATGACAAAACCTAATGCAATGCAAAACTTCACTAAATGACCTAGAAATGCATGTAAATTAGAACATAAAGTTGAGAGATTAGAGGTGTGCACCTGGAAACATATAAGAGATTGATTGAAGACATGAAATGCTAAATATGCTAAAATTAATGCCTGCTGGGACTCATATGCCAGTCCCAGGAGATTTAGTCCTAGATTAGGGTTTTTGGGTAGGAATAGAGATCTGTCAGAGATTTGTTTGGAACTCCTGAAAACTACAACTTTCACTATACTGGGACTCATACACCAAAAGTGGCATATCAATCCAGTTTGACTTTTCCAAAAAATCAAGACTTGAATCTAATCTTCAATCTCTGATTAATCTTCTCAACTTGATCTTCTGGTCTGAATTGTTGAATTTTTCTCTATAGAAATCCTTTAATGATCTCCATTTAAACAAGGTGAAAAATTTGACAACTTTCTCCAAAATTAATCTTCAATATTCCTTCAACCTAGATCTGCAAATCACACACTAAAGAGAGGAAAAAATATTGTTTTGTTTGTAGAAAGGGGTTTTCCCTAGTCAAACCTTGTTTTGGTAATCAAACCTTGTATTGAAATGAAATGAAATGGAGGAATGATGAATCAACAACATGGAATGTTACAACTCACCAAACCCTAGCAATAAAGTACTGAAACATGTATGAAATGGCTCAAATGGATGTAGATCTTGACTCTTGATTGAATGTGATAGATCTTGAATTGAATACTTGCTTGAATCAAAAAACCCTGCATCACAATTGTTAGCTAAAAAATAAACATGATGCATGATTTGACATGATGCTTGATACTTGAATAATGCTCCTAAATGCTTGATAAACAACTCTTGGATGCACTTGTAAACACTTGAATGCTCTTGTAAACTCCAATTTTCTATTAGAATGCTCTCATGAAAGTCTTAGGTAAAAATGAGTGAAATAACCTTGTATTTATACTTGTTTATGAAAAATTTCTGGCAATTACAACACTACAAGCTGACATTAGATCTAGGAGAATAAAATCTCACCAATAATTTGAATTAAATTTTATTTTGGGCCACACGGGACTCATACACCAGAAGTGGCGTATAAGTCCCATTAGGATTAAAACTATGGGACACATTTTTCAAAAATGCTTAGATTCATGTGAAATCTAGATCGGGGCCCTAAAACCTAGGTGGGACTCATATGTCCAAGGTGGTGTATGAGTCCCAAATCACCAAATCTGGGCCACATAACCTAAAAAGACATGAATTATTATTGGATGTTGATTTATGTCAGGATTATCCTTGAAAAGATGCATTAATTAAGGCTTGTGGATGCAAAATAAGGGCAAATAAGGTATATAAAGAAGACCAATTAATTAATGAAAACCTTAGATTAGTGTGAAAGTGTGGTACAAAACTTTACAACACCTTAAATAAGGTAACATTAAGTTCATTTAGCTTACAAGGGTGCAAGACCTAATGTGAATATGTTAGACACATTACAACACTAAATCAAGCCATCATTAAGCTTGATTTAAAAAGGAGGAATCAAACAAGTGTGAAAATGTCACATATGAAATTTTTCGACACTACAAAAGTTAGAAATTTTCATATTATTAAATATTTCCTTGAAAAATAAAATTCAAAGTGTTATTGATACTTGGGGTCCAATGAAGCAAATGATTGAAAATATAGTGGTGAGAGAAAATTTTGACTATTATAATTCATTTTATTTAGGGATCAAATCTGAGACTTTAGAAACCATTGATGATAATATGGTTATCCATCAAAGCTTTCATCTTTCCATTAGAAGTTTTTAGAAGACTTTGATGATCTTAATATGTCATCATGCCTAGCATTATATCTGAGGATGGTGGGATAAAGGAGTATAATGTATGGAGGATTGAATTTAGTAATGTGTTACCCCCCATCCTAAGTTCTATTATTGTAGATGATACTTTAGAAATAGATAAAATGAATACTGCTATAGACAAGGTTATAAAATTGGAGATATGTTTGGAGAAGTTTGTTAAGAATATAAAGAAATGGACTTATGGGGGATATTCTACTCATTTGATTCACATCGGAGAAATTTTAGTACATCCTTGGCCTTCAAAGGATATTTTTACAGTATGGATGGAGAAATATCAAAGTGCACAAGACTTCTCCTTTTTATCTCATCATGTATGTCAAAGAGTATCTTCTCAAGCAAATTCTAAATGTTTTATCCTCTAGTAGTGCACCTTTTATTTCGTGCTAGTTGGTTATAACCTTTTTATTTTATCCTAAGGATAATATTTTTAAATGAAAATGTGACATAGATCATGTATTGAATCCTATTTCTCCCTTATCTTTATAAAATGGAATTCAATGCCATTTCACGGGGATCTTGGATTTTTGTAAGAAAAAAGTTTATTTTTAGTTCTATACTAGTTAGGTCTAAGTATTCCAAGGAAGAAATATAAATGGAATTATCCTTTTCTATAACAATATAATTTATGAATACATGGACATATTATGATAATTTCACAATCAGTTGTATCCTAAATTGTGATGGTGTAGTGGGTTTATCAACCATTGGTTTATTTTCTTCTTGTAGGGAGGAATGGAAGGAACCATTGAGGGTTGAGTAACTACTACCTCTTTAGGTAGATATAGAATTGTTTGATCTTAGGAGGAACCAAAGGAGTTTTATTGTTATCTCTACCTAGGTCTCTTGTAGGAAATGGGTGGATGAAGTGTGTTGGACTTGTCTTGGTTACTTGGAAGGGATTTTGGTTCAAAAATTGGTTCATCAATGATAGGTTGGGGAGGAGAAACAATCATGGACTCAAGAATATTGCTAAGAGATAATTATGCTATGTGATTTGCCTTGAAATTTTAATAAGATTTGAAAAAGAAGTCTTCATGAGGCTTTATATGTTCCATGGAGTTAGGCCAAAAGAATTCCAATGAAAAGTTTCGATGGGAAGACAAAGGATTAAAACCACTAGATGATAAAAAGTATTTTTTTTATTTCCAAATGGAAATTTCAACTATTTATGAACTATCAACAAGACAAAATCCATGGAGCGTAGCCATGAATAGCCTAACTTCACATGGAATTGATTTGACATCGGGATGATGGAGAATGAGACATCTAATTACTTTGGTCCAAATTTTAATGGAAGAGTGATTGAACCTATTGTAGGGAGAGAAAAACCATCCCATAAATGTGATCCATTCTTTTGATTTGTTGATAATAATCTTGGTAAACTTCATACACAAATAAGAATTCCTCAACGATCACACTCTACACATGGTATCGATTAATATCCCATTTGTAGGCTTGTAATTGATTCTTCTGGATATGTAAAGAGAACCATTGGGTGCATGTTTAAGTATATCACTGTGTGTGAAATCCATGTCCATACGCAAGTTGGTTTGGTCCTTACGACCTGGTTTAACATCAATGAATCTAATCATGGTATGTAGATCATCCTCATTATCACTCTTATCACCATTAGTTATGTCTTGTCTATTGTCAACATTCATCACATCATTCTTAGTATCACTAGCTTTAACAAATGAGATAGAATGGTTTGGAATTGGATTGGTAAAGATTTGAAAATTTTGATTAGGTTGGGAATCAAATTTATTTCCTTGATCATTTATACCACCCAATTGGATGTGATTATAATCTTGATGAGGTCTTGCACTAAATGTTTAAGAAATATACTACGTTCCATATCATGCCCATTTTTTCAATGATATTGGAAAAAAGCATTTGGATTATAGTTCAAAGGTAAAGGATTAGTGGTATCAAGAGGTCTAATGGGAGGTAAGGTAATTAAGTTTTTTCTAAAGAGTTGTAACATGATTGAATGGAGGGTATCAGGTAGTGGGGTGAATTGTGTATTCTTTTCTCTAAATGGGTATGGGGTTGTTTTTTATGGCAACCACTTGAGGTTCAACATGGTGGCTTGGTTGAGCTTGAGTTATCTATATAAATCTCTTGTTTGGTTTCTTGAATGGTTGAAAATTGTTATTATGCATAGTTTTTTATTTTTTAAGACATGTTGAAGGAGTTTTGTCTACACATTGATTAAGAGAGTTCTGATAATCACAAAGAGTTGCACATAAGTGTGTAAAAGAGGGAAAATTCATCATCCCAAGTTTTTCTTAAATATTTTTTGTAAGGTATCAATGAACATCCTTTGAAGATCAACATTAGGAAGATTAATGTTGATTTGTGAGTAAAGTAGTTGATAACAAGCAATAAAATTAGTGACCTTTTCATCTACTCATTTTTTACATTGCATAAGATTAGGTAAAGCCAACTTATGACCAATATGCACTTGGAAATGGTTAAGAAAGGAATACAAAATCTTATTGAATGAGTTTATTGAGTTATTCAGTGTAGTCGCGAAAAAAGCATCCCTTCTACTTTTCCTAGCTTGTTTGGGCTCTCCTTGTGAGTTAGGCTTAATGTTTCCTTGATTTAGTGTTGTCATGTGGTTGGCACATTCACATTAGGTCTTGGGCCCTTGTGAACTAATGAATTTAAATGGCACCTTGCTAAAGTGTTGTGAAGTGTTGTAACACACTTTCACACTTTTCCAAGGTTTTATTAATTAACTGAACATAATAAAATTATTTTTAATCAAAATAAACCTTAATATTATCTTATTTTTAAGTGTTGTAGAGTTTTATAACACACTTTCACACTTTTCTAGGATTTTCATTAATAATTGGGCTTTCTTATGCTTTAATTGGCCCTATTTTGCATCCACAAGCCTCATTTATTGCATTTTTTGAGGATAATGCTGACACCAATCATTAGCTAATCATAATTTAGGTGTTTCAGGTTTGAATGGCCCATATTTAGTGTTTTGGGACTCATTCGCCACCTTGGGTGAGTGGGTCCCACCTAGATCTTTTGGTCCCGAACTTGGTTTCACACCTTTCTAAGCATTTTTAAAAATGGTCCTAAAAATTAAGCTTGGTGGGACTCATTCACCACCTTGGGTGAATGAGTTCCGTGTGGCCCAAAATCAAAGTTAATTCAAAATTCTAGCAGGATTTTATTCTACTATATCTGATGTCGGCTTGGTGTGGTGTAATTTGAAGAATTTTTGCATAATTGAATATAAATACAGGTTTCTTTCATTCATTTTACACCTAGCAAGTTGAATGAGCATTCTTATAGCAAGTGTGAGTTCACAAGAGCATTCAAGAGCATTCAAGGGAATATTATCAAGCATTTTAGATCATCATTCAAGCATAAATCATCATATCAAAGATTTCGTGCAATGTTTGTTATTGTGCTAATAATTGTGGTGTAGGATTTTGTGATTCAAACAAGTGTTTCATTCAAGATCAAAATCATTCAAGCAAGATTCAAAGTCTACATCCATTGCAACCATTTCAATCATATTTGCAACACTTTATTGCTAGGGTTTGGTGAGTTGCAACATTGTAATTTGTTCATTCAATATTCTCCATTCTTATTTGATTATATTTCAAGGATTGATTTCCAAAATGGGGTTTGACCAATGCAAACCCCTATCCACTAACCCCACAACATTTTTCCCTCTCCTTTGTGTGTGATTTCTAGGTCTAGGTTACATATTTCATAAGGAGCAAGATTGGAGAAAAGTTGTCAAGAGCTCAAAAGTTGTCAAAGTTGTCATCAAGCCTTGGAGAACCTTGGAGAATACCTATAGGTTACAAATCAGAGATTCGGATCCAACAATCACTCAAGAAGGACAAAGTAGACAAAGAAGAGTAGGATCAACTTTTGAAGCTTTAGAAAAGCCCAACTGGACTGATTTTCCACTTCTGGCAAATGAGTCCAAGTTCTAGTCAGTTTTCAAATTCTTGTAGATTCAAATACCCATTTAGTAGATTCTTGTTCCCATATATTTTTCTAGAAATTTAATTGATTCACCTAGCTTTGCAAATGAGTCCTAGTCAGTATTAAATTCAACTTTTCCAGTGTTCCAGACCTCCATCTAGTCATTCCCAGATTCCTAGGTGCACACCTTCTTTCCTTCAGTTTTTTGTTTCATTTCATTCACTTTTCTAGGTCATTTTGTAGTGAATTATATTCAATTATGGTTTTTCATTTCATCTTGCATTCCATTTTCTTTTCCAAGTCTAAACTTGGTGGTGAACCCCTTATTAGTCTAATTTCAGCCCCTAGGACAACCCTATTGCAAGATCTATTTCTCTTTTGCATTTTGATCTCTAGGGTTATCCTTGAATGGAATAGCTTTGAAAGTGGGTGTGATAGCACTTAATAATCATTCACCTATACCCCATTTTTAGAGGTTCCATTCAGTAAGGAAAAAAATCATTCCAAGGATGTATTTTTCAAAGACCTAGGAAAAAGTTTAGCCAAGAGTTTATCTTCAAAAATGAAGTCACTACATAATGTCATGTATGCTGAAACATGGTTGCTAGAATCTCCTTTACCACCAAAATTCTCAAATATAGGAATCTCTATACCTTGTGGCATTTATGTTCTCAATATCTCCAATGATAATTGTTTTCTTTTGACATATAGTGAAGGTTGTCCATTTTGATTTTGGTTCAATGTTGCTATTTGTTGTTGGAGGGTTGTGACATTTTACAATTTAAGTTGGTTTATGATGAAATAATTGGTTGTATTTTGAGATGGAGGGGAATATGGTGGAGGTGCATATGTGTTGGGAGGATAAATGAATTGAATGTTTGTGAAAGGTGAGGGGTTAAGAGATATGATGTTTGAATTCACAAAGCTAAGAGGATTTCCAGTGGAAATTATACCCAAAGTTGGAGTGATATTACTAATTGGTTGTATTGTTGTAGTGACAGTTGAATGAGTGTATGTAGGAATAGAGACTATGATTGAAGGGGGAAGAATTTGATTTTCTCAACTTTGTGTGTAACACAAATTTTGAGCATGCAAGAGTTGGTATAGAATAACTCTACACCATGCAAGATTTGGTTGAAGATTATAGCCACCCAAGATCTAGGAACTTCATGAAATATCAATATGAAATACTCAAGATTGCAATGTAATTAAATCCAATAGAATTAAATATGACAATTGTTGATTTACACATGAGAAAAATTGGTTATATAGCCAAGGTGAGACATAGGATTAATCAGGATTATGACAAGTGTCTTAATCCTATGTCATGTGACAACATATCATAACTACCTAGGATACATGTGTTAAAATTCAAAAGATAATATGAAAAATAACACCTTCTAGAAATATTCCTTCCTAGGACCTAAGTAAACCTAACATGTAAGTAAGTTCCTTAAGTCCCATAGTAATAAATTAACTAGGTACAAGACTTTATTTACACTAACACCCCCCTTAAATGCAACTTAGGGAGTAGGTGATTATTATACAGATGAAACAAGGCTGGGTCCTGGATATGAGGCCCTATTAGGTACCCATGTATAAATGTAAATGCATTCTCTCACAAACAGAGAAAAGGAGAAAATCTAGTTGGACACAAATCTTCCCCAAAAGAGATGAAAAGCAAAAAAATACTCTCAATGATGCATGAGAAGGAAAAAATCCAATTTGAGGAAAAATTCCCCCTATAAGAGAGAAGATGAGAGACCATGCAACCCCCCATCAATGTTGAGTCTCCTGCAATGATGGTAGAAGCTCTACATTGAATGCTAAAGATGATCCAATAACATTGAACAATGTTCCTCCCTTAGGAAGAAACACAACTAAGATGGTATGTAGGATGTATTACCATTCGTAAGAAGATGTGAGAAGGATGATGTGTGATGTATTTGAATGATGCTCAAGTGTCTCCATGTTGATGCCGAAAGGTGTCATACTCCAAAAAGGAATTCTAGGCCACATTACTGAATAAGACAATCTAGAAACTCCTAGAAATGATTGTAGAACACAATCCAAAGATAAGGATACCTCCTCTAAATACAAAGACGCCTTTTCCAAATGCTATCCAAAAGTATAGACACTCATTTCAAACTAAAAAGAATGATCATATGGAGAATGAATAAGAGGGTTAGAGTGTCCCCTTGCACCAATTGAAGAAGGATCATATTCATCAAAGAGAAGATGTATGCTATCAATGATACCTCCCAAATCTAAAATGCAGGACTCACAATACAAACCAACAATGTTTGTCAAGTACTCATCCCAAGTAGCCATATCTAGAAGATGATGTATGTCCTACTTCATTGAATCACAAGGAACCAAAAATGTGTAATCACAAGCATCCTCAAATACAAAAGTAGATAAATGAGATGATATATTAGCACATGCCATGAGATCCTCAGTAGATGAAATAATACCAAGATTTAAATGACCATATTGAATCTCTTTAAAATTTTCCACACAAGATGCCTCAATGTGAACATTTTTCAAATCATTAGGAGAAAAATTGGAGAAGGTGTTGACTAGAGATTGGTGATCAAACTCCCCAACTACAATTAAATCCATGCTATGCAAACCCTAGATTATGATAATCTGGTGTGAAATCAACACTCTTTCTTGCTCCACCATGTGTGATTTGATAGATAGAAAGGATATTGGTTGATAATGAAGGCACACAAAGAACATCATTGAATGCTCTGTCATCTATATCAATGGATCCCTTCCCAAAAATAGACATATATGTGTTGTTAGCCATCAATATGTGTGGTGATGAACAAGTACCAAATGAATAGGACATACTCTTTGATGAAACCATGTGATGTGAGGCTCCTGAATCAAGTATCCACCTCTTTGACTTAGAACCTATAAATGTAAGAAGTGCTTGCCCCTTATGTCTATTTGACTTTAATGATGAAGAAGAGGATGAATCTTTCGATTATGAATAATCATTGATTTAAACATTCTTAATAATATTATTTAACTCATCAATTTGTTTTAAATAACATTGGTATTCATCATGCCTTGATTTCTTGCAATGTGCACAAGTAGGCTTCTCCTTCTTAGATGATTTCGCTTTAGAGGGAGAGGATTCGTATTCTTTATGTGGCTTGATCTTTTTCTTCTTTTCTTCTTATCAAGATTCCTTGATTCTTTCTGTACCTTAGACTCACTATCCAACAATGATTGTGACTTGGAAGACTTGATTAGACCCATATTAGTTAACTTAGATTCCTATTGGATTAGGAGACTAGAAAATTCACCAAACTTAGGATCAACATAGGATGCTCCCATAGAAAGTAGATGGACCTGTGAAAGCCAGAAAAATAGTGAATACTTAGGACCAAGCTTAGATAACACATTCAAAATCAATTTTAAATCCTCTTTATCAATGTTGCAATCTTTCAACTATGTTCTTAGTTGTTTAAACTTGGAGATGTAGTCTTGGATGTCGTCAAAAATTTTATGATCAAGATTCATCAAATCATTATCAATTTGATATCACTAATCTTTTCTGTTTTACCATATGTTGTCATCACTTTTAGTTGCACCCTTCAAATAAAGAAGTTACACCTTCTACTTAGTTAAACAATCAAAAAAATTGTCTTTTTGTTTAGTTTTCAAACCAACATTGGAAGCCAATAGAGTTTCATAACTTCTCCCTCATCTGACATTTCCAAGGACTTAACTAAAGAAATTTTTGTGTTGGTATTTTCGACGATTGTCAATCAAACCTCAATTACCAAAATATCTTTATGGCTGATAAAGTGAATCAAGGTAGGTAGATATGAATAATAAAGGACTTGGTAGATTATTACAAAGTTTGGAAACCTTTGTTGGTTCTCGATAGGGTTCCCAAAACTTCACTATTCCCACCATTGCTTTTAAGCTAAATGAAGGTCACTTTTTATAAGTGTTATTTATAAAGGAAAAAAGGGGGTAATAAGTAGATTAAAGTGCTCCAAAGGTTATTATGTCATGGAAAAGTATAAATAGGTTTTCATAACTAAGGCATACTTTGAATTTATTTCAAAAACCCTACCTAGAAACTGATAACTAGTGCATTCAGAGTAAAAAATGATTCATTAGAAAAGATGTATTTACAAAAGAAAAATATATCAACAAAAAAAAAGTCACATGAAGAAATGAATCCATAAATGCCAAAATTGTTCACCATGAGCATAAAATGAAAGAGATTATTGTAGATGAATACTAACATGAAGCAAAGTAGAAGATTTTGAGAATATTCACATTACACAGTAAAGTTTGAAAGCTAATATATATATTTATATATTTCATCTCGAATGCATTACATCACAAAAAGAGAGGGTATTTTTTTTTATCATAGGGGGTATTAAATGCAGAGAGTGAAAACGAGGACCCTAATCGTGTCAATGAATTCTTGCATATGCTCAATCTAGATAGGGGAAATAGGTTTTCATTAAACTTGACAAAGTGGGTGAAGGTATCCATATTGTTGTGCTCAAGTTCAAAAAATATTAGGGAAATTTCTTTTCCAACTCGCTCATTTCATACTATAGAAGCAATGAAAATTGCATCGCCAAATAAACCCACATGTGGATGCACAGATAAACCTCTTCATGCATCTTTGACACACAAACGATACCTTGGCCTCACCATACGCTTAGTAGCACACATTCCCCATTCAAAGCTCCTAGAGGTGTGTGTGATATGATAAAGAAAATACTCGAGGAGACCAGAGTTATGGATGTGCACCTGAGACTTGTAATTCTCACTAATAAGCTTCCATATCACCTCTTCCTTCATGTCACTACAGATGAGGAAGGTATCTCTAAGTTGGTCTCCAACCAACCTACACATGACACTACACTGAATGTCCTCAATGACCAAAATATCATTCCTAACCTCCAAAGCTCCATCACTTGAAGTGCTCAACATGCTTGAAGATGAAATTAATATTGTGAAAATGAGTAGTGACAAAGCTGATTTATAAAATGGCGAGAGCAAACTAGTGGAGTTCTCTTGAAGGTAATTAATGTTGAAAGTACATAGAAATTGCCTCAAACTCAATGAATTCGGCAAGGTGATGTGATGGGAATTTAGTAAACTAGATTTAGACATCGACAAAATCCTCTGCATTTAAAGAAGTTGCACATAAACAGTCTTAGGTGGCATGCCAATAGTCATCAAAAATGGAAGGTGGTGAATATTTCGCATGAGTGTATTCTGCGAGCTTGCTTATAGCAAGTGTCAATTCACTCCTTCGTCATATCAATCATAAATGATGATGTAATCATAACACCCTTAAAAATAGCTATTAATGAATACAGTGTCATAATCTAACAAGAATTAGTTGGCTTTCAACCAACTTTTTATTTAGCTAGACAGTAGTTAACATTCAAAAATTAGTTTTCAAAATATCGATTGTTATGATGTAAAATTTTAAATACCCCTCAGTTGGTTATTGCAAGGGTCCAAAATTTTGATCCCCCTTGCACTGTGATGCATGAGTGAGAATCAATCATAATCAAAGGATCAATTTTGCAATTTGATCTTTTACTATGAATGTTTATTGTTTATGTACAATAGATTTGCCAATAGAATGGTAATATTTATGAATAAGTCTGTGAGCTTCGAGATGAGAATTTGAATATTACTTCCCTATGAGGATATGTTGCTCTATCGTATTTTATTCATTTATTTGTAGTGAATGTTAAGTTGCAAGTATTCGAGTTAGCAAGCTCTAATAATCTAGTCTATGAGCCATGGTATTAATTATTTTCCAATCCAATTTCCAACATTAAAGTTTTCTTTAGTTTTAAAGCATTCTTCTATCACATATATTTTCATGGATACAAATAGATGCTAGTTTTTCTTTCTTTCTTTCTGGTTAAAACCATACCCCCACTTTCATTATATTCAAAAAATCCAAAATTTGTATTAGAAGAGGGAGTTGTACCTCAATTTAAATTTAGAGGAAGATCACCAATGTAATGGTGATCTCTCCAAATGTTGTTGATTGATTAGTCCTTATTTAGGAAATATAGTCATTTTGAGTTAATTATTTTAAGGAAAAATCTATTAACCAACAATTTTTTGGCAACTTTGCTGGGGAGTGTGTAAAATATGCCTTATCATGATTAAAGATGGTGTTATCACATGAGAATATTTTTCCTTTTTTGTAGCTAGATTTGGATTGGGTCATAGTTGGACAAGAAGACATCATCTGATAGTTAAACATCTTGCGTGGAGGTACTACATAAGTGAAAAGGATTACATGCGAGCTAGTTTTGTGCTCAAAGTTTAGAAGAATGAGCACAATTCCTGCCTAGGAAAGTGGTTGAAAGATTTATGAGTATTTAAATTATGCACTATCTGAATTTTCCACATCAGCCTGTTCAAAATTAGAATCTACCACCAACCCAAAGAGATCCACCTCAAAATTAATTGGAATAAATAAATTATCTCTTCATAGAGATTGGCAACTCTATTAAAATGAAATTTCCCTCCATAATTTCTTCTGATGAATTCTACTTCATTGTGGCCATGGGGGGTCTAGATTTGCTAAGGAAAATATGGTCGTTCTCTTTTTTTTTGCATCTTTGGAAGGTAAAGTAATGGAGTGGTTTAGATGGATTGATGAAAGATTTATTACTTATTGGAATACTATGATAGACAAATTTATTGCGAGATTCAAGATAATGGTTGATGTAGTGACACTTTTGAGGTCCCTTTTCAATATTTAGAAAAGAGAAGGTGAAGATGCTAGAAGCTTTATTGATAGATTCACTTGAATTTTGGGACAAATTCCCCACTCCAGTGGACCTAGTCAATATAATTTGGCATTCGCCTTCATGCATGCCCTACCTCCTAGAATTCATTTCCTCCTAAGAAGGAGAAGCATAGTTGATTAAAGTAAAAATAAAAGTCATAAAGATTGAAGAAGATTTTTCATCGTCTAGATGTCATGACCACCTAGGAGATGAACCTTTCCAAGCCCAAGCCTCATTCCCAAGGAGATTCTAAGAATTTTAAGCAATGATGATTCTTCTATGACTAATTCCCCAAGTTTGATCATGTCACATCAAGAAGAATTTTAAAAAATGCTCAGGGTGAGAAGTGAGAGTGAAGTGTATACTGAACTCTTTGGACTTGAAGAAGAAGATTCAAATAGTTATGAAGATGAAGAAGATATTCCTTCTTGTAGCACCACAAGTCTTGCCTCAGAGCCTACTATCTCAACACAAGAATACGTTGGGAAATCACCTAGTCATGAGATGTAGGTAAATTCAATATCTTCTAATTGTGAGATACTCATTTGTGAAGTTGATAGTATAATTGATTAGTCATTTCAAGAAATTAGGAGTAGTGAAAAAATTGAAAGATACAAGGAAAAGAAACTTGAGCTTAGGCATTTCCTTGCCCTGGAGCATAGTAAAGAAGGAGATCCCACTCTTGAAATTGAAATAAAAAAGGGAGGGAAAAAAGGAGAAGAGATATACATTGGTGAGAATCCTATATTAGAAGATTATTCTTGATTCACAAGAAATACCTTAGAGTTTTTAGATAAGCAACAACTCTCAATAAAAGTTACATTTGTTTGCAAGTTGGAATGAGGAATTAGTAATTTAGAAAGTGCATGTAGAGCTCTAATCCTTGCGGAGCTTACTCTGAGTAATGATGCACCTACATTGATCAAGGAGAATGAGGTGGCCTATGTTTCCTCCTTACAGTTTGATCAATCTCCAAGTAGGTTTTCTCTTTTTATTTCAATTAGTGGGGTGACTCTTTTGAAGACTGACTTACTCGAAAAAGCAACTAAAAATGTAACTTGGGGACTTTTCATGCAAAATTTGATCTAGACATGGGAGAGAGAATATCCTTTCAATGATGAAGGAATGGTATGAACAACCATTCATCATGAAAATTACTTATGTCTTTAGTTGATGCTTTTTAATACACAAATAAGACAAAAGCATGTTCCTCTTAGTCATCATGGGTCATACTTTCCTTGGATAGTTAATGGATTTACATAACAAATATTAGGTTTTGATGGTTGGTAGGTGTCCCCTACCTTGTACATAGCTTTTTTTTGGTATTTTTTCTTTTTTCTTTCTTTTTGGGTTTTTCCCATTTCTATTGTGTGTCTTGTTTTTGGTGCATTTTGATCCTTTTATTCCTAATCACGACTCTATTGCTAAATGGATAAGGAACTAGTGTGAAAAGTCTTGAGTCTAGTTTCATTGCTTCATCCTTCATAGCCTCGTCCCTAGTCAGAGCCAATTGTTTCCATTAATTTTAGTCACCCCCTTCAAATAAATAAGTTGCACCTTCTGCTTAGTTAAACAATCAAAAGATTTATCTCGTCGGCCTATTTTTTTCAAGTTTACAAACCAACATCAAAAGATGATAGAGTTTTATAACTCCTCCTTCACCCAATGTTTCCAAGGACTTAACTAAAGATCTTTTTGTGTTGGTCTTTTCGGCAGTTATCAGTTGGCCCTTGTTTACTAAAATATCTGTATGGCCAATAAAGTGAATCAAGGCAGGTATATATGAATAATAAAGGGACTTGAAAAATTATTACAAAGCTTGGAAACCTTTGTCGATTCCCGACAGGGTTCCCAAAACTTCACTATTCCTATTGTTTCTTTTAAGCTAAATGAAGGTCACTTTTTCTAAGTGTTATTTATAAAGGAAAAAGGGGGGAAATAAGTAGATTTAAACACTCCAGAGATTATTACAACATGACGGAGTATAAATAGGTTTTCATAACTAAGGTGGAATCTCAAAGTTATTTTGAAAACCCTACCCAGAAACTAATAACCAGTGCATTTAGATTTGAATAATGCTTCATTGATAGAGATGTATTTATGAAAGAAAAATATATGAACATAAATAAATGTCACATGAAGAAATACATCCATAAATTTCAGAATTGTTCACCATGAGAATAAAATGAAAGAGCTTATCATAGGTGAATACTAACATGAAGCAAAGCAGAAGATTTCTAGAATATTCACATTCCATAGTATAGTTTGAAAGCCAAAAAAGATATATATGTATTTATATATTTCATACAAAATGCATTACATCACAAAAATAGAGGGGGTTTTTCATCACATGGGGTCTTAAACACAGAGAGTGAAAATAAGTACCCTAATAGCCTCAATGAATTCTTGTTGAATATGTTCAATTTGTGTGGGGGAAAAGAGGTTTTCATTAAAATTTACAAAGTGGACGAAGGTAACCATATTGTTGCACTCAAGTCTAGAGTGTAGCAGGGTGACTTATTTTCCATCTCCCTCATTTCATAGCACATAAACAATGAAAATTGTGTTGCCAACTAAACCTGTATGTAGATGCACAGATAAACCTTTAGGTGTCTTTGACACACAATATATACCTTGGCCTCACTAAACACTTAGTAGCACAACTTCCCAATTCAAAGTTCCCAAAGGTGCACATGATATTGTAAAGAAAACACTCAAGGGGACCAGAGTTATGGATGTGCCCCAAAGACATGTAATGGTCACCAGTAAGCTTCCATATCACCTCATCCTCCATATCATTGTGGGTGAGGAAGATCTCTCTAATTTGGTCTGCAACCAACCTATGCACAACATTGCACTCAACACCCTCAATGACTAGAAAATCCTAACCTCCAAAGATCCATATATTGAAGTGCTTAGCATGCTTGAAGCTGAAATTAATATTATGAAAATGAGCAAAGATGAATCTGATTTATAGAATGGAAAGAGTAAACTAGTGGAGTTCACTTGAAGGCAATTAATGTTGAAAGTACATCCAAATTTCCTCAAACTCAATGAATTTGACAAGGTGATTTGATGGGAATTTATTAAAACGGACTCAAACATTGACAAAATCGTCTGTATTTCAAGAAGTTGCATGAAAACAATCTTAGGTGGCATGGCAATAGTCACTAGAAATGAAAGGTGGCTATTGCTTCACACAAGTGTATTCCATGGGCCTAATTACAACAATCGTTGGTTCTGTGGTAGGAATTGCAGTAGCAAATTTTTTTTCAAGGCTAACATGGTGTTGTAGGTGGACTAAGTCCTCATGAATTTGAATGATTTTCTCTTGCGGGATATCACCAGTCTTGGGTTCAACATGCATTCTACCTAAAGGCAAAGAGTTGCTAAGGGTATTATCCATGCCTAGTGTACTAGTTTCAATACTAGGAGTGGAAGCTCTATATAACCCAAGATCCACAACGATTTTGTTATCATGAGATGACATGAGTCTTGAACTTCTTCTCACTAAGGTATTAGAAATAGGACACCAAATACTCATGCAAAGATTCTAAATGTAGGGTGAATGCAAATGCAATGTAAACTAACAAGAATGAAATGATTAAAACTAAAATTCTGGAAAGTGAAACTGAAATGCAGAAACAACAAACAAAAACTTAGAAATTAAACATTAAATGCTAGAAAATGTAGTGAAAAATGTGAAACTGGACTAATTTGCCTAGGGTTGTGAATGGTCTAGGTAGTGATTTTTTTTGAAAATCTTGCAAATTTTTGAATTGGTTTTTATGCTTTTTATATTTTTTGATGCAAATATGATATGATAAAATGCACAAATGCAAGCTAGATGAGCTTTTCACTAATGCAAATTTGTAAACCCTAGAATACAAATTAAACAATGAAAAATGCAATGCAATGCTAATGTAAGCTATTCTTAGGATGTAAATGCACTTTAAATCAGAAATATGATGCTCTAAAGTTGGGTTCACCAAAATGAACCAAAGATTTATGGGATGGGGCTTCTCTTACACTCTAGGGTTTGCACCTAAAAGGAGAGAGGTACCAAAAATATTAATGGCTCACTCAAGAAAAAACCCTTGAGATTCCAATGTGAATGAGATTGAAATTTGTCAAAGGGGAATGTCCTAGATGCTGAAAACTGATAAAAGAGATTAACTACTAATGCAAAATTAAGAAAATACAAGATGTTTGAAAGCATGTTGTGATATACAAAATGACCTAGAAATGCAAATAAACTGTAACAAAAAACTATGAAATTGAAGGTGTGCACCTGTAGACTAGAAAAGGATAGAATGGAGCTCAAAAATCCTAAAGAATTCACTATTGAAGCCAACTAGGACTCATACGCAAAGCTAGGTGACTTAGTCCTATTTTAGGAAGATTTTGTTAGAACAGGTTTCTGACAACTGGGTACTCAAAACTACAAAAATCTCTATTTGGGCTTGATAGTGGGACTCATTAGCCACTAATGGCAAATCAGTCTACTTTGATATTTCTAGAAATTCAAAAGTGGAATCTGTAGCTCCTGGTCTGTACTTCTGCTCCTGATAGGTTTCTAGATCTGAAACTACAAAATTCAGCCTGTAGGTGTTCTCCAAGCTTCTTTTAGGACTTTGAAAACTTTGAATTGCTTTGAAAATTTGTTGACAACTTTTCCAATCTTGCTCTTTGACAAATCTGCACACTAGACTTGCAAAACACATGCAAAGAGAGGGAAAAAATTGTTGAGGGTTAGTGAATAGGGGTTTTCCTTGGTCAGACCCCAGTTTGGTAATTAAACCCTTGAAAATGAAATAAAATATGAAAAGAGAATGATGAATGAACAAAAGCAATGCTACAACTCACCAAACCCTTGAAGTAGAATTTTGAAGACATGCCAGTAAAATATCCAATGGATGTAGACTTTAGGATGCTTGAAATGCTTATAATGCTTAAGTGATGGATTGATGATTGATGGAATGATTGGGTGAATGAATGGGGGTGAAATGAGAGGGAAAACCCTATATTTATACACAATTATGCAATAATTCCTGACAATATAGTATCACAGGCCAACCATAGATCTTAGAAAATATTAACCCTCTAGAAATTTGAAATTATTTTGATTTTTGTGCCAATTGGGACTCATTCACCCCTAGTGGCAAATGGGTCTCACTTAGGCATTTTAAGTGGGTTTTGAAATTTAGATGTTTTGAATGATGTTTATCGGGATTATTTTCAAAAATACACTTAAATAAGGCTTGCTAGTGTAAAATGGGGCCAATTAAAGCATGATAAAGGTCAAATTATTGATTACAAGCCTAGAAAAGAATGAAATTTTGTTACAACACTTTACAACACTTTGAAATAAGGCTTGGTAAATGATAAAAATGGGTTATTTAGATGAAATACATTAACAAGAACCTATAAAAGTGTGAAAGTGTGTTACAATACTTTACAACACTTTTGCAAGGCATCATAAAATTCTTATTAATTCACAAGGGTCTAAGACCTAATGTGAATGTGGTGACCACATTACAACATTGAATCAAGGAAAAAATTATCCAACATCCACAAGAAAGACCCAAATGAGTGTGCAAATGTCCAAAGATCTATTTTTCTAGGCTACATTTAGCCCCCAGTTTAGTGAGAGGATGAACCTACTTCAAACTCACACTAAAGTATCCAAACATGCGCATCAAGAGGGATCTAAATGCATCCATGCTAGTAAGATGAGACAACAACAATCAAGAGGGGTGATCAAGCCCCAAGGATCAAGATCCCATGTCAAACCAAACATAAGCACAAGGGAACACACATGAAAATGATGTAAAGAATGGAGGGACAAAAGGAAAGAGAGAATCGAATCAAGATTCAATTGTTTTTCCACCTTGTTGTGGATTAGATCTAGATTGTTTTTCTAGAAAACACATACTTACTCTGAGGTGACGAAACTCATGGTTGTTCATCGGGTAAGAAGTCCTAGAAGGTGAGAAACATACACTCATGGCTGGTATGCACTCAAACACACATAGGTGGCTATGGGAAAATTCATGCCTTGAAATGGGCTTCTCACTCAACCATACCAAAGTAATGCCTCCTAATAACTTTAATAAGGTGCCACAAAATAAAATGACTTTTCGAGCTTCATGAGACAAGAAAAACTTCATATGCTTGGAGCTCATGAAAAAACACAATGGTACCATAGGAATGCAAGTTGTGTTATGTAAGGTGGCCTTATAACAAATAAAAAATGCAACATGAAAAGAATGTTCAAGGGAGTCTTAGTTTATGCGAGGTCTTTGACTTAGGGAACATTGTGCCTAATATCTCCAAGAGAGGATTGATCAAAGAATAGAAAATTCACAACTTCGGGGATGTAGTGTGTCATATCAAGCCACTAAGAGGAATGTAATATGCTAAGATGGATCATGCTCATGAAAGAAACTACACCCAATGTCATCCAAAAAGTGACAAACACATCGTATGAAGTAGGAAGGTTGCACTAAGAACCAAGAAAAGGAAAAATGAAAAAGAATAATGCCAATGTATACCCCCACTTTAAAGGAATTTATAACACCATACTATGAGTAATTAATTTAAAGTAGCAAATGAAAAATGCAAACAAGAAGAAAGAAATGAGAGCCAACTTGGAAAGCCCTATGCCAAGTCAAATGTTTTCGAGTAAGGTTGCATCATGTGAAGGAAGAAAAAAAAGAAAAGGAAGGGGTTTCCCCCAAAATGAAAACACCAAACACATAAGGGATCTATGGATTTGGGGTCAGTATGTTCTTTATTGTAATGTTTTTTAGAGAGCTAGGAATTGTCATCATCCCCCAAATACATAGAATTGGAAGAATGACATAAAGAGAGTGAAAACAAAGAAAAATATTTTGGGTCAACATGGAAGAGACATAGGTTGTCTCGACACTTTGCATCATCCCTAAAAGGACAACATAAGAAAAATGAAAAAGGAAAGACAAAAGAAAAGGAAAATATTTTGGGTCAACATGAAGGAGACATGAATGTCTCAATGCCTTGCATCATCCCCAAAAGGAAAAAACAAGCCAAAAAAAAAAGAAAAGTGAAAAAGGTAAAAGAAAAGGGCCTTTTGGGTCAACATGAAAGAGACATGAATGTATCAATGCCTTGCGTCATCCCAAAAAGGAAAACACAAGCCAAAATGAAAAAGACAAGCAAAAAAGTGATGCACGACATAGAGAATAATGAAAGAGACATCGGGTGTCTTGATGCTTTGTGTCATCCCCGAAAGGAAAGCACAATAAAAAGGAAAAAGTGATGCACGACATAGAGAATAATGAAGGCACAAATAGAGGAATGTCACAAAGAGAGGGAGAACATCAAACAAAACATCACGGGGGATCACATTACGCACATGCAAACACAAAAAGGAATAAGAAAGAAAAAGTGTAAAAGACTAGTAAGGAAAATGCAATTCAACCATCAAGTCATCTGCCTCCCAATCATGTTCATTATATGTCGAGGGTAGGAAACTAGCCAAAGGGACAAGGGAAAGTGATGAACTAGGAGAAGTACCAGATTCACTACTTTATATAGGAGATTTCTTGTTTAAGCTCATGGAAGAGGAAAACAATGTGTTCAAGCCATTATGCACCTCTTTGTTGATTTTAGCGATCTCGTCATCATCATCCAAATTAATCACAACAAGAGGACAAATGATAATGTCCAATGAAGAGTGTAACTCTTGTTGTGATTGTTGTATTGGATCATTTTTTTTTGGTTGGGGAGGAGGGTCATCATGCATTGCTTTAGTCAAGTTTGGATTTTGATTTTCCATACTTAACTCTTCATGTAACTTGCGAGTAAGGGCACGACATCTACGCCTATGCTCTCTAGCACCTTTGTTTCTTTTAGTTTTGTTGTCAAGTTGTGTTCGTGAAGGAGCGGGTTGATAAACCATATGTTGGTTTTCTTCCCTAAGGAGAGGAACAAAAGGAACCATAGGAGGTTGGTCATCCACTTTCTCTTTTGCTTTGTGAACTTGTTTTTGTGTGAACCCCAACCTTGGTACCTGCAAAACAACAAGAATAAATGAGTTAGATAAGAGATTGCAAGCCAAAACAAGGATTCTCCATGAAATCCATTTACAACTTCAAACTAAGAGAGAAAATAACAAAGAACACAATGAAAATGATAAAACAAAGATTAAATCCTAAGTAAATGTGCAAACTCATGATCCCATGGGGGAATTGGTGCCAATTTGATGTGAAAATTGGCCCTTTCCCAATTCCTATGATACAAGCTTGATATGTTGAAGATGATTGATCCACTTTGTTGGTGAAGAATGACAAATACAAGCCAAAATCTGCAAAAACCTAGCTATGACTTAATGATAATGGATAAAATTCAAGAGATATTTGAGCATGGTAACTTTGCCTAGATTGTGGATGATGAAATGAGGATATGAGCTCTTTATTTATAAAATTCCAAGATGGATGAATTTCCAAGTTTGAGCAATGTGGGACTAACATTCATCCAATGGTATGATGCCACTTGTCAAGCTATGAATGGATGAAGGATGTGCAATATTTGGGGTTTGTGCCAATAAATGCATAATTTTGAATTTCAAATTTGTTGTAATGGCATGTAAGAGGGAAGGGAAAATGCAATAAATGCCACTTGGCTCAAGGCAAAGGACATGTAAGATGGAGTTATTGCCTTGTTGGATGAACATGTTGACTTGGAATTTTTGAATTCAAATTGAGAGAATATTCCAAAAGATGCCTTGTGAGGAAAATAGAGATTTAATAAATGAATTAAATCTATTTTCATGAGCAACTTGCATTATCTAGAGGATGGGACATGAGATGGGATTAAATTAATCAAGGGTTAATTAATTTAATGAGAGAAGTTAGATGATGTGACCTATTTGACTCAAATTTATGGATTTATTTAGATCAAATAAGAGAGGAATATGATAAGAGATTAATTAAATGAGGATTTTGATTTATTTAATTAAAAGGGGTGGTGTTAGATTAAATCAAATAAGGTTCTAATTTATTTAATCTAATGGATAGACTTTAGAAATTTAATCAAATAAATTAATTATTTAATTAAATATGGATAATTAGATCAGACGAATTGACTTAATTAACAAAAGAGATTGACTTAATTAGATAAAACGATTTATTCAATTAAGAGAGGACTATTGATAAATTTAATTAGATAGGGGAATTTGATTAAATGGTTAGAATGAGGGATGATTCAGGAAGAAACAATGTTAGAAAGTTAGGATCAGATGCACAATGTCAATCAGTATATTTTATGTGTCTACATTTTGCCCGTCTTTGAAGCAATGCACTCGTTGCGTTGGTTGAAAGAATAAACGATCTCGATCAAAGCCAATTTTTTTTGATATTTTAAAAACTCGCCCCACTGCTGCTTGGTGGAAGAGAATATGCCAATATAATGCCCCCTCGAGAGATCGGACAAAAATTTTAATTTTTTGGGTGATCTCATGAAAAAAGATGACAAAGTGCCCGATAGGTCTAAAAGGGTTCTGAGAGGCTAAAAATGTGTCTAAACATAATAAAATGATTAAAAAAAAGCCTCAACCAAACAAAAATAGGTTCGGGGGTCCAAAACCCTAGCAAGACAGCCAAACAAGGTGAAAAAACCCTAATTTTTAGGCTTAAAAGGTGCCTAAGGGGTCACTTTCAAGTCATTTTCACACACCACTATCAACCTTGAGATTTGAGCTCTAACTTTCTGATGATATGGTGCAATGAAAGCTTCCCCTACACATCACTAACCAAGTTCAGACATACCAGCGGCCACCTGGCATCGGGGCACCGGTATGTGACCCTTACCCAAGCTTCTTTTTTTTATTTAATGCTTTAATTAATGCTTTAAAGGAGCGGCTCACCTCCAATAGTGCTATATAGCACCGCTTGACATTCAAACTACACCGCGCTGTGCTATTTTGTGTTGTAGCGGTGCACTTTAGAGTTTAAAAACTCTAATGTTGGGCTCGGGTTTGGCGAGCCAGTTTGATAAAGTGCACAGTGGCATCCATTTCATGAAAATTGTGACGCTGGAAGGGAAAGTGCGCCGCGACGACACCATTTGGCTCTTTTTGGGCTCTAGTATCAGAGTTTGAGTAAAATCAAACTATGACGCCATCACAAACTGCACCGCTGGGGAAGTTTCTGGAGTGTTTGACAAGGAATTTTTCAAAATTTTTAACACATTGACCTTCCTTGATGCAGGATGCGACGAGGGAGCTCTACTCTCAGGAGCACTGGTCATGAGATTTGGCCAACGTCTTGTGAGACCTGAGCGATAGGGCCTAGGATCGGCTCAAGGTTGCGGGATTGTGGCACATTGCATACGTGGCGCCCATGCACACCCACCTAGGGATGTTATCAGTGCTGGCCGAGAGGTGGCACAATGAGACGGCGTCATTTCATCTCCCCACAGGTGAGGCCACCGTCACTCTGGAGGACGTTTGGCGCATTCTACGATTTCCTATTCATGGCCGACAAGCGATATTTGATATGGACAAGGGACACGAGGCTTGCTGTAGAGTCCTCGCCACACGGGACATCATCTTTTGTGAGGGACAGATAGAGCTAGAGTGATACAGGGTCATAGCACCCCCTACCACTGGGCAGTTGCAGCCATCATTTCAGGTCTTGTTGCCCCAGACAGATGAGGGCAATACTTTAGTCCCAGCTGAGGGTATTATTGGGAGTAGATGGTTTGAGACAGAACAGTTCATTTCACATGGGGGCTTGTTCTCCTAGCTTCGCTTTACAGGGACCTTCATGAGTATGTCTATATAGACGACAGAGTGCTTGGGGGCTGGGGTGACATTACTTCACGTCTGGGAATGGGAGCACATTTTTGTGCTACGTCCATGTGTCGTTCTAGTTTTTATTGGGGCAAATGATGCCCTCATGGCACGATACAGAGGTGGTGTGTCCTTTACACACACTGGTGAGCATGGGATCCCTTACTAGAGGTGGGTCTTAGACAAGATGCTAGTTTTCACTTGGCATCCATACCTTGGTTGGCTTGGATGGGTTGACGATGCCGATTAGCTCTTTTATTGCCACCAGGACCGGTACATGCAGGGGCAAGAGCATACTATGATCGAGAGGTACCTGCCTGGGTGCGCACAATGTCAATTCAGAGACCCGTAGGATTGGCCTAATGATGCCTATTAGCCGTCTTTTCTCACAACATGACACATGTGTCATGGGGACATTACATTCTTGCCTTAGAGGCAGTTGACATTTTTTGGCATTTGGTAGCCCAACCATGGGTTTATGATCAGGGTTTAGTAGATCCTGGCACCACCCAGGCCTACAGATATTGGTTTCGACCTCCACTTCGGTTGACCATTCCAGGTGAGGAACCAGATGTGCAGAGAGTTAAGGGCAGAGGGGGAGGCTGAGGATGGAGAGCTGAGGTTCGACGAGATCTATCGGTCGTGCCCCCAGTCTAGCTAGGGTAGGGGGATGTTCATATGTAGGATCAATCGTAGGTTCTTCCAATTCCACCACCATGAGCCGAGGGTGAGGATCAATCCCACTTGTAGCCACGGGTATACCTAGCAGGATAGGTAGATGCACAGGACACCTTGATTGTGTAGCTACAGGCCCAGGTTCAGGCAGTGATAGCGGAGAGAGATCAGGTGAGGGATGCTCGAGAGAGTAGCTCAGGGCCAAGAGGGATTAGGCTATGCAACAAAGCTAGGCTGCAGACAGCAGATAGAGAACATGACAGCCTCCTCCTCCCAAGGTACAGTGTCAGTACGATCCTACAGGGATGTTATCCAAGACCTATAGAGTACTACCGACAGTCCTATAATGAGGCTGTACCCAGAGCAGAGTGGGTCCCAGAGTATTTAGAGCGGGCCAACCATAGACCACTAGAGGGTCATGGTGATAGGGGCGAGGGCAGCATCCATAGGGACCAAGCTTGATCGAGATGATATATATACTTTTTGTGCCTTATGGGCTTGTTTTTGATAGCCCAATGGGCATTTTGTACCAATTGACACATATGTACAGTGATCTGATTTATTCTTTGTACTATGACAGTGACATTATTGATGATATATATGAGTCGATTTTGATGCGATGCACTATGTTCCCTTTTATGCATGGATGGTTTATTTCTATATGCTTTGCAATGATGTCTTTATGGATGCATTTATTTTTGATGATACATGCGTTATGATTATGACTAATAGATCTATATTATGTTAACCTATGATATGCCAATATGATGATCTATTTATGATGATGCAAATGCGATGGTCTGATATGTGAAATGACATGATCCATTGTGCACATACAAAATGATATGTAAATTATGCTTATGAAATGTTAATGAATGGATGTGTGTATGTTTTGTTTGTAATGAATTTTTTTTATACGTCTATTCCTATATGGAATGATTTATGCAATGAATGTTTTATGATGTTATTTATGAGATAATATGGATGATGAAATATGAAATGCGATGGTTGTAATATGATGCTAATGAAATGGTGTTAATGCATAATGAGATGGTTTTATGAGATGCTTAGAATAACAAATGTTATTATCCTATATGTAATAAATGATGATGTATGTGATGCAATGATATGTTAATGCATAATGTAATGTGAATGTAAAGTGGTGAGATGATGTCATGATGTTATGCAAGTATGTATGCCTAATGAAATAAATGCTTAAATACCCATTGTTTATGATTATGAAAAAATGATTATGAAATGCTTCTGTAGATGCTTATGCAATAATTTATATGATAGATGATAATATGAAATGGTTGTGAAATGCAAATGAGTGTTTATGCAATGATTGATATAATGTCATGAGATGCAATGTAATGGGTGAAATGCAATGTCATGGATGCATCTATCTATGAAAAATGTTTATGATAACCTATTTATATGGTGATAAAAATGCAATCCGTATGTTTCCTAATGATATGTTTATGTGATATGCTAATGATTTGTGGATGTAGGATCGATGACGATGATGGCAATAATGATCAACTATCATAGTACCCTGTTAGTGCGGTTAGTAAGAAAAGAAGAATTCATTTCAACAAGACACAAGATGATGCAAATGCAAATGATGATGATGATGATTACTTGCCAAGGAATTGGGATTTTCAAAGGGCCAAATTTTCTTATGTTTGATAACACACGTGGTATGATGCATCTAGGTATAGAAAAATAGGATGACGTTGTACCTAGTGAGATGAACTTTGACTTGACAAGAAGATAGGAGTATTCTTGTTCACACCTGACATACGAAAACCTCTCTAGGATGCACTTCATAAGTTTTAGGCACCTTGGACCAAAACACGGAAAGGTAAACCTATCCATGCAATAGTCAACAAGATGCCCTAGACCTCTTCCATGCATACCTAACAAAGCAAGTATCCGCCGAGGTTATATTACAAGAACATTGAACATGCATAATAGACAATAGATAATGATCGGTGCCCCATTCCTTATTTCTCTAAATCCTCTATTTTGGGATATCATTGAGACGTCCTTCGAATGAGCACAAATAAGATAAGTCAAAAGATAAAGAACAAGTAAACAAACATACTGATGCTCTTCAATAATGCTAATAGAAAAGGATGTGTTTTCTAAGGATGATAACCAAAACTTATTGCCAAAAGATAATGCCCATTGTAGGAAGGATTCATCCTAAGACATGTTAGTGGATGGCGGCAGGCCATTTTGTTTATCCAAAGTGTTTTAAGGGATGATTGATATGGGACCAATTCAGATGATGAGTTACCAATACAAAGAGATGACCAACTTGCTTATGCACTGACTTAGACTTAAGACATGACATTTGGACTTTTACTTTTAATCTGCTAGACTTGTTTCTAATTGTTTCACCAAAGGTTGATGATGATGATCAATTTATTATGAGTGGTGTTTATTGCAAGTGCAAGCGAGATGAGGTGGATGAATTTTTTTCAAATATTTGGATGTTTTTGATGTTTTCCAATATTTTTGAGGCTTTTTTTGGTATTTTTTGAGATTTTGGAAATGTTTTGATTTTTTTGATTTTCCAATGTTTTTGGGATTTTCTAAGATGTTGACCGAGATAATAACCTAAAGACCTTATCCTAGGGGCCTTGGGGGCCGATCAACATATTAGCCTTGCCTACGTTAAACACACAGAGACCACGTAGTTTGACTAATGACTTGACCGATTTACAGATGAAGATATACATGATGAGCTGTAAGTTTATTATGACAGGCTCCTAAAGGACTGACCTAAGTGTCTCGAGGGATGATCAAAGATCAACCTTGCCTATGTTCAAGCTCAGAGATGACGTAGTTTGACAAGACGACTCTATTTTTGACCTTTTTTTAATTGACTTTTTGACTTATTTTTGGATTTTGATACATTTTGAATGTTTTTGGATTTTTGGATTTTCTGATTTTAAGATCATACACGAATCTGATCTGATGAGAACATGCCCCCAGCATGATGTAATAGACTACTCTGATAAAGGAAGGACAAATTGACCTCGAGGATGGGCCGAGTAGTACTAGGAGGGATCATGATACGAAAATAGGACCAAGCTATGGTGCAGATGCAAGTGGATGAGTGATGGATGGAGACTTGAATGTGATGGATGATGGAAGCATGATGGAGGGATGATGCTGAACAAGCCATAAAGATCCTGGTGGATGGAAGATGCTTATTTACTCAAGGCGCCTGTTTGCTAGGTTTTCACCAAGGTACTTGCCCAAAGTGCCACTGAGGTGGTTTTCACTAGAAGATGATTTTTCTCTTTACTATTTTCTTTTGATCCTTTTTTGGATTTTTTGGATTTTTGATTTTTTTTGTTGTTACTAAGATGCCTGTGTGCCAGGTTTTTGCAAAGTAATCATTTTTAGGACATTTTCTGATTTTTTTTTGGATTTTTTTGGTTCTATACCTTGAAAGATTTAGGCATAATTTTTTTTGAGATGGAAGCTATTCATGGGCTCCTATAGAGGTTCCCCTTCAAGTGTTGATAACTAATATGCCCCTGACTTGTAACTTTCTGTTATGATGAATGGTCCTAACCAATTAGGTTCGAACTTGCCTTTGCTGCTTGGGTTTGGAACATTCTTCAGATTTTCTTTTAAGACTAGTTCTCTAACTTGGAACATCTTGTTTCTTATTTTCTTATTGTAGCTTCTTTTGAGTCTATTCTAATAGACTTGCAAGTGGTTTAAAGAATCTATATGTCTCTCATCTAGTAGCTCTAGCTCATTTAGTCTTGATACCTGATATTCTTCATCCGTGATGAGGTTTTATAGTGATATCCCAAGGGATAGGAGCTCGATCTCAATGGGGAGTACAACTTCTGATCCGTAGACCAAGGAGAAGGGGGTGGCACTGGTGGGTGTATAGATGCTGGTTCGATAGGCCCAGAGGGTGGGATTAAGCTGCAAATTCCAGTCACGACCTGTGTCATTGACTGTTTTCTTAAGTATTTTTAGAATGGTTTTATTTGTAGCTACTACTTGGCCATTGCCTTGGGGATAGTACGGAGTGGAGAAGTGATGTTGGATTTTGAATTTCTCACACAAGTCACAAACCTCCTGATTCTTGAATGGTGTCCCATTATTTGAGATAATGGCTTGTGGGACACTGTAACGACATATGAGATAGTTGAGGATGAATTTTGAGATCTGCTTCCCAGTTATATACGTCATGGGTATGGCCTCCACCCACTTTGTGAAGTACTTAGTTGTAGTTATGATGAATTTGTGGCCATTGGATGAGGTGGTGTGATTTTCCCAATGATATTGAGTCCCCACTACGAAAAGGGCCATGATGTGACAATAGGATGAAGCTCTTGAGCTACAGCATGGATAAAGTCCCCATGCTGCTGACATTGTAGACACTTTTTGGCATGATCATGTGCTTCTCTTTCCATTGTGGGCCAATAATACCCCATCCTCAGTAGTTTCTTGGCTATGGTCATTCCACTCAAGTGTGAACCATAGATACCATTGTGTACCTCAGTTAGAGCGGTTAATACCTCCTCAACATTTAAGTAGCGCAGTAAGGTACCTTCTATGCTTCTACAGTATAGGGTATCACCTAGGATGACAAGTCTAGATTCCTTTTAAACTAAGGTTCATTTTAGGTTTGATGGTAGGTCAGCGGGTATGACTCCTATTCACAGGTATGTGTAGATTTCATGATACCAAGGATCATCGGGACCAATGATTTTGCACACGAATTCTAATTTTGGTACCTTGAATGCAGGAATGAGAAGATGCTCAATCAAGAATTCATATTTTGGAACCTTGTGAGGGATGTTTAATAGGGATCCAATTGTTGCCATGGCATCTGCTGCTCTGTTGTTGGTTCTAGGAATATGCTCAAATGTTATTTCAATGAAAGATTCTTTGAGAGTCTCCACCAATTTCTTGTAAGGAGTGAGCTTGTCATCCTTGGTCTGATATTCATTATTGACTTGATTTATGATCAACTGAGAGTCTTCGTACACTTTCAGAGCTATGATGTTCCATTGCACTGCTATTTTGAGACCTATAGTCAAAGCCTCATATTCTATGATGTTGTTGGTGCAAGGAAATGCTAGTTTGTATGACCTTGGTATGTAATCCCCTTGTGGGGTAATGAAGAAGACACCAGCTCCTGATCCATGCTATGTCTATGAGCCATCGAAGTATAGTTTCTAGTGGTCAGCTACATTGAGGTTAAAAATGGATTCATCTAGAAACTCTGAGACAAGAGGATTCTCATAATAGATAGGTGCTTCTGCTAGTTGATCTACAATAACTTGGCCCTTAATGGCTTTCCACTCTACATACTCAATGTCATACTCTGACAGTATCATCACCCATTTTTCCATTTTTCTTGTGAGTATTGCCTTTGATAAGAGATACTTGAGGGGGTCAATTTTGGTGATGAGCTTTATCTTGTGTGCCAACATGTAATGTCTAAATTTTTGTGATGCAAACACTACTGCGAGGCATGCTTTTTTGATGAATGAGTAGTTTATCTCATGACCGACCATTGTTCTACTGATATAGTAGATACTCCTCTTTGTTATGTTTTCATCATGTTGAGCTAGGAGAGCTCCAAGGGCTGATGCTATTACTGATACATATAAGATCAATGGATTTCTTGGGATGTGTGGCATTAAGATTGGTGGTGTCAGTAGATATTCCTTGATTTTTTTGAATGCCTCTTCGCATTTTGTATCCCATTTGTACACTACCCCCTTGTGGAGTAGGTGAGAATATGGGTTCTATTTGTCTGCCAGTTGTGCTATGAATTATCGAATGGATTGAAGTCAGCCTTGGAGACCTCTCAGTTGCTTTAATGTCTTTGGTGCTTCCATCTCAAGGATTGCTTTCACCTTTGTTGGATCCACCTCGATACCCCTCATGGAAAATATGTATCCTAGAAATTTACCTAATTGTATGTCGAAGACACACTTCTTGGGATTTAGTCTGACTTTATATTCCTCCAGTCTGTCAAAGATAACACTTAGGGTTGCTATATGATCTTGTCTTTTTCTTGACTTAGCTAGAATGTTGTCGACATAGTCTTCTACTGTTTTATGAATCATGTCATGGAATATGAAAGTCATGGCCCTTTGATAGGTTGCTCCTGCATTCTTTAGGCTGAATGGCATCATGTTCTAGTAGTAGGTCCCCCATGGATAAGTGAAAGTCATCTCATGTTGATCTTCTTTTGCTATCATGATCTGATTGTATCCTGAAAATCCATCCATTAGTGATAGCATCTCATGTCTTGCTATCATGTCTACTATCATGTCGATGTTAGGAAGTGAGAAATCATCCTTGGGAGATGCCTTGTTCAAATCTCTAAAGTTCATGCAGATTCTAATGGCTCCATCAAGTTTTGACACAGGTACCACATTTGATACCCATTCTGGATAATCTATTGGTTGTATGAATCCTGCATCTAGTAGCTTTTTTAGCTCCATTTTGACCAATAAGGTGATTTGGGGATGTATTTTTTGAAGCTTTTGTTTGACCGGCTTTGCTTCTAGATACACTAATAAGTGATGAACCACAGTCTCTAGATCAAGCCCTGGCATGTTAGCATAACTCCATGCAAAGTTTATTTTCCTTTCCTTTAGAAATGCCGCTAGGAGTTCTTGCTCTTCTGAAAGTAGTGATTCTGCATAGAATGTGATATGAGGGGTCTCTTTTGTTCCTAGGTTGACAAGATTGCATTTTTTGGCCAAGACTATTGACTTCTCCTGATGAATAGCTCTTAAAGGAAGATTGAATCCTTCATCCTCAGGTGCCTCAAAGAGGTTTTCACCATTAGATATATCCTTTATTTTTACTTTTTTCTTGTCAAAGAGTGCCACAGTGTGGTTTTCACTCAACGACTTAGATATGACTCTTAGTTTCTCACTTTTGTGATTGAAGGATTCAATCATTTCCCCATAATAGGCATGTGCATCCAACTCTATTATAAACCCTGCTTTGTGATCCCCATCTGGAATGTTATCCTGCAATCCCATGAATTCTAAGAGTTCCTCACCATTTTCAAATGTATTGAGAACTGGTGGTCCTCATTGGTCATAGTTGATGAGTTGGGGGTATACTAAACGGATCTCATGATTTTGATGGTTTGTTTCAAAGGAGAGGGTGCTAATCATGTAAAGGGTGGTATTGTAATGAGCCTTGCTCAAACTGATATAAATTTTTTGATTTCTTGCCCAAGGAAAATTGTCAAACAATTTACATGAAATGTCTTGTTTGCTGATCTGAGTTTTCGTGCTTGAGATTTGTATTACCAAACTAGATATTAAAGCTATAATGACTTCTATAATGGTTGAAAATAACTTCTAACAACAATGCAATTCCTTTTGTGTGCATTTACATGAGGTAAATAATGCATCTATAGCCTAAAGCATTTTGCCAAATAGGTGACATGCATCCTACTATGCAGATTATGGACATAAATATTAAATCAAAATTTGATGAGCAACTAATATCTTCTATTTAAATGCAAACTCCCATTACAATAGAATATGTAGAGGCCAAGACTCATTCATGAATCCATTACAATGAGAAATCTGGTATGCAGGATAACCATCTACAACGACTTACTTTATATAAAATGTAATAAATTTCAATGCTAAATCTAACTATAATAAACACCTACAACTGCAACTACAAAATATTATAATGATAGTGCAATGGCTGATAAAGAACCTGAGGAATGTAGATGTTTGATTCTCCACAAATACAATAGATATGCCTCCTATGTTGATGTGCCTAGCTATTGTTAGCATCAATGATGACTCACGAATTTACTCATATTTTTATGGTAACTTCTTTGTAGAAATTTCCCTCATGAGATATCAGACCTCAGATTAAATGCTTAGCTGGCACTAAACTTGTCCAATCTACACTTGGAATCATCACCAGACCTTCAATTCTGATATGATAGTCACACATAAAGATTCATTTCTTCCCTTTGACACCATCTTTGACTCTTGCAGAGTAGCATAGGGTTGTCTTATGGCCTTCCCATGAATCTTGAATATTTTTAGAATTTTAAAAGAGCTCCTTGTATAAAATTGTGCCTCCAAGAAATAGCCGCTCTTGTCTGATGAAAGAATAAATATATAAACAGTTTGTAGCTCCAAACCTCTCACCAAACATCACAAAATTGTTACCAAACCCCCATAAGAAATGTGCCCAAGTTGGAAGATGAAATAGCTGAGAGATTGAGCCTTCAAGAATGAAAACGTGGTCTCCCTGAGCTGGTGCGGTTGTCTAAAAATAGATATCATATCTGATGGTAATTATATAATGAAATAGAACCCTCCAAGCCTAAACAGTGGGAATGCAATGCATAAAGTATCTGTAGCAATCTCCAAAATTGAATTATGCAAATGAACTTCTTCAAAACTATACAAACTTCAGATCGAATCTCTCCACAAACTTCAATAAGTTGATAAAAAATCTGAGTATGCAATCGACCTCCTTGATGACAAAAAATGATTGAAGACTTCAACACAAATGTCTCAAATCGAACAATACCAAAAACTTGGCCAAAGGCCACAAGTTTTCACAATGAAGCACAAATGAAAGTCTGAAGTAACTTTCTCCTAGCTGCAATAATTCAGGTGATATTTCACACCCTCAAAATTGCTATCAATAGGAAGTTTTCATTTCCTATGACAATGAAGTAATTTGCAGAAACCCTAGGCTCCACAAGATGAGACAACAACAACATCCAAATCTGCCTTCTGAGAATGAAGCCCAAGACGTCTATTTATTCTTTTTCCCTGATTTCTCCAGAAACTTCTAGAATATTATTTATTTTATTTAAGTGACTTTATTTAATATATTTTAAAATCAAGCCACTTTATTAAATTAATTAAATATAAGGCCAGCTTATGATTTTTATTCATTTGATAACCTTATAATTAATTAATTTAATACCACTCAATGATTTAATTAAAATAACTAATTAGTCATCCTTTTGAAAAATCATTATTTTGGACAACTAAATTAATTAAATTAATTAAATTAAATTACCTCCAAAATGAGGACAATACAGGTATCCTCAAATAACCTAGGTAGATTGGTCATGGTATCCTCATCATCACTACTAATATAGGCCTCAGTTATAAAGTTATGTATGTCTCTACCTATGGATATTGGTGAGCATACTTCTGCTATAATTGGCTGAGGAGAAACATTAACTGTTCTAACGGGAGGACTTTGGCTACATATGGTTATCCTCAGAGGGGTACATCCAAGGCCAAGATTTGTTATGGGTCGCATCTTTGGCATGATAGGTATTATGAGGCCATTGTCATTTTGTCCCAGTCTTTGATTTCTATCGTAGCCCATTGCGAGCATCATTTGTAGGCCCTTGCTTATCTCATCCATTGGTAATTCAGGTGTCGGTCTTTCATCTTGATATAACATGTGAGATGGATCTGATTCAATAACGTCCTGGCCAAGGTCTCCCCATCTTGTGAATTCGGGATAGTCTTCAGGAAACATTTGTGATGTGGAAGCTTGGTTCTCTTGTGGACGTTCGCGTGATCTAGGAGATTGTGGTAACTCTCCTATCACAAAAGCATTGTTAGGGAGCTTGTATCTTCCACAACCGTCCTCTTGGATGATGAGCTTAATGTCAGAGATGGTGGGAATGGTGGAGTGGCGGGTGTCTCTATTGCAGAAGTGGATGCGAGAGTGGAGGGGTCAATGTATGGTGTGGATGGGCCCTCATCATTTTTTGGCACTTGGGGGATTTTGTAATATTTTGTTTCAAGATTTTTGCAATATGAGAAAGGTTTGGGATCTCCATGGATGGTAACTTCTTGTCCGTTATGTGTAAATTTCACACATTGGTGGAAGGTTGATGCTACGGCTTTCATCGCATGGATCCATGGGTGTCCCAAGAGGATATTGTATGGAAAGTCGAGGTCCAGGACCTGACAAGTGGTTTGCATGAGAGTTGGCCCTACTTGAATAGGGAGTTTAATCGTGCCTTGAGATACTCTTTCTTGGTCATCATATGCTCTTATCGTGATGCCCCTTCCTTTGTTGATGGAATCTTCTGATATTTTCAACTACTTGATGAGGCTGAGAGAACAAATGTTCAAACCCGTACCTCCATCCACCAAGACCCTTTTGATTTTACTCTTGTGTACAATGGCTTCCAAGTGAAGTGCATGGTTGTGAGATGGTTGGGTGGGGAAATCTTGGTTAGAAAATGTAAGGAGATTAGGCGTTATGATATTTCTGACCATAGCTTGGAATTGCTCTGCATCGAGATCTGCGGGGACAGTGGATGAGGCCAATGCTTCTTCAAGGATCTTCCTATGGGAAGATGAGATTTTTAGCAACTCCATGATGGAGATTTGCATTGTCGTTCTCTTGAGTTGATCTACAACATTGTAGCCATGTAGAATAGATCTAGATGAAGGAGCTCTATTTGGTTGGGATGATCCTGCGATGGTGACTTTGCTGCCTCTTGTGGTGACTCCACAATCTTCGGCATGGGCGCCCTTAATGGTGATGACCATGCAGTCTTCATTTAGGGAGGCAACGACTATTTCATACACATGATTTATATTGCCCTTCCCTTTGTCATTTTTATTCCATCTGTTGCCATGATTCAACATCAAATTCATATATATCTTAAGATCCTGATTTCCTATAGGTTGTTCCACGTTTATGATTTTCTTATCAATGAGATCTTGGATGATGTTTTTGAGTCTCATGCAACTATTTGTGGTATGACCTTTGATTTTATGAAATTCACAAAGTTGATTCTCGTTATACCAAGGAGATTTGACATTAGGTTCTTGGTAATTCTCGAATATAGGAGGCTTGATGAGTTTTTCATCGATCAACTTTTTCATTATTTCCTCAAGTGGTTCCCCCAAAATGGTGTATTTTCATTTGGGATAAATTTTGTGTTGGGGTGGTCCCCTTTGGTCATTGAGATTATTTATGGTTGGTTTATTGTTGGGTTGGTGTGTTATGTGATGGGGTTTTGGTGTTGAATTTAGATTTGCGGTGTGGGTGTATTTTGATGAGGAGCACTAATGATCACCTTGGCATCGACGACACCATCATTAGTAATGTTTTTGTTTCTTGCCCATGTACAAGGTTTATCATTGTAATTGGATGGTGGGTAGTTGTTTTGTTGTTCGTGGTATGATGTTGATTCCATGGGTTGAGTCATAAGGGTTCTTTCAATACTAAGCACCTTGGAGACAAATTGATCATATGTGGTGATGCCCTGAACCTTGAGATGAAATGCCAAGTGGCCTTCAAGGTTGGCTATGATGGTGTAAACTTGTTTTTCTTCTAGCATGGTCCACTTGCTCCAATTGGCCTTGGATCGCCATCATTGTAGGAATGAGGTGAATGATTCACCCTTTCCTTGTTTTAGAGCTGAGATTTCTTTGAGACTAACATCCATTGCAATGTTGCATGCATAATTTTTAATGAATGCATCCCTAATTTCTTGGAATGTTCTAATGCCTGAAGGTAAGCAAGAGAACCATTATATAGTGTGGCCTGCCAAGCTCCTAGGAAATAGCTGTATTAGATAAGTATCGTCATATGTGATCTCCATGCAATGAACTTGGAATTCCCTGATGTGATCTTTAGGGTTTCCCATCCCTTAATATTTGTCAAATTTGGGGATTTCAAATCCCTTGGGGAATGGTTTCATTATTAAGCTCCTATCAAATGGATAGGGACACAAATTTCTTGGTGTTTTGGTTGTTTGCCCTGATTGAAGGTCAAGCACTTGTTGCGAGAGCAACCTGAGTTGTGTCATCACATCATTTTGTGGATCAGGGGGTGGGATGAAAGTTTTTTGGGGTGTTTCAATCATGGGTTGGATGGGTGGGTTGGTCGGTGTGTTGTTCAATGGTATCTGTATGTTCTGGCGAGTGAGGTAGGCTTCCACCTACTTTTGTATGAACAACGCTTGTTGTTGATCTTGCTATTGTTGCATTAAGATTTGTGCTTGTTGTTGCACTTGTTACTATTCCAACAATGCTTTTTGTTGTGCTTGTTGTTCCAACAACACTTGTTGTTGGGCTACCAATTCTGCTACTTCTTACTGCTCTTGGTATTGCTTTAATGCTTGTTGATATGCTTGCAATTGCACTGCTTGTCTTTGAGCAAGAAGTTGTGCTTGATATTGAGCTTGTTGTGCCTGATATTAAGCTTGCACTTGTGCTTCTTGTGCTTCTTATTGTTGTAATATAAATTGTGCTTGAGCGGCCTTTTGTGCTTACAATGCTTGGATAGCTTGTGTAGCTTGAGCGGCTTGTTGTTGTTGTTGCAATAATACTTGGGCTTGTTGTGCTTGTGAGGTGGCTTGGGCTGCTTGGGCAGCTTGAGCAGTTTGCTGGGTAGCTAGTTGTTTGGCTTTTTGTTTATGAACTTGTTGGTATCCTTTTTGGAAAGCAGTTTGCAATGCCGCGTCGTATTGGATTGATGTGGTGGAAGTTGGAGGTGGTGGAGGTGGTGGTGGATTTGGAATGGTGTTTGTGAAGGTGGTGTTGGTGTTTTGCATGATGGATGGTGCTGTTGATATGGTTGGTCCTTGGTAGACCTTGCTTTGTGATGTTAAGGGGGTGTTTGATGGTGTTGTAATTGCTTGTGGATTTGTCATTTGTCATTTGTTGTTGCGATATCAATGACAAATTTTGAGTGTTTGGTGTAATGCTTTGATTGATGGTTGGGATATAGGTTTGATTGATAGTTGGTAGGGGAGGAAGCCCTAAACCAAGGAGTGGTGCGGATGATAATGGCAATGGTGGGAGAGGTGGAAATGTAAGGGGTGTTAGTTGTTGTGAAAATGTCGTGGTGTCGAATATGCTCCCTAGTTTGAACATATCTCCCTCTTCTTGTGAATTTGTGAGAAGAGGTATTTGAGGTGTTGTGTGAAAAAATGGTGATGGATTGTGATGGAATGTGAGAGGAACATTCTTGTGTAATGGGTTTTGGGGTACGTTTTGTTCCAAGGTGGTGTTTGCATCCAAATTTTGATTATTAACAAGGGGGTGTGTTTGAATTGAATTGAGAAATGCACTTCCCTTATTAATATTCAGTTGGGTTGGAGCAAATGATGTTGTGATTTGTAGAATGTTTTGCATGATGTTTTGAGATGGGGGTGTAGATGAAATGGGAATGGTGGATGAAATTGGTGGAAAAGATGCCTCTACTATGGTACTCACATCAAAATCCGAAGGGAACTTGTCCCCTTGTTTTGCTTGCTCAAGCATGTATAACAAAGGGTTAAGTCTCATCATGATGTTAATGATTCTATGGTTGTCTAGATTTTGGAGCATTTCAGTCATTTCCTCGCGAGACATTCCAAAGGTAAGGTCCTCTCAGTTTTCTTCTTGCGGATTTTGCGATGATGAGAGGGTCAACAAATTACTTGATTCAGTGGGATTCATTTATGCATTTGTTTGGCTAAGATCACTTGAAGCGGGTGTTTCTTTGTTGGCTTCCATACTCTTCTTTTATTGAGATCTAGTTAGAACCATAAAACAAGGATCAATCTTCAAGAATATGGGAAATGAATCTCTTGATTCTTTGAATCGATCTTTATTTTATGCCCAAAGTAGAAAGTTTAAGGATGCCTTGAGGATCAAAGGTGATGATATGATGGTGATGTTAGGGATGGATGATACAGATGTTTTTGGATTTTGATAAATCTTGGATGAGACACTAGGCTTTTAGGACTTGCGGATTTTGATTTTGATTTGTTTTTTTTTGGATTTGGGATTTTGTCCTTGATTTTGATTTTTTTTGGAACAAAAATACCCTAAGATGTTGGATAATTATCTAAGGGATACCTTTGTTCAATGGATTATGATTTGAATATGTGTGAGGAGAAGGATGTATCTACCCACACCTATTCAAACAAGATGATCGTTTCACTAAGTATATGAAGAAGGATTCATCTACATATACTAAGCTAGACAAGATGATTTTGATAACTTTGAATAAGCATATGCAAAAGGATGCATTTACACATACCTAGCCAAAGGTGTTTTTTGATAATGTTTTCAAGGATTTAGTCTCAATGATTTTGATGATTTTTTATTTTTCCAAAAAGCCTAGTATTAAGGATGATTTCAAGATTTTCCAAAAGGTGATGATGAAATGGTGTTGTTTTGATGTTTTGGAGGATGGATGAAAAAGATTTTGATTTTCTTTGATCCTAAGATGAACTTAAAAAGTACACTTTGTTTTCCTAGACCTAGGTATTGAAGAGCACACAAATTCTTCCTACAAACCTTTGTAACCAAGAAATGATTTCATTTGAACATTCATTTTCGGATTTTCAACCAATGATTTTTTTGCTTTGGGATTGTGAGTCTTCAACACACATGAAAGTTCATTTTGCTTAACTTTGCTTAATGTCTTTATTTTACCAAAAACACTTTCTTCAATTAGGTTTTCAAACTAAGATGTCCAATGTCTTAATTTCTTCAAACCCCACAAGATATGCTATATGGAAATTCAATGAACTTAAGGAAAGGGTTTTCCTATTGTTTACTTAAGGAGACAAATCAAGATATAATCCAATGCTTAGAAACCTATAAGGATGTGAAGCCCAAGGGAAAGCAATAACATATGGATTGATTCAATTATATTTGTCTCCAAAAGGGTTTGAAATTTGGATGATGTTCAAGTGTTTGTTTCCATGGTGTTTTCGACCAAACAATGCATTTTGTAACCCAAGAATAAGTACAATCCTATGGATATGTAAGACAATATTTGTTGGATTCCCAGTTGGACAAGTCTAGCTACACTTATCTTTAGCGAATGGTTAGATGCTTGACCCCATTGGCTCCCCTCCATGACACTCACTTATACAGGGCAGCCAAGCATCAACACCCATAAAACTCCCATGGCATGTTTTCCATTTCTACTAGAAGACCATAAAAGTGTGGGGTGGCTTCAGAATGACCATTCTTGCACCAACAAATAAATTAAAGGATTTTGGAAAATTCTAGCACATGGGTTTTAGTAAGGACTTTCCATTCGTGGAGATTGACCCATACGGAAAGAGTCCCCTTTGGGATCCATCTTGTCAAAATCAATAGCATGATATTGGTGTTTCTTCTAATATCCACATTTATATCTCGGTGAGTACTTTTTCCCCAAGGTAGGCCCTCTAGGGTAAACAAAAGTGAATGAAGAACAATATTCGTAACTCGATCAATCCTTGTTGGCAACAAGGAGAGAGAATATACACAACAATGCCCCCACTCACACTCGCACAAGAAGTTCAATTTTAAACCCAAATCGAAGTGTGGAGGTGATTGCTTTGTCTCACCCTAAAGTCATGAAAAAGGCCTTTTGATTCTCAAGATTGCTATAAAGTGCGAGAGAAGTGCATACGTCCTTTTTCAATGGCTTTAGTTTAAGTAAACCCTCATGAAAAACAAAGTTACACTTGTTCTTTTTAAATCCCCAAAGCAAAATATGAGTTCTTTTTAAGCACCAAAAGACAAGTGAGAGATACTTTGTTCAATTGTTAATCCAAGAAACAAAATCTAGTAAGTTGTGATCCTAAAGTTCATTTTAGCCCTTTGCAAGAGGAAATTGAAAGGTTCTTTTTAAAGGCCAAATGAAAACTAGTGTCTTAAGGAGGAAAAAGATAACAAATTTCCTAACAAAGTATTAAGCAAACACTAAAGTGTTTAAAAAAACTTTGATTTGATGAAAAATGCTCCTCATGCTTCTACTTCCTTTGATTTTTATTTCCAACCCACAAGGAAGAACAACCAGGTGGAGTTTAAAATTCAAATATTTTGGCGGGACGAGTCTAGCGTCACAGTTTTAGTTTTAAGCGGTGCCATATAGCGACACTGCAGAGTCAACGGTGCCAAAACAGCAATGCTGAGCTCCCAGCATTGGAATTTTCTGTGTGTGAGTGAAAAGACAAAAAATTTAAGAAAATATGAGAAAGAATGATTTCAAGCCCTCCTTCTAGCGCCAAATGTGCAAACCCCAACCTTGGTACCTGCAAAACAACAAGAATAAATGAGTTAGATAAGAGATTGCAAGCCAAAACAAGGATTCCCCATGAAATCCATTTACAACTTCAAACTAGGAAAGAAAATAACAAAGAACACAATAAAATTGATAAAACAAAGATTAAATCCTAATTAGATGTGAAAAATCATGATCCCATGGGGGAATTGGTGCCAATTTGATGTGAAAATTGGCCCTTTCCCAATTCCTATGATGCAAGCTTGATGTGTTGAAAATGATTGATCCACTTTGTTGGTGAAGAATGAGAACTCCAAGCCAAAATCTGAAAAAACCTAGCTATGACTCAATGATGATGGATAAAATTCAAGAGATATTTGAGCATGGTAACTTTGCCTAGATTGTGGATGATGAAATGAGGATATGGGCTCTTTATTTATAGAATTCCAAGATGGATGAATTTCCAAATTTGAGAAATGTGGGACTAACATTCATCCAATGGTATGATGCCACTTGTCAAGCTATGAATGGATGAAGGATGTGCAAGATTTGGGGTTTGTGCCAATAAATGCATAATTTTGAATTTCAAATTTGTTGAAATGACATGTAAGAGGGAAGGGAAAATGCAACAAATGCCACTTGGCTCAAGGAAAAGGACATGTAAGATGGAGTTATTACCTTGTTGGATGTACATGCTAACTTGGAATTTTTGAATTCAAATTGAGAGAATATTCCAAAAGATGCCTTGTGAGGAAAATAGAGATTTAATAAATAAATTAAATCTATTTTCATGAGCAACTTGCATTATCTAGAGGATGGTACATGAGATGGGATTAAATTAATCAAGGGTTAATTAATTTAACGAGAGAAGTTAGATGATGTGACCTATTTGACTCAAATTTATGGATTTATTTAAATCAAATAATAGAGGTTCATATGATAAGAGATTAATTAAATGAGGATTTTGATTTATTTAATTAAAAGGGGTGGTGTTAGATTAAATCAAATAAGGTTCTAATTTATTTAATCTAATGGATAGACTTTAGAAATTTAATCAAATAAATTAATTATTTAATTAAATATGGATAATTAGATCAAATGAATTGATTTAATTAACAAAAGAGATTGACTTAATTATATAAAATGTTTTATTCAATTAAGAGAGGACTATTGATGAATTTAATCAGATAGGGGAATTTGATTAAATAGTTAGACCGAGGGATGATTCAGGAAGAAACAATGTTAGTAAGTCAGGATTAGATGCACAATGTCAATCAGTATATTTTACGTGTCTACAGTTTTATTCGAGGAGGCATGACAAATTTTCTTTCATTGTGTCTTAGTCTTTTGGATGATGTCGGGGAAGTTTTTGGTGTTGGTTTTTCTTTTTGGTTTGGTTCTTGTTCAGGTTGAAGCATGGTTTCATCTATGATAGGAGTGTTGGAGGTAGACAGGGACATGTGTCAGAGAGACAATTTTTCTATTTTCTTTTCTTTGAATTTTTGGTAAGCTATGAAAAAGAAGTCTTGTCATGGCATTATAGGTTCCATGGGCTTGGTCCAAAAGGCTTCTAAGGAAAAGTTTCTTTTGGAAGATAAGGGGTTAAAGCCATTATGGTAGACAATGAATATTTCATTTTCAAATGGAAACTTTAAGCATTTATGTATAACTGAAGGGACAAATTTCATTGAGCGAAGCCATAGATGGCCTAGCCGCAAATGAAATTGGTCCAACTGTAGGATGATGGAGAATGTGACATCTAATGTTTTTGGTCCTATTTGTAATGGAAGGGTGATTGATCCAATCGTAGGGAAAGAAACACCATTATGTGTCTCTATCCATGCTTTTGGTTTGTCATAATCATCTTGATAAAGTTCATGTAATACTAAAAATTTCTCAGTGATCATGTTCTCTTCGCAAGTGGGGTCTATTAGTATCCCATTAGTGGGCTTGTCATATATATGACTAACTATGTAGAGAGGACCATCGGGTAGATTTTTAATTATATCCTTAGAGGAGAAAGCAATATCAAGAGATTTCTTAGGTTGGCCTTTATGAGGGATAACATTTATTGCACCTACCGTTTCATCCATAGGATTAACATTGATATCATGTGAGATAGGATCATGATGTTCATCATCTGTATCAACATTCATCACATAATTATTTGCAGTTTCACTAGCTTTGACAAATGAAAAATTATGTTTGGGAATTAAATTAATGAAAATTTGCAATTTTTGATTTAGAGGAGCAACAAAATTATTGCCTTGATCGCTAACACCTGCAACAGATAAATGGCTAGAATCAATGAGGTCTTGCACAAGATGTTTAAGATGCGTACAATGTTTCGTGTCATGTCCATTTTGTTGATGATAGTGGAAATAAGCATTTGATTTAAAGCTCGAGGGTAAAGGATTAGTAGGGTTGGGTGTTTTGATGGCGAGAAAGGCAATCATTTGTTGTTGTAAAAGTTGGGACATTGTGTTATGAAGGGTGTCAGGTAAGGGTGTGAATTGTCTTTTCAAATCTACATAACTAAAGGGAACTTAGGTTTTAAGAGCTACTATTTGGTTATTCACATCTTGAGGTGTAGGCCGAGGATGATTAAATTGAAGGAACCCTTTGTTTTTCTTTCTAAATGGTTGGGAATTGTTTTGGTTGCCAAGCCCTCAGATTTCTCAGTTTGGCTAGAAGTGGACCTTGTATCTCGACTACTAATTGAATTTTGATAATCACAAAGGGTAGTACACAAGTGCATGAAGGATGGGAATTTCATTATAGTGAGTTTGTCCCGAATATTTCTTTGTAGGTTTTCTATGAACATCTTTTGAAGGTGTGGGTCAGGGACCTTGACATTGATTTGGGAATAAAGCGATTGATAGCGTGAGATAAAATCAATTATCTTTTCATCCTCATTTTGCTTGCATCTCATCAAATCAGCCAAGGTTTTCTTAGGATCCATGTGCACTTGGAAATGGTTTGCAAATGCATCAACAAGTTCATTAAATGAAAAAATTGAATTGTTTGGTAAAGATGAGAACCATTCCAAGGCTGTGTCTTTTAAAGACCTAGGAAAGAGTTTTTCCAATAATTTATCATCAAGGAAAAAATCACAGCATAAAGCGATATAGGCATTGGCATGGTTATAAGGATCTACCTTCCCTCCATATATATAAAATCTAGGCACCTCTACACCTTGTGGCATCGATGTTCACAATATCTCCAAGGAAAATGGACTACTTTTCACATAGTATGTGGGTGGGCCATTCTGATTTTGGTTTATGGTGGAGGATTTTTTTTGCATGGATGAAACAATTTGGAAAAGTTGTGTTATGAGAGGATTGGTACAAGTGGTATGAGGTGGAAGTGAAAGTGGTGATGGGATATATGTACTATGAGAGCAAGTGAATGGAATTATTATAGGTGGTAATGTGGTAGAAGATAAGACATGCGATTCCACTTAGGAACTAGGGATGCGAGCAGGAATACCTACCGAAGGAATCACATTACTAACTTGTTGCATTATTGTTGTGATTTGAGTAGTATAGGTAGGTATTGAGGCTAACATTGAGGGAGGAGGAATTTGAGTTCTTGCTTGGTTTGTGACATTGTTTGTTGGGATAGGAGGACTAGATGTTGAAGGAAGATGTTTTCCAAATATTTGAACTATATTTTTTACAAGGTCAAGGTCTTCATCACTTTCAAGCATACGTGAATGTTTTCTATGGTAGGAATTGCAGTAGCGGAAATGTTTTCAAGGGTAACTTTTTGTTGCAGGTGGACTAAGTCCTCATGAATTTGAATGATTTTCTCTTGCGGGATATCATCAGTCCTAGGTTCAACATGCATGCTACATGAAGGCAAAGAGTTGCTAAACATATTATTCATGCCTAGTGTACTAGTGTCAATACTAGGAGTGGAAGCTCTAGATAACCCAAGATCCACAATGATTGTGTTATCATGAGATGACATGAGTCTTGAACTTGTTCTCACTAAGGTATTAGCAATAGGACACCAAACACTCATGCAAAGGCTTCTAAATGCGGGGTGAATGCAAATGCAATGTAAACTAACAAGAATTAAATGCTTAAAACTAAAATTTTGGAAAGTGAAACTAAAATGTAGAAACAACAAACAAAAAATCAAAAAATGAATATTAAATGCCAAAAAATGCAGTGAAAAATGTGCAACTGGACTAATTCACCTAGGGTGGCGAATGAGTCTAGGTAGTGATTTTTTTGAAAATGTTCAAAAATTTTGAATTAGTTTTTATGCTTTTTATATTTTCTGGTGCAAATATGATATGGAAATGCAAAATTTTAGTAATTTTTAATGAGATAAAATGCACAAATGCAAGCTAGATGAACTTTTCACTAATGCAAATTTGGAAACCCTAGAATGCAAATTAAACAATGCAAAATGCAATGCAATGCTAATGTAAGCTATTCCTAGGATGTAAATGCACTTTAAATCAGAAATATGATGCTCTAAAGTTAGGTTCACCAAAATGAACCAAAGATTTATGGGATGGGGCTTCTCTTACACTTCTAGGGTTTTGCACCTAAAAGGAGAGAGGTACGAAAAATCTTAATGACTCACTCAAGAACAAACCCTTGAGATTTCAATGTGAATGAGATTGAAATATATCAAAGGGGAATGTCCTAGATGCTGAAAACTGATAAAGAGATTAACTATTAATGCAAAATTAAGAAAATGCAAGATGTTTGAAAACATGTTGTGATATGCAAAATGACCTAGAAATGCAAATAAACTATAACATAAAACTATGAAATTGAAGGTGTGCACCTAGAGATTGGAAAGGGATGGAATGGAGCTCAGGAATCCTAAAGAATTCACTATTGAAGCCAACTAGGACTCATATGCCAAGCTGGGTGACTTAGTCTTGTTTCAGGAAGATTCTAGTGGAATAGGTTTCTGACAATTGGGTACTCAGAACTACAAAAATCTTTGTTTGGGCTTGGCAGTGGGACTCATTTGCTGCTAATGGTTAATCAACCCACTTCAGGATTTCTAGAAATTGAAAAGTGGAATTTGTAGTTCCTTGTCTACACTTATGCTCCTAACAGGTTTTCAAATCCAAAATTGCAGAATTCAACATGTAGGTGTTCTCTAAGCTTCTCTTAGGGCTTTGAAAACTTTGATTGGATTTAAAAATTTGTTGAAAATTTTTCCAATCTTTCTCTTTGAAAAATCTACACACTAGACCTACAAAACACACACAAAGAGAGAAAAAAATTGTTGAGGGTTAGTGAATAGGGGTTTGCCTTGGTCAAACCTTGATTTGGTAATTAAAACCTTGAAAATGAAATGAAATATGAAAAGAGAATGATGAATGAATAAAATCTGTATACACCTAAAATTGGTCTAGATAATTAATTAATTAAATACAATTTATTTAATTAATAAACTTTTTAATTTGTCTACTTATATAAATAAATTCTAAATTTGTTTATATAGTTCATTTTCTAATTCTTCTATCTTAAATCATATTATTCTAATCTTAATTGAATAAAAAAACTTAAATAGTTTGTCTTATTTAATTATCTTTCCTCTTACTAAATTTGAATAATTCTAAAATTTGAATTTAGTCACATGTCTATAGCTTTTTCCTCTTTCCACCTCATCATGTGTATCAACAAATTGAATATGTCAAATATTTAATTTAGCATTATCTTCAACAAATTTTAAAACAACTTTGGGACACTTGGCTCTCTTCTCCATTTATTCTTCTAAACACTTGACAGATTGTTTTATTAAAGGGAACACTCTCCTTGATTCTCTCCAACTTCTTCATCCTCCACCCTCGATCTCTCCAACTAAAATCCCGACCGTTGGTTGCTGCCACATCAGAATATGCCTTGGAAAATATATAAATATAGCCTCATTCTATACCAAAAGGATCCCACTTTTGAGCAATCTTACTTTGCAGAAATTTTTATTAGAGCATTTGTGAGCATTCAACATTTGAGCATTTAGAATCATTTAGCATAATCATGGCTTGGTTGTTAGTTGCATCTTAGTTTATGTACTTTCATCACATCATTATCATAAAATAACCTTCATTTTCATACAGTAGCATTAGCATCATTATCATATCACTCATCAATAATATAGTTTATCAATCATGTAGGAATAGATTTCTTGCATTTCCCAACATCTTGTTCTTTAGGTTGTCATTCTAAAAGTCATAGTGCATACACAATCTAAGAGCCACAATGATTTAATGAATCCTTGGAGATAGGAAACAATGGGACGACTTTAGAGAATTTGTTTGTTTCAATTTGATTAGTTTTGTTATTTGAATTCTCTAATATAATATTTCATTGATTGTGTTGTTTTATTACTCACTCACATATTTTACACAAACATAAATTAGCACCCACTGTGGGGCCCTACCCTATTTTTATTAACATTTTCAGGAAAGTTTGTTTACAGATTTGGACATGAACTACTATGTAGCACACTTGTGGTTTCTTTTATCACATATGAAACATCTTTCATCGCATCTAATCTATGTTCTAGTGCATACAACTCATCTTTCAACGCATTAGGATCATCTTTTAGCACATTCAGGGGTTATTTTAGCACATGTAGTGGTTTTTTGAGCACATTTAGTAGTTTTTCTAGTGCATACAATAGTTATTTTAGTGCATCGGTGTAATATTTTAGCGCATATGGTCTCTATTTTAGCACATCTAGTTTTATTTGCAAAAAATCAAAATTTTAAGAACTAATTTATATTTTATGTGTTGCAAATACTTAAATACACTATCAAAGACAATTATCTAAAACTACTAATGGTGTTTACAGGGGCTAGAGTTATTTTTTCTTTCTTTTGATTAAATTAGGCATCTAGTTTAATTAAGAGGTTAATGAACACCCTGTCTATTGTGCTTATAAAGTGATAGGCCTATGCTCTCCCCTTCAATAAGTGGCTAGAATGCCAGACTCGCTCTTTCAAGTTTTTACAACACATTTAGAAGTCTTTCCATAGTGGAAAAAAATACTCACCCTACGAGAATGACCTAAGTGGGAAAAAGCTAAAGCCAAGTTTTCTAACCCACTATAATTGAAAGTGAATCTAAGGAAACTCACATTCAACGATCATGTTGAAGATAACCACCCCCAAAGCCTTTGTTATAAAGGTTGGGAGGTCTCTTGAGGGAGTTTATCATTTGTTGCACCAAACATAAACCGTTACAATGAACTTTAAGTGTAGAAGCAAGCCGAGTCAGTATCCGAACATTTTTAATATTCACAGTGCAAGGGTAGGGGAGAATCTACCCCCAAGATACTCACCATATAACCATCAAGGATTATTGGCCAAAAGTGGAGGATTCAACTTTGGTTAAGACCTAGGAAAGGAAAAAGCATGGGTTCCCTCTAGGGCATGACATGACTGTGTGAGCTGACATAGTTCTAAGATGTGGGCTGTGATATTATTAATGACCCTTGACATCAGGAGTGTTTGATCTATTTTCTCTTGTTCTATACCTGTGGAAATCAAAGGAATTAGACTAGATTCTTGAACATACACTTTATGTTTAGTTCCTAGGTTTGAGACAACTATTTTACAACTTGTTTTTGTGTTTGAAATCATTATCCAAGAAGTCATCCATTTAAGAACACTTAATTCACATGATTCATGAAAAGGAAAAAGTAGGAAAAAATAATTGTTTAGAATATTATCCCCCGATTCAAAAAAAAAAAACTAGATAGACTTTCAAAATATTGAACACTTCTAGTTTAGCGCATGGATTTCCTATTTCAACACATTAAGCTCATTTTCTGGTGCATTTGAGTCATTTTCCAACACATTTGACCAATTTTCTAGCACATCTACATCCTTTTCTAGCACATAGGTTCCATCTTCCAACACATTTGTAAATTTTTTTAGCACATTCACCTAATAATCCAACAGAGTACCAAGTTGAATCATATTTTAGGGGTATTCTAGCACATGACTGGCTTGTTTTAGCACATTTGATCCATTTTATAGCACATATAGGTATTTTTTTGGCTCATATAACCCATCTTTTAGTGCATTTAGTGCATTCTCTAGTGCCTTTGATCCACTTTTCAATGCATTGAGTCCATTTTTTGGAGCATCTAGGGGATAGTCTAGTGCATCCAGGCTCTATTTTAGTGCATACATTCCATCTTTTAGTGCATCTATACCCTATTTTAGCGCATCCGGTTAATATCAAACTAGAGAGCTAAATTCACCATTTGTTCGATAATTGAAAGCACATTTAGTGATATTTTTTAGAGAAGAACCATTCCTCAGTCACAACAATGTTTTAAACTTGAAGAAACTGGACTTTGTAAGTGAAATTATTTAACTAAACTAAGATCTAACACTTTAAAGTGCCTAATCATCAATCACATCTTTGATTGTTAATCTAAGTTTCATCATTAGGATTTGTCATCCTTCATCATGAAACAACACTATACAATCATATTTAACTTAGTCTTATCAATAGGATTTGTCATCCTATTTTACTTAGTTAATACCATTGGCACTCTCCAACAAAGATCAAAGTTTAGTGAAACTTTAACACTTGTATGCCTGTTTTAAAAAGATCCCAAATGCAAAAACTCAAAGAAAAGGAAATTGAAACTCAAAACACCATGGATGAAGGAGAAGAAAATCCATTCCATAGATTCCACCAACCTGAAAATGATGAAATAACTGAGGAGGAAATTCAAATAGCTCAACAAGACCCCAAATTCCACAAATTCATGGAAAAGATATTTGAAAAATATGGAGAGAAATAATTTTTGATTCTGGAAAACCAAGGTTTGAAACTACCTAATGAATTTGATGTTACTCAATTGAAAGAACCTCCTAAAAGAACTAAAACTAATCCATCAAACACAAATCCCATGGATGCTTTAACTAATCGAATGAAAAATATCCAACAACTTCTTGACTTGCAAAGAGGAACCACAAAAGGATACTTGATACAAGACATATTCCCATATCCTTTTGATCAAACTATGAACATGATACCCTTTCCTAAGCATTGTGAATTTCCAAAATATGATAAATATAATGGTAAAAATGACCCTATAGATCTAAGGGAATTTCACACCATGAGCCTTGAATTTGCACATGAAGAGACTTATTTGATGAGATTTTTTCCACCAAGCTTAGGTGGCCAATGCATGGAATGGTTCTCAAAAATTCCGCTAAGTATTAAGTCCTTTGAAGAGCTAGTTAATAGATTCATCACCCAATACTCCTACAACATCCAACACGAGGTAACCATGAAGGATCTTTGCAACACATAACATAAAAAGGGTGAATTATTTCTCATATGTTTACAAAGATGGAGAAGATTGTTTGCAAGATATGCTCATCTCATACCTAAAAAGGAAAAGATGGAAATCTTCATTGATAATCTAAATGATGAGATGAGCTATAGACTTGAATTGCAATGTCCACCCACCTTTGAGAAGATGATTGAAAATGGACTCAAAATTAAAGAAGCCTTGGTTAAAGGAGTCTTGAAAATCTATAATGAAGGAAATAATTCAGAAAACTCCTCTAATCATTATAACAACAATGATGAAGGGTATGTGCAGGATCATCATGGAAAAAATAGGCCCTTAAGTGGCAAAAAAATTAGAAAAATAAAAGTTAGGCAACTTGACGTAAAAATTTGAATAAGTTATCCATAATATTTTAAAAATATGTAAGAATAGAATCTGTAGCAAATTGAATGTAGTTTCTAATCTACTAGGTTTTATAAAAAAAAAAATCTATTTGGTGAAAATTTGAAATTTCAATGCAGTGGTACTTAAATTTTAGGGAAAAAATAAGAATAGGTGTCTGTCTAACCACCCTAACCACAATAAAATGATAATAATTTTTTATAATATTTTAGATATAAGTAGAGGAATCATGCCCCAATGTGATGCATATTTTTTTGTAATTTTTTTCCAAGTAAAACAATTAATTATGAAATTTTTATTACAATTTTTAAAAAAAATAAAAACTCATATGTTTGACCACCTTAACTTGGTCAAAACTTCATGAAATTTAATTTTTCTTTATTTAATCCTATAGTTTGTGAATCATAGAATGTGACACATGTTTTGGATTGAAAAAAGTGATACCGTTTGAAAGCTATAGATGTTTTTCAATCAGCCTATCAATTAGGACTTTAGTCGTAATTTGGATAGAAAATGAGTAATAATTACTTATTAAATTCAAAGTAAATCATAATTTATATCGGTGGAAAGATAAGAATCTCCTTTAAAAACCCTTTTCATTTCATGAATTTTTGGTAAAAAAATAGTCGTCAGCCACATACCCATCATATTGCCACTTTTTGGGCCATCATGATCCTGCACATACCCTAAACCAAAATTCTGGAAAAGAAACAAAAATGTTGGTAACAATGATGTTGTAGCTAATACACAAAATGAAAAACTAGTCTTTAACTTAACAACTATTGCCTCTAAAAACAATCCAAACAATAATAAAACACCAATCAAAATACCAATGAAAACAACAATCAAAACAGTATTGAATCTAAACCACCACCATATCGAACACCATCAAATCGAAGAAGATTCACACCTTTGGGACAATCACTCGAATCAACATTGAAAGAGCTTCTTGCAACCAAACTTATAACATTACCAAAGGCACGAGATTGCGAACCAATAGTTAAACCATCTTGATGGAATGATGCATACTATTGTGATTCTCATCAAAACAAAGGACACAAAATAAATGACAGTATGCAACTAAAAAATTTGGTACAAGATTTGATTGATAGAAAATAAATATTGGTAGAAGGACCTCAAATGAATAATGATCATGGAGCATTTAAGAACCCCTTACCAAACTACGAAAAAGGAGAATCTTCTTCTACCAACAACAAAGGTAAAAATGTGAACTATGTTTATGACACCACTATTCTTCATATTTTGGTAGTTGAGGATAAGAACAATGACATTAAAATCAATGAACAACAAGGAATGGTTGCAACTGATAATAAAACTAATGGCATTGAGATTTATGATAAACAAGGCATTGTTACAACTAAAAATCAACTCAATGGCATCCACATCAACACCAAATCAAATCAAATAAATGACTTCATACCAATAAATCTGATCACAAATGTTGCTGCCATTGATAATCAGATTAATGCCATTAAAATCAGAGAAAAACAAGATTACTAACCAGTCAATGCAACCACAAGAGGGAAGGCCAAAGTAACATTGAAAGGAGTTGCATCCAACGCAACTGCCACCCCTTCAAATCAATACAACATAGTTGATCAATTGCAAAAAATCCCAACTCAGATATCCATATTGGAACTCCATAAAATTTCACCAGCTCACAAAGAGATTCTGGAACAAGCTCTAGTGGCCACCACAATACCAAATAATTTGGAAGTTTGTCAATTCCAAGATATGGTGGGACACTTGACTGCACCTCATTGCCTATCCTTTTCTAAAAATGATGATGTATCACTCACCCATCCACACAATGCTACCCTCCACATTGAGGTTTTAATTCACAAACACTAGGTCAAACGTGTTCTAATAGATGGTGGAGATGGCCTAAATATATACAATTTAAAACTTATCTGTGCACTAGGATATTCAAAAAATGCAATTGATGCTAGAAGAAAAATCACTATAAAAGCCTATGATGATGAAGAGAGATCCTCCCAAGGATTGATAGTGTTACCAATTTAAGTGGGACCAGTTGTAAAATATATAATCTATCAAATGTTAGATAAGGAGTTGACATACAATATACTCTTGGGACATCCTTGGATCCACAAAATGCAAGCAGTGCCATCAACATATCACTAGTGCTTGAAGTTTCCTTATAACGAGCAAGAAATCACTGTTGGATCTCATTTGTGTTTATAGTTTGTCCTTGATGAAAAAATCCTTTTCAGTATGTTCTCATTGTTGATATGTCTCAGAATGGTTCTCCTTGCACATCATAGGTTTTGGTTGTTTGAAGAGTCTTCTTGATCCAATTTGAAATGTCTAAGTTGCCTATTGGCAAGACATTTCAGAAGTCTTGGCGATTGAATTTATCATTCAGGCTACAGTCGGCAAGACTTCTATTGTGTTTTGGTGATAGAATGTATTCTCTATCAGCTTATGGTATACAGTCGGGATAGGGTCTTATCGAAATTGAAATGTCACACCGACTCGCTTTAGAATGAGCATTTTGACAAATTGTAATGCCATTGGTGTGAAGTCAGTGAGATTGCAATGTTATACTGATCGATGGTGAATGGATGTGATTCGACAAAAGTTAGGGTTCTCGAGATAAGGTCTTAGCAAAGATATATTGTTTCCCCGACTAGTGCTTATGGATGTCTATTGGCGAGACATTCACGTGGTTTCAACGACTAAGGATGATCATATCGGCAAAGGTTGTGGCTATTGGGGTGGTGTCTCACCGAGTTCTATATGTCTCCCTGACTTGTGCACATGGAACGGTTCGTCAGTGTGAGTTAGATGGTTGGGCTAATGTCTTGCTGAATTCAAAATGTCTCGGCGACGGGTGCTCTTTGGGTTTCCTTCGGTGTAAGTTAAATCTCTCGGTATGAGGTCTCAGCGATATTGGTTTGTCACACTGACTGGCATAGGAAAGAATCATATCGGCATGAGTTATCCTATCAGTATGATGTCATAGCGAACGTTCAATGTCACACTGACCACCGTTGGAGAATTGTCTTTGGCAGGACATTCTGGATGTCTCAGTGAACCTGTCAAGTCTTGGCAACTAAGTCTTATGAGGGACTTTTGGTGAGAGGCTTGTAATGTCTTAGTGACTCTGAGTGAATGAAGGGCTCTTGGTATGACTCAATATATTCTACAAGAGGTCTCCCCGATGACAGTATGCTATAGCAACATTCATAAGCGAGAAGGTTGCATCGGTGAAAGAAACATAAAGTCATAGCGACATCACATAAGGGGTTTCTTTCAAAGGCTCATTGGTGAGAGTTATTTTCTTTGGGGTATGGTCTTAACGAATACCTTGTGTCTCACTGATTGAATAAAGATCTCCATCGGTATGAGAATAATGATGTCTTGGCTATCTATTGTGAGCTTAGGATGTTTCAAAAAAATAGTGGACAGTCTAAATAGTGTCTCCCCAAAAGTGTTATGTCTTGGCAACAGGAATGAAAGCGTGAGCTTTCAGTAAGACACGAAATGTTCTATGAGTTGTCTCCTCGAAAGTTGAAGGCTATAGCGACGCGGGATGAAAGGATGTCTTTCGGTATAATGAAGCATCATCTACGAGAGGTCCCCCTGAGAGCGATAAGTCACGATGACTTGGAAATGATAGTCTTTCGGTGAAACACTGCGAAATCTACAAAACGTCTCTCCGACAGTAGGATGTCACAGTGACAGATAGAAGGATGCTTTCGGTGAGAGAAATTTTAGGCTACAGCGATAGTGCATGAATCAGAAGGACATAAAATCTCTTGTGTCTCAGCAAGTGGTTAAAGAAATCTCAAACTCTATGGTTGTTTATGGAAACTTCATATTATAGTTACAGGCTGACATCATTGATTGCATCGAATCTCAGAGTTGTTACATAACTTGATATTCATTGAGTTTCTTTCTAAGCTGTTGTGGTTTTTGGATGATTTGAAACTTGTTGGATAAGTTCTTCGATTGATTTTTTCCATCATCGACATTCTGTCGGTATTCAACTTTATATTCAAAAATCTACAAGAGTATCTGAAGATTTGGTGAAAAATGATTTTGAAGATTTCTTCACAACTGACATACTTGAAATGTAAATAAATACTGTGTTAAAAACTGTAAGGGTTGTTGCTTGTATTTCTGAGAGTGTCATTTTTTTTAGTATATGAATGAATGAACTCTGGAGAAAGATGTGTGCTAAACTGAAAATAGAGAAATCCTCTGAGTCACTATTATTGTAATTTTGTAATATGAGCGAGGAGTTGGTACTCCTTGAGATGGGTGTCTTTGAATGAGGGGTTGGTGCTCCTTGAGTTGGTGCTCAGAATTTTAGCCTATAAGGCTTTTGTGAACTTTTGTTTAAAAGATTAAGCCAGGAAGGCATTTAGGGAGGGGTTTTTATATGCCAGGAGGGTTTTCCACTTGGTAAATTCTGGAGTCTTCTTGTTCTTCTGAGTTCCCTTTGCTTTACTATATTGTTTATTATTTCAGTTCACTGTTTGGGTATTATCTTTCTCAATTCTATTTATGAATGATTACATTCAATTCATGAATGCATTAATCGGAGTATATTGAGATCAGATCTAGGCTATAGTTATTTGAATTTGTGAAAATTGGTCAAATTTGTTATAACATTGATTCACCTGCCCTCTCAGTGTCATTTTAACTCCAACAATTGGTATCAGAGCCTAGGGTCCTCTGATTGGTTTAATTACCTTGGATTGATCTTGGTCTTGGAGTTTTTTTTAATGGCACATTCTCAAGACGGTGCCTCTATAACCAGAGCTCCATTATTTGATGGAACAGGTTATGTGTTCTGGAGAATAAGAATGGAAGCTTTTCTTGTTTCCTATGATGTTGATGTTTGGAGCATGGTTTTAGAAGATTACAATGTACTAGCCATTATTCCCACTGATGCTACTAAGAAAAATAAGTATGAAACAAATGCCAGAGCTAAGCAAGCCATCTTGTGTGGATTAACTAAAGATGTGTTCATTAAAGTCATGCATTGCAAATCTGCTCATGGAATCTGGGAAAAACTTGAAACTATATATCAAGGGAATGAGAAAGTCAAATTGTCAAAAATCATTACTCTCAAACATCAGTTTGAGGAGTTGAAAATGAAGGATGATGAGAAAGTTGCTGAATATTTTCTAAGAGTTGATGAAATTGTCAATGGAATGAAAGGTCTAGGTCAAGAGGTTAATGAATTTGATGTGGTCACAAAAGTTGTTAGGTCCTTACCATCTAAATTTGAATCTAAGGTTTCAACCCTAGAAGAAAAGAAACACTTTGATAATCTTACCTTAGACAGCCTGCAAGGAATACTTACTGCCTATGAAATGAGAACTAGCAAAAACATTTCAATAGGAAAAGAAACTGCCTTTAACACTGAAAAGAAAGAGAAAATCAAAGTCAGTGAATCAGAGTTGTCTGATTCTAAAGAATCCCATTTTGTTAGAAGATTTAAAAAGGTATCAAGAAAATATAAGGGAAAAATTCCCTTTAAATGTTTTAACTATGGAAAAATAGGTCACTTTGCAGCTAAGTGTCCATATGATGATCAAATAGGTGACAATGAGACATCTAAAAAACAGTCTCAAAAGAAGGCTTTTAAACCTAAAAGAAAGTTCAATTTGAAAAAGAAGAAAAGTCTATTTAGTAAGGATGAATCTAATTCTGAATCTGAAGATTCATCAGTTGAAGAATATGAAACCTTGTTCATGGCTGAAACCTCTCAACAAAATGTATACAATCTTCTCGACACATCAAGCAATGGCAATAATCAAGGTATGTGTTTAATGAGCCAAATTGAAGAAAGTTGGTTATGGCATAAAAGATTAGGACACATAAACTTTGAAAATCTGGTTAGAATAAGAATCAGAATGTGAGAGTTTTACCAATACTGAACAAGCCAGAAAATTTTGTGTGCAAAGAATGTCTAAGTGGTAAACAAACTAAAATCAGTTTCAAAACAAAAGAACATTCTTCTTCAAAACCTTTACAAGTTGTGCACACTGACTTATGTGGACCAACCAGAACAAGATCTATTAATGGTGAAAGGTACTTTATGCTGTTTGTGGATGATTATACTAGAATGGTTTGGGTCACATTTCTTAAGCACAAATCAGAAGCATTTGAAAGGTTTAAAATCTTTTGTAAATTGGTTGAGAAATAATTTGATTTGAAACTTAAATGTCTGCGATCTGACAAAGGAGGTGAGTTCACTTCTCAAGAGTTTATTGATTACTATGAATAGCACGACATTAAAAGACAGTATGCTACAACAAAAACACCTCAACAAAATGGGGTAGTTGAAAGTAAAAACAGAACTATAAAAGAAATGGCTAGAACAATGTTAGATGAATCTAAGTTGCCTGATATGTACTGGAAAGAAGCTGTTCATATAGCTATATACACTTTGAACAGAGTGGAAATTAGAGTAAAATCTAAACACACTCCTTATGAAGTATGGTATGGAAGAACTACTTCTGTCAAATACTTCAAAATTTTTGGAAGTAAGTGTTTTATCGAAAAGGATGATGATGACCTTGGGAACTTTCAATCAAAAAGTGATGAGGGTATCTTTTGGGATACTCAACTCACAACAAAGCTTATAAATGCCTTAACAAAAGGCTTAATAAGATTGTTGAAGTTGTTAATGTAAAATTTGATGAGAGATCACATTTGTATGCTGAATCTTTGCAGGATAATGAGGAAGAAGAACTTGAATTAGAAATAATTTAAGAAGGAACTGTGTCAGCAAGCCCTAGGAATGAAACAACAAGTCCTGAAAAGGTTGCTTCAAAAGCTCTAACCAAATATCACCCCAAAGATCAGATTATTAGGGATAAAAATGTAGGAGTTCAAACTAGAAGAAAGGCTGCATAATCTGATGAAAAAACACAAATAGCTTTCTGTCTAGTTACTCAGTTTGGGCCTAAAATTTTTAATGAAGCTCTCATAGACTCATGTTGGCTTAATGCTATGCAAGAAGAGATTGATCAAATTGAGAAAAATCAGACTTGGGAGTTAGTCCCAAGACCAGATGATAAGAATGCCATTGGAGGCAAATGGATATACAAAAACAAGCTTGATGAAAATGGTAATGTCATTCATAACAAAGCAAGATTTGTTTGCAAAGGCTATACTCAACAAGAAGGTATTGATTTTGGTGAAACCTTTGCACCCGTTGCTAGATTAGAATCTATCAGAATATTCTTGGCTTATTATGTTTATAAAGACTTTATTGTTTATAAAATGGATGTCAAAATTTCTTTTTTAAATGGCTATTTAGATGAAGAAGTCTATGTTGAACAACCTGAAGGATTTATGTGCAATGATAAGCCTGATCATGTTTACAGATTGAAAAAGGTCCTTTATGGCTTAAAACAAGCTCCTAGAGCTTGGTACTCTAGGCTTGACAGTCATTTGCTTTCAAATGGTTTTGTTAGAGGAGGTGTAGATAGCAATCTTTATGTTCAAATTGAAGGTTCTGATATTCTGGCTGTTGAAATATATGTTGATGACACTATCTTTGGTTGCAACAATGTTACATTGAGTAAAAAATTCTCTCAGCTAATGGAATCTAAATTTGAAATGTCATTATTAGGAGAATTAAATTTCTTCTTTGGTCTTCAAATATCTCAACGTGAAAATGAGATATTTTTGTCATAAACCAACAATGCTAGAGAGATGCTTAAAATTTTTTAGATGGATGAATGCCATCCAGTTAGCACTCCAATGTCTACTGGATGCAAACTTACTAAGGTTGATGATTCCCCTAATACAAATCAAACTGAATACAGATCAATGATTGGCAGTCTATTATATTTAACTGCTTCTAGACCTGACATTATGCAGGCTGTTTTCACTATTGCATGGTTCCATGCATCACCTAAAGAATCCCATGTCACTACTGTTAAAAGAATTTTTAAATATATTCAGGGTACTCTTAATTATGGTCTATGGTATCCTAGAAGCAATGATTTTTCACTGATTGCATATATTGATGCTGACTGGGCTGGTTGTTTGGATGATAGGAAAAGCACCAGTGGTGCTACATTCTTTCTTGGTGATCGATTAGTGGCATGGCACAACAAGAAATAAGAATCTGTTTCTCTCTCTACTATTGAAGCAGAATACATTGCTGCCACTTCATGTTGTACTCAAGTTCTTTGGATGAGTCAAACTCTATCTGATATGGGTATTGGAATTCCTAAACCTGTTTCTATTCTCTATGACAACACCAATGCGATAAATATTTCCAAAAATCCTATTTTTCACTCTCGCACTAAACATATTGCTATCAAGTTTCATTTTCTTCGTGAAAAGGTTTGGCTAATGAAGTCTGCTTATAGTTTGTTGGATCTCAAGATTAGGTGGCTGATATTTTTACTAAGCCCTTAGCTAAAGAGTTATTTGAAAGATTGAGACTTTGATTGGGAGTTATCTCTCAATCTTTACTTCTCTGATTTTCCGAGCATTAGCTTAGGGGGAGCTTATTATATATTTTGATTCACTAAAAGCTCTCCTACCATCTTGGTTGTTGCACTATTACTCTTCTTGAAGCTGTTTCTAATGGTGTTTTTGGTTGGCTCAGTTGTGTTATGGCAATGCACATTTTTCTTCTATTCTTTTCCTTGAGGCAAAAAGGGGGAGAATCTTTTATGTTTTGCCATCAAGGACAAAGGGGGAGTTTGTTGGATCTCAGTTGTGTTTACAGTTTGTCCTTGATGACAAAATCCTTTTCAGTATGTTCTCATTGTTGATCTATCTCAGAATGGTTCTCCTTGCACATCACAGGTTTTGGTTGTTTGAAGAGTCTTCCCGATCCAATTTGAAATGTCTGAGTTGCCTATCGGCAAGACATTTCAGAAGTCTTGGCGATTGAATTTATCATTTAGGTTGCAGTCGGCAAGACTTCTATTTTCTTTCGGTGACAGAATGTATTCTCTATCGGCTTATGGTATACAGTCAGGATAATGTCTTATCAAAATTGAAATGTCACACCAACTCACTTTAGAATGAGCATTTCGGAAAAGTGTAATGCCACCGGTGTGAAGTCACAACGAAATTGCAATGTTATACCGACCGATGGTGAATGGATGTGTTTCAGCAAAAGTTAGGGTTCTTGGGATAAGGTCTTAGCGAAGATATATTGTTTCCCTGACTAGTGCTTGTGGATGTCTATTGGCGAGACATTCACGTGGTTTTGACGACTAAGGATGATCGTATCGGCAAAGGTTGTGGCTATCCGGGTGGTGTCTCACCGAGTTCTATATGTCTCCCCGACTTGTGCACATGGAACGGTTCATCGGCGTGAGTCAGATGGTCAGGCTAATGTCTTGCCGAATTCAAAATGTCTCACCGACGGGTGCTCTTTGGGTTTCCTTTAGTGTAAGTTAAATCTATCAGTATGAGGTCTCAGCGATATTGGTTTGTCACACTGACCGGCACAGGAAAGAATCATATCGGCATGAGTTATCCTATCGGTATGATGTCATAGCGAACGTTCAATGTCACACCGACCACCATTGGAGAATTGTCTTCAACAGGACATTCTGGATGTCTCAGTGACTCCAAGTGAATGAAGGGCTCTCGGTATGACTCAATATATTCTACAAGAGGTCTCCCCGATGATAGTATGCTATAGCGACATTCATAAGGGAGAAGGTTGCATCAGAGAAAGAAACATAAAGTCACAGTGACATTGCATAAGGGGTTTCTTTCAAAGGCTCATTGGTGAGAGTTATTTTCTTTGGGGTATGGTCTTAACAAGTACCTTGTGTCTCATTGATTGAATAAAGATCTCCATCAGTATGAGAATAATGATGTCTTGGCTATCTATTGTGAGCTCAGGATGTTTTGGAAAAATAGTGGACAATCTAAATAGTGTCTCCCCCAAAGTGTTATGTCTTGGCAACAGGAATGAAAGTGTGAGCTTTCGGTAAGACACAGGTTGTTCTATGAGTTGTCTCCCCAAAATTTGAAGGCTACAGTGACATGGGATGAAAGGATGTCTTTTGGTATAACGAAGCATCATCTACGAGAGGTCCAACTGAGAGTGATAAGTCACAGTGACTTGGAAATGATAAAGTCTTTCAGTGAAACACTGCGAAATCTACAAAGCATCTCTCCAACAGTAGGATGTCACAGTGATAGATAGAAGGATTCTTTCGGTGAGAGAACTTTTAGGCTATAGCGATAGTGTATGAATCAGAAGGACGTAAAATCTCTTGTGTCTCAGCAAGTGGTTAAAGAAATCTCAAACTTCGTGACCATTTATGGAAACTTCAAATTATAGTTATAGGCTGACATCATTGATTGCATCGAATCTCAGAGCTGTTACATAACATGATATTCATTGAGTTTCTTTCTAAGATATTGTGGTTTTTGGATGATTTGTAGCTCGTTGGATAAGTTCTTCGATTGATTTTTTCCATCATCGACATTCTATCAGTATTCAACTTTATATTCAAAAATCTGCAAGAGTATCTGAAGATCTGGTGAAAAATGATTTTGAAAATTTCTTCACAACCGACATACTTGAAATGTATATAAATACCTGTGTTGAAAACTGTAAGGGTTGTTGCTTGTATTTCTGAGAGTGTCATTTTTTTTAGTATATGAATGAATGAACTCTGTAGAAAGATGTGTGCTAAACTGAAAACAAAGAAATCCTCTGAGTCACTATTATTGTAATTTTGTAATCTGAGTGAGGAGTTGGTGCTCCTTGAGTTGGTGCTTAGAATTTTAGCCTATAAGGCTTTTGTGAACTTTTGTTTAAAAGATTAAGCCAGGAAGGCATTTAGGGAGTGGTTTTTATACACCAGGAGGGTTTTCCACTCGGTAAATTCTGGAGTCTTCTTGTTCTTTTGAGTACCCTTTGCTTTACTATATTGTTGATTATTTCAGTTCACTGTTTGGGTATTATCTTTCTCAATTCTATTTATGAATGATTACATTCAATTCATGAATGCATTAATCAGAGTATATTGAGATCAGATTTGTGCTATAGTTATTTTAATTTGTGAAAATTGGTCAAATTTGTTATAACACTAATTCACCCCCCTCTCAATGTCATTTTAACTCCAACAATCACAATTTCAGCTAATTCTAACAATCCTCAACATTGCAACACGCTCAAAATAGTCCAAGATACTTTTGTGCCACATAATAGGGAAGCTCACACTCCTAGTTCATCCAACAATGAAAGACAACTAAATTCCTTGTCAAAATGGGTTGATAAAAAATATTAGTCAAAAGATAAGGGTATCAATGATTCTACTCCATCAAGTAACAAAATTTAATTAAATTCCTTGTCAAATCAGCTTGAGGTAAAGGTTCAGTCAAAAGAAAGAGTCGTTTGTGATTCTACTCCATCAGATCATGAAAGACAACTAAATTCCTTATCAAAACAATTTGAGAAAAAGATCCAATTGAAATACAAATGCATGTGTGAATATTCAATTGAGCAGTCATTATGTCTTTCACAATTGCTACCTTTTCTAAGTCATATGGGCAACCATCAACATCAAGACAACAATCCTCACAACCAACCATGCTTGTTGAGGTTAAGTTTGTAAAAGAAAGCACTCTAGTGGATGAATCAAAAGACAAGGATGTTTTAAATTGGTTGTACAAATATGAAGAAGCATCACAAGCATCAACTTCCAATGTTTTAATAGAACCATATGGTAAAAGGTTTACAATCCTAGAGAAGATGGGATATGAGGGAAAAAGGTCCTATCAGTGAAAGAAAAGAAGTTATCATAGAACCAATATAGCCTATCATAACCAATTCAAAGGACAAAACATGGCTAGGATATAGAGAAGAGTCAAAAGAAGAAACCAAGTAGTAGATTTGTGAATGAATCCTCCAAGTGTGAGATAGTTCTGAAATAGATTCCAATGAATATGAATGTGACTCGCTCTTTGAAGAATCTTGTCAGGAAAATGAAATTGATGTGATAGAAAGGTATGCACCATCATGTATGGAAGGACAAAACTCAGGGTCTAGACCTCTTGAATTTGGATCACAACATATCAATGACTCTAGTGAAGATGATCGGACTTCAAGTGAGATAGATCCTTTGAAGGAGAGTAACATCATAGAACTTGAAATTGCTATCAAACACTTTGATGAAATTGCTATCATGGAACTCACCCCTTAACCAATCTGATTATTCTTTACCATTATGGTACACCCCAAACTAATTGATTAGGACCAAACTGAGCTGCTTGATATCCCCATCTTTCCAAATGATGATGCCATTGTGAACTTACTTTCTTCTAAAAATATTGAAACATGTTCCACCAATGAATATCATAGTGAAGCTTCAGAAAGGAGGAGTACCAAATCTCTTAGCTGCAAAACAATGAATATGATAAAAAATTGATCTAATGGTGAAAACCATTTAATGCCAATATTAGATCAAGAAAAAGTAAAAATAAAGAGTGCATCTAATGGTGAAGACTTCTCTAAAGCACTAAAGGATGGGATATTTGACACTCTTCTCGAGCACTATGATGAGAGGTCTTCAATACTAGTTGAACCTACAAAATCCATCAACATTGGTGCAAGTGAAATACTTAAGACCCTACATCTAGCAACATCCATGACAGAGGAAGAGAAACCAAGATTCACCAACTTCTTTGAAGAGAGACAAGTCAACTTTGCTTGGTCCTATACTAAAATTCTAGGAATTGATCCACAACTTATAATGCATCACTTATCTCTACCACCTGGAGTGAAGCCAGTAAAGAAAAAGTTGAGAAAAATGCATCTACATATCGCTCTCCTAGTGAAAGCTGAATTGAAGAAACTATTAGATGCAGGATTTATCGAACCTATTGATTATGCTGAATGGATCTCAAACATTGTACCTATTTCTAAACCAGACAACAACATCAAGATATGTACGTATTTCAAAGATCTTAACATGGATTGTCTGAAAGATAACTTTCCTTTGCCTTACATTGACATCATTGTGGATTTAACAACAGGTCATGCAATGCTATCACTCATGGATAGATTTTTAGGCTATAATCAGATAAAATTTTCCCCAGAGGACCAAGATAAAACCACTTTCACATGCCCATGGGGTAATTTCTATTGGAACATCATGCCTTTTGGGTTAAAGAATGTTGGGGCTACTTATTAGCATGTGATGACAACCATCTTTCATGATATGATGCATACATTCATGGTGGATTATGTTGATGACCTCTTAGAAAAATATTTCATCAGGGAGGGACATTTGGAAATCCTAGATACAATCTTCACTCGGTTGGAAAAGTTCAATGTGAGGTTAAACCCAAAGAAGTGTGTGTTTGGCGTGACATTAGCTAAACTTTTAGGATATATAGTATCAGCTAAAGGATTTGAGGTGGATCTTGTGAAATTCAAATCCATCTTGGAAATGCCTCCTCCCAAGAGTATTAGACAACTTAGATCTTTACAGGGATGATTTCAATCTATTAAGAGATTTATTACACAACTGGTAGATAAAAATCATCCTTTTAATTACTTACTACACAAGAATGTTCCTTTCAAATGGGATGAAAAATGTGAAGCAACTTTTAATCAAATGAAGTAGTATCTAATGTACCCACCTATACTGGTGCCACCAATGGAAGGAAAACCACTATTACTCTACATAGCAACAAATGAGGTATCTTTGGGTGCTCTATTGGCATAGGAAGACTCTGTAGGAAAAGAAAGGGCTATTTATTACATCAATAAAATATTGAATGGCTATGAAATAAATTACACATTCATTGAAAATGCTTGTTTGGTGATAGTGCTCTCTACTCAATAGTTGCGAACTTACATGTTAACCCATACTATCAAACTCATTGCCAAGATTGATCCACTAAAATATCTTCTCAACAAAGCCAATTTAACTGGAAGACTAGCAAAATGGGTAATGATATTGAGAAAATTTGACATGTAGTATGTGGATCGAAAAGCAATCAAGGGCCAAGAAATAGCAAATCAACTAGCCGAAGCACCATTACAAGATGATCATCCCATGCACATTGAGTTTCCAGATGCAAATATTCTCACAGTGTCAACACAACAGTGGATGCTATATTTTGATGGATCTTACACACAACATGGATTAGGTGCAGGAATCCTATTTGTCATGCCTCAAGGACACACCATTCCAAAATACTATAGGTTGATGTTTCCTTGCACTAACAACATAGCTGAGTATGAAGCATTAATCATTCGAATCAAGATAGTTGTAGAATGGAAAATCAATGAGTTACAAGTCTATGGAGATTCTCAACTGGTCATAAATTAGATTAATGATGATTACCAAACAAAAGATGACAAATTGATGCCATATTAGAAAATGGTGGATGATTTCAAGAGTACTATGTTGAAATCAAATTTGAACAAATTCTGAGAGGGGATAACAAATCTGCAGATGCCATGGCGACCATTGCCTCTCTTCTACATATACCAGAGAAACAAACTCATTATGAATTCATGGTGGAACAACTATTTAACCCCACCTATGATAACCCTGAATCCCAAGTCATATACCATTTAGTCAAAGCTGACTCTTCTATCTATGGGAAGATCTACCCCTATCTAAGAGACAATACCCTACCACCAAACTTATCCTGAAACCAAAAACATAACTTTATTCAATAAGCAATTTGACACACCTTGATAGCTGATGTACTCTCCTTCAATGTCTTGAATGTAACGAAGCTAAAAATTCCAAGTAGAAGTCTTTTCAATTTGTTAAGAAGTGTAAGAAATACCAAGTCCATGGAAACCTCATTCATGCACCAACACAATAACTACAACCATTTGCATCAACATGGCCTTTTTGTCAATGGGGACCTGACCTTGTGGGAAAACTACATCCACCTTCATCCAATTGACACAAATTCATCATTACATCCACAAAGTACTTTACAAAGTGGATTGAAGCTTTTCTGCTAATCACAATCACTAGAAAACAAATTGCATCCTTCATCCTAAATTACATTATCTATTGGTATGGTATTCCTCAGTCCATTGTCACTGACAGGTAGTTCCTTCAAGAATCAATACATCCAAGAAATTTGTGAGAAGTTTCATATCCAACATCAATTTTCCACACCATACTACCCTCAAGGAAATGGCCAAGCAGAGGCCTAAAAGAAAACCATTCTAAAAATCTAGAAGAAAATCATCAACGATGCTGGATGTGATTGGCACGTTCAATTGAACCTTGCTTTGTGGGCTTACTGTACTAGTATCTGCACCTTGATAGGAGCCATACCATATGCTCTAGTCTATGGATCAGAGACCATTTTACCTATTGAGGTTGAGCTACCTTCTGTATGAGTGTCCTTGAAGGGAATCATTTCAGAGGAAGATTATAGAGTATCTAGGCTACAAGAGTTGCAACTATTGGATGAGTGTTGTCAGCATGCAGTTGATCACTTGAAAGCCTATCAGAAGAGGATGTTAAGAAGTTACAATCATAGATTAAAACCAAGAACATTTCAAGTTGGTGTCAAAAAATTTAAAAAATCATAAATTCAGAAAAAGTGCAATAAAAATAAGTAGTGAAAACCTGACAATAGGCACTATTTGTGATAGATTAGCTTTTCCATCTATTTGAGCATGTTTTGGCCATTTTCTTTTGCCATCATTATCCCTATCATTGAAAATCCTCATGTACATATCCCGACATTGCAGTTGTGTCTCACCTTGGATTGGGGGAAAAATCCTGAACTCACTAGGGGAAATAAACTTTGAGCTTAACACAATAGATAAGAAAATAGTTAGACAACATAGCAAACACAATAATCAAGATAAAAACTCAATATTGAACATTGATCACAAATTTTTAACATAAACCATCCATATCAAACAGTTAAATCAATTGAATAAAAAAAATTTAAATAGATGATGTTGCTTCTGAATCATGGTTTTATCATGTTAGCATGAGTGTTCAATTATTGTATCTCATATCTTTAGAGCGCCTCGAGGATGTCTTCAACTAGAGGAACAAGGAAGGAGCACAATTTTTCTTTTTATGCTATCTGTGAGTTGATCATTACTAATATGTGAATTGTTAGGAGATGTGCTCTACAAAGTATCACTTATGACATTCCAAATTTACATAAGAAAATGATTAACTCTTGTCTGTTTACACAAGAAATGCTCAGGTCATCTCAGTTCAATTATACCTAGATGCTTGTGTTAACTTGTAATATCAAAAATCATGGAAGTAATGCTCAGGTCATCATGGTCTAATTATACCATCAATGTTTGTACTCACTTTCAACAATTCAAAAAGCTTAATGATGATAAAAACATGACAAATCGGCTGATACAATGACAAATTTGCATATTTAGTTTTGCATGATTAAAGTACATTGCATTCATATTAGTTTTGCATCTACATTATAGATTTTCCAAGGCTAGCACAATTTTCAAAATGTTGTTATCTCTCTCATTAAAAGATTGAGTACACTTGACATTAACAAAAAAAAATCATTAACATATAGTGGAATTATCATACACTAGAAAGAATCATCATAAGCATATCATAAATACATTAGAATCATCATAAAATTCATCTCATATAGCAATTAGATCATATATTTGCATTTGAAAAACACAAAAATAACGTACATTGCATCTCATTTGCATAATCAAATCCATCTCATATAGTGTAAAAGCATCATTCATAAAACATATAGAATCATAAATCAAGCATCATCATTTCATCATTTCATAATTATAGGCATCACATAGCATATAGAATGGAAATAAAAGGAATCCATCATACATGAATATAGACAACATATAGATCGATAATATCAGGTGCATCTCATTTATAATCTCAAAATAATAATGTAAAAGTGTACAATGATGTCATAAAGCATGGAGAGATACATCATAAAAATGTGGTAGAATAATCATCATGTCTCAGAACAGAGTATACATCATGTCTCAAATACAACAAATATCAACATCAGAGCTATGTGTTGCTTCCCCCAGACAATGCTAGCCCCACTACGCCGCTTGCTCCACCACCCAATGGCCTTGCACCGAGATCTCTACGAGGTGGCCCTATCACACCCCTGCTAGTAGTCTGAGAGTGGCTCCAACCTGATTTGGCACTGGTTGACTATGCATAACTCACATGCTACTCTACAGGCACTACCTCATGATACCACAACCTATAATATTCAACCTCCTTAGTGGAGCGTCGTACCTCTCTAAGGTAATCTACTGTCGTGGTACCCTCAGAAAATCCTTTTATCTCTCTGATAAGGCCTCTACCTGCTCGAAACTTTGTCTCAAGGTATCTCTCTCTGTTATCAGAGAGGTGATCTATTCCTATGCTTAAGCCTATGCCTATGCCTATGCCTGTATCTATGCTTGGGCCTATGTCAACTATGCTTGTAAGGTCTGCACCTGTGTCTGAAGGGAAACTATATGTGCCTACTGTTGGTGGGAGGGAAAATGAATGTGAATTTTCTATGGTCCTATAGATATCATGGATCTCCTCCTCCGAGTCACTCTCGCCTCCAATATTGGCCCTGCACCTCCATCACCTCCACCTGCATCCCCATCTCCACCATCATCTCCACCTCCACCATCCCCATCTCCATTATCTCCATCATCAATTCTATCACTCTCCTCCTCCTCATCACCTCCTCCACCCCTCCCCCATCTTGGTGCCTGATCATCATCTAATGAAGATACTGGCTCGTTTAGACTAGATATCCTCAGGAAAGGATGTGCAAAGAAATAATGTGCATACTCTTGTGATACTGTAGCCTCTAAGATCTCTAAATGGTACTCCCACATAACTAGATGTAACCCATGGTACTCCAGTCATGTTGCATCATATGATAAAGTAGGCCCCCACTCCAGAATGTCTTATCATCTGCGTGCATATAAAGCAACTCCCTAGGGCATACCCTATACTTGCTATACTATCGTAACACTCTCCCAAGAAGGAATATCTGAATCATAAACTACATCCCCCCAATCAAATATCTGGCCGTGCACACATATGGCATCTTTGTGTCACCCTCCATCCACTGCTCATAGTCTAGATAAGGCCTTCATGTCATAGAATCTAAGTCATCCAATACTCGTCTCCAACATTTTAGTTTTCCTAGCTTATGCTAGACAACTAGGCATTTGTATCCAAAGATCTGAGTCCTCCCAATTGGACATTGTCTATCTGCTATAGGCTGAGTGACAGTTATGTGCTCCCATACCCATATCTGCAGTAGTGTCACCCCAGCTAACAAATTGGCCCCTTTGAGATAAACCACCTGGTGAAGATTATTGTACAAGTGAGATAGCATGCAAGATCCCCAGGCATATTGAGTCCTTTGAGTAATCATGCTCTCTAGAATCTGGCCCCATCCAATTAAGAGTTCCTTCGACCTACAGTTGAGACATAAAAAAACTCCAATAAATCCAACAAGAACACATGGTAGTGGCGCATAAGAATCAAACATCTCTTGCCATGGAATCTCATATCCGCAAATCTAGTCATCAACAAAGAGTCTCCTCAATGCATCAGTACCTCCCTGCTCCATGTGATCATAAACCACAAGCTCACCAACAACATAAATCCGTAGTATCTGGTATACATCCTTTGGAGTGACTATCATCTCACTAGTAGCTAAATGAAATGTTTGGTCACTGTGCCACTTCTTAGCCAAAGTAGTCAACAATTCCTTGTTGACCCTATACTGGGGCATGTCTATCAAAGAAGTCAAACCGCATCATCCAATCACATCTAGATCAACCTACACCAACTATGGAATCAAGTCCCAGGTCTTTGGGAATCACTCCTAAGATTGGAGAATCCTTGAAGGCTCCTATCATCATAACATATCACAAATCACAATCTTATTGATCAACATTAATCAACATATCAATCTAATCAACTCTAGTGAGATTTTGATCAAATCTCGTGAGAGTCTATCATTGATCCTCACTTATGATGAGGTCAATCATCATTATATATCCTATCATTTATCATCACCTATCATGAGGTCAATCATCATCATCCTATCATTGATTATCGCCTATCATGAGATCAATCATCATCTAATCTATCAACATCATCAAACAACATCAAAACATTGGCTTATGTGATCAACAATCATTAACATCAAGGGGTTTAATCAATGTTTCATCAATCTAGTGTAGATGTGCTAAAACATTCTATGTGCTCAAAACATGTATGCACTAGAAAATTTCATAGATGCACCAAAACAGTGCCTCAATGTGCTAAATCTATGGATGTGCCATCAAATTCCATCAATGCGCCATTTTACTATATCAATGTGCAAAATCTCTCAATGCACTAAAATGATCACCAAATGCACTAATATATGACTTCTATGTGCTAAGTTACCTAATGTGTTAAACTCTTGACTCAATGCGCTAAAATCTTTCATCTATGTGCTACAAAATTCTATGCACTACATTATTCAACCTATGCACTAGAAAACAAACCCTATGCACTAAAAATTCCTATGCACTAAAATAATCTACCAATATGCTAAAGTGGGTGTTGGATGCACTAAAATGCTAAAAATAAAATTTCAAGCTTGAAAAACACACCAAAAACATCATTTGAAATTAACGAGGAGGTTTTTCGGGGTATGTATTGAAGGTCCATACGTGGCTAGATGGTTGTGATGTCAAACACACTTTAATCGATGGGTTTGGATTGGGATCACCATCTTACTCAATTCGCTCAACTCACCCAATCACTCAAATGAGGCTCTTTTTCATCCTTTTACCTTTTTAAGGGGTGATTAAGTGGTAATTAAGTGGAAATTTAGTGGGACTTATTTTATTTTTCAAAGGGGCATCAGTTAATCAATTAATCAAAGTGGCAGGTTTAATACTATTATTTGAGAGATAAATTGTCTCAGCATCATAAAATTTGAAAATCATAAAAAAATAAAAAAAATTCAAAAATTCCTCTATTTATCTCTTGAGGGGGCATATATCCATCATCACTCTGAAAATCAGCATCTAGGGCATATCGATTTTTTTTTTGTCAGCATCATTAACAAATTTTTCTTTGAAGCAATGTGTAAACACATCACT
>VDFB02000015.1:287834332-287872540 GCA_007258455.2 Sequoia sempervirens
CTCTCCTTGATTCTCTCCAACTTCTTCATCCTCCACCCTCGATCTCTCCAGTTAAAATCCCGACCGTTGGTTGTTGCCACATCAAAATATGGCTTGGAAAATCTATAAATATTGCCTCATTCTATACCAAAGGATCCCACTTTTGAGCAATCTTACTATGCATAAATTTTCATTAGAGCATTTGTGAGCATTCATCATTTGAGCATTTAGAATCATTTAGCATAATCATGGCTTGGTTGTTAGTTGCCTCTTAGTTTTTGTAGTTTCATCGCATCATTTTCATAACATAATCTTCATTTTCATATAGTAGAATTAGCATCATTATCATATCACTCATCAATAATATAGTTTATCAATCATGTAGGAATAGATTTCTTGCATTTTCCAACATCTTGTTCTTTAGGTTGTCATTCTAAAAGTCATAGTGCATACACAATCTGAGAGCCACAATTATTTAATTAATCCTTGGAGATAGGAAACAATGGGACGAATTTAGAGAATTTGTTTGTTTCAATTTGATTAGATTTGTTATTTGAATTCTCTAATATAATGTTTCATTGATTGTGTTGTTTTATTACTCACTCATATATTTTACACAGACATAAATTGGCACCCATTGTGGGGCCCTACCCCATTTTTATTAACGTTTTCAAGAAATTTGTTTATAGATTTGGATGTGAACTACTATGTAGCACACTTGTGGTTTCTTTTAGCGCATATGAAACATCTTTCAGTGCATCCAGTCTATGTTCTAGTGCATACAACTCATCTTTTAGCGCATCACGATCATCTTTTAGTGTATTCAGGGGTTATTTTAGCACATGTAGTGGTTTTTTTAGTGCATTCAGTAGTTTTTCTAGTGCATTCAGTAGTTTTTCTAGTGCATACAGTAGTTATTTTAGTGCATATGGTCTCTATTTTAGCACATCTAGTTTTATTTGCAGAAATTCAAAATTTCAAGAACTAGTTTATATTTTATGTGTTGTAGATACTTAAATATGTTGTCAAAGAAAATTATCTAAAACTACTGATGGTTTTACAGGGGCTGGAGTTATTTTTTCTTTCTTTTGATTAAATTAGGAATCGGGTTTAATTAAGAGGTTAATGAACACCCTATCTATTTTGATTGTAAAGTGATAGTCCTATTCTCTCCCCTTCACTGAGTGGCCAAAATTCCAGACTCACTCTTTCAAGTTTTTACAACACCTTTAGAAGGCCTATCGTAGTGGGAAAAACTACTCACCCTATGGGAATGACCTAAGTGGGAAAAACTAAAGCCAAGTTTTTTGACCCACTATAATCCAAAGTGAATTTGATTAAAATCATATTCAATGGTAGTGTTGAAGATAACCATCCCCAAAGCCTTTGTTCTAAAGTTTGGGAGGTCTCCTAAGGGAGTTTATCATTTTTTGCACCAAACAGAAACTGTTACTATGAACTTTAAGTGTAGAAGCAAGCTGAGTCAGTATCTAAAAATTTTTAATATTCACAACACAAGGGGAGGGAAGAATCTACCCCCAAGATACTCACCATATAACTATCAAGGATTACTGGCCAAAAGTGGAGGATTCGACTTTGGTTAAGACCCAGGAAAGGAAAAAACATGGGCACCCTCTAGGGGGTGACATGGTTGTGTGAGCTGACATAGTTATAAGATGTGGGTTGTGATATTATTAATGAACCTTGATATTAGGAGTGTTTGATCTATTTTATCTTGTTCTATACCTGTGGAAATCAAAGGAATTAGACCTGATTCTTGAACATACACTTTATGTTTAGTTCCTAGGTTTGAGACAATTGTTTTACAACTTGTGCTTGAAATCATTATTCAAGAAGTCATCCATTTAAGAACACTTAATTCACATGATTCACAAAAAGGAAAAAGAAAGAAAAAATAATTGTTAAGAAGATTATCCCCTGAAAGTATTCAAATCCACTGATTCAAAACAAAATAAGTAGACAGACTTTCAAAATAGTGAACACTTCTAATTTAGTGCATGGATTCCTTGTTTCAGCACATTGAGCTCATTTTTTAGTGCATCTGAGTCATTTTCCAACACATTTGACCAATTTTATAGCACATCTACATCCTTTTATAGCGCATAGGTTCCATCTTCCAACACACTTGTAAATTTGTTTAGCGCGCATTCACCTAATAATCCAATAGAGTACCAAGTTGAATCATATTTTAGGGGTAGTCTAGCACACCACTAGCTTTTTTTAGCACATTTGATCCATTTTCCAACACATATAGGTCTTTTTCTGGTGCATATAACCCATCTTTTAGCACATTTAGTGCATTCTCTAGTGCATTTGATCCACTTTTCAATGCATTGAGTCCATTTTCTAGTGCATCTAGGGGATAGTCTAGTGCATCCAGGCTCTATTTTAGTGCATGCATTCCATATTTTAGCGCATTTGTACCCTATTTTAGCACATCCAGTTAATATCAAACTAGAGAGATAAATTCAACATTTGTCCGATAATTGAAAGCACATTTAGGGATCCTTTTTAGAGCAGAACCATTCCTTAGTCACAACAGTGTTTTAAACTTGAAGAAACTGGACTTTGTAAGTGAAATTCTTTAACTAAACTAAGATATAACACTTTAAAGTGCCTAATCATCAATCACATCTCTGATTGTTAATCTAAGTTTCATCATTAGGATTTGTCATCCTTCATCATGAAACAACGCTATACAATCATATTTAACTTAGACTTATCAATAGGATTTGTCATCCTATTTGACTTAGTTAATACCATTGGCACTCTCCAACAAAGATCAAAGTTTAGTGAAACTTTAACACTTGTATGCCTGTTTTAACAAGATCCCAAAAGAAAAAACTCAAAGAAAAGGAAATTGAAACTCAAAACACCATGGTTGAAGGAGAAGAAAATGCATTCCATAGATTCCACTAACCTGAAAATGATGAAATCACTGAGGAGGACATTCAAACAGCTCAACAAGACCCCATATTCCACCAATTCATGGAAAATATTTTTGAAAAAGATGGAGAGAAATAATTTTTGATGCTGGAAAACCAAGGTTTGAAACTACCTAATGACTTTGATGTTACTCAATTGAAAGAACCTCCAAAAGAACTAAAAATAATCCATCAAACATGGATCCCATGGATGCTTTAACTAATCAAATGAAAAATCTCCAACAACAACTTCTTGACTTGCAAAGAGGAACCACAAAAAGATAATTGATACAAGACATATGCCCATATCCTTTTGATCAAATTGTGAACATGATACCCTTTCCTAAGCATTGTGAATTTCCAAAATATGATAAATATAATGGTAAAATTGACCCTATAGATCTAAGGGAATTTTGCACCATGAGCCTTGAATTTGCACATGAAGAGACTTATTTGATGAGATTGTTTCCACCAAGCTTAGGTGGCCAATGCATGAAATGGTTCTCAAAAATTCCACTAGGTATTAAGTCCTTTGAAGAACTGGTTAATAAATTCATCACCCACTACTCCTACAACATCCAACACGAGATAACCATGAAGAATCTTTGCAACACAAAACATAAAAAGGGTGAATCATTTCTCATAATTTTACAAAGATGGAGAAGATTGTTTGCAAGATATGGTCATCCCATACCTAAAAAGGAAAAGGTGGAAATATTCATTGATAATCTAAATGATGAGATGAGCTATAGACTTGAATTGCAATTTCCACCCACCTTTGAGAAGATGATTGAAAATTGACTCAAAATTGAAGAAGCCTTGGTTAAGAGAGGAGTCTTGAAAATCTATAATGAAGGAAATAATTCAGAAAACTCCTCTAATCATTATAACAACAATGCTAAACCAAAATTTTGGCAAAGAAACGAAATTTTTGGTAACAATGATGTTGCAGCTGATACACAAAATGAAAAACTAGTCTTTAACTTAACAACCGTTGCCTCTAAAAATAATCCAAACAATAATTAAAACACCAATCAAAATACCAATCAAAACAACAATCAAAATAGTATTGAATCTAAACCACCACCATATCGAACACCATCAAATTGAAGAAGATTCACACCTTTGGGACAGTCACTCAAATCAACATTGAAAGAGCTTATTGCAACCAAACTTATAACATTACCAAAGGCATGAGATTGGGAACCAAGAGTTAAACCATATTGGTGGAATGACGCATACTATTGTGATTTTCATCGAAACAAAGGACACAAAATAAATGACTGTATGCAACTAAAACATTTGGTACAAGATTTGATTGATAGAAAATAAATATTGGTAGAAGGACCTCAAATGAATAATGATCATGGAGCATTTAAGAACCCTTTACCAAACTATGAAAAAGGAGAATCTTCTTCTACCAACAACAAAGGTAAAAATGTGAACTATGTTTATGAAACCACTATTCTTCATATTTCAGTAGTTGAGGATAAGAACAATGACCAACAAGACATGGTTGTAGCTGATAATCAAACTAATGACATTGAAATTTATGACAAAAAAGGCATTGTTACAACTAAAAATAAACTCAGTGGCACCCACATCAACACCAAATCAAATCAAATAAATGACATCATACCAATAAATCTAATCATAAATGTTGTTGCCACGAATAATCATATTAATTTCATTAAAATAAGAGAAAAATAAGATTACCAACCAGTCAATGCAACCATAAGAGGGTAGGCCTAAGTAATATTGAAAGGAGTTTTGTCCAAAGCAACTGCTGCCCCTTCAAATCAATACAACATAGTTGATCAATTGCAAAAAATCCCAGCTGAGATATCCATATTGGAACTCCTTAAAATTTCACAATCTCACAAAGAGATTTTGGAACAAGCTCTAGTGGCCACCACAGTACCAAATAATTTGGAAGTTTGTCAATTCCAAGCTATGGTGGGACACTTGACTGAACCTCATTGCCTATTGTTTTCTAAAAATGATGATGTATCACTCACCCATCCACACAATGCTACCCTCCACATTAAGGTTTTAATTCACAAACATCGATTCAAACGTGTTCTAATAGATGGTGAAGCTAGCCTAAATATATAAACTTTAAAACTTATCTGTACACTAGGATATTTAGAAAATTCAATTGATGCTAGAAGAAAAATCACTATAAAAGCCTATGATGATGAAGAGAGATCCTCCCAAGGATTGATAGTGTTACCAATTCAAGTGGGACCAATTATAAAATATATAATCTATCAAGTGTTAGACAAGGATTTGACATACAATATACTCTTGAGATGTCCTTGGATCCACAAAATGCAATCAGTGCTGTCAACATATCACCAGTGCTTGAAGTTTCCTTATAATGAGAAAGAAATCACCATTTCAGTTGATTCCAACAACCCTCAATATTGCAACACGCTCAAAATAGTCCAAGATACTTTTGTTCCACATAACAGGGAAGCTCACACTCCTAGTTCATCCAACAATGAAAGATAGCTAAATTCCTTGTCAAAATGGCCTGAGAAAAGAGATCAGTGAAAAGATAAGGGTATCAATGATTCTACTTCATCAAGTAACAAAATTCAATTAAATTCCTTGTCAAATCAGCTTGAGGAAAAGGTTCAGTCAAAAGAAAAAGGCGTTGGTTATTCTACTCCATTAGATCATGAAAGACAACTAAATTCCTTATCAAAACAATTTGAGAAAAAGATCCAATTGAAAGACAAAGGCATGTGTGAATATTCAATTGAGTAGTCATTATGTCTTTCACAACTGCTACCTTCTCCTAAGTCATATGGGCAGCTATCAACATCAAGAAAACAATCCTCACAACCAACCATGCTCTTTGAGGTTAAGTTTGTAAAAGCAAGCACTCTAGTGGATGAATCAAAAGACAAGGATGTTTTAAATTGGTTGTACAAAGATGAAGAAGCATCACACGCATCGACTTCCAATGTTTTAATAGAACCATATGGTAAAGGGATTACAATCCTAGAGAAGATGGGATATGAGGGAAAAGGTCCTATCAGAAAAAGAAAAGAAGGTATCATAGAACCAATATAGCCTATCATAACCAATTCAAAGGAAAAAATAGGGCTAGGATATAGAGTAGAGTCAAAAGAAGAAACCAAGCAGCAGATTTGTGAATGAATCCTCCAATTGTGAGATAGTTCTGAAATAGATTCCAATGAATATGAATGAGACTCGCTCTCTGAAGAATCTTGTCAAGAAAATTAAATTGATGTGATAGAAAGGTATGCACCATCACCTATGGAAGGACAAAGCTCAGGTTCTAGACCTCTTGAATTTGGATCACAACATATCAATGACTCTAGTGAAGATGATTAAACTTTGAGTGAGATAGATCCTTTGAAGGAGAGTAACATCATAGACCTTGACATTGCTATCAAATACTTTGATGAAATTGCTATCATGAAACTCACCCCTTTTGACCTTAACCAATTTGATGATTCTTTACCATTGGTACACCCCAAACTAATTGACTGGGACCAAACTGAGCTGCTTGATATCCCCATCTTTCCAAATGATGATGCCATTATGAACTTCCTTTGTTAAAAAAATCTTGAAACATGTTCCACCAATGAATATCATAACAAAGCTTTAGAAAAGAGGAGTTCCAAATCTCTCAGCTGCAAAAATAATGAATATGATAAAAAAATGATCTAATGGCGAAAACCATTTAATGGCAATATTAGATCAAGAAAAAGTAAAAATAAAGAGTGCATCTAATGGTGAAAACCTCTCTGAAGCACCGAAGGATGGGATATTTTACTCTCTTCTCGAGCACTATCATGAGAGGTATTCAATACTAGTTGAACCTACAAAATCCATCAACATTGGTACAAGTGAAATAGTTAAGACCCTACATCTAGTGACATCCATGATAGAGGAAGAGAAACCAAGCTTCACCAACTTCTTTGAAGAGAGACAAGTCAAATTTTCTTGAAATTCCAGGAATGGATCCACAACTTATAATGCATCACTTATCTCTACCACCTGGAGTGAAGCCAGTAAAGAAAAATTTGAGAAAAATGCATCTGCATATCGCTCTCCTGGTGAAGTTGAATTGAAGAAACTATTAGATTGAAGATTTATCCAACCTATTGATTATTATGAATGGATTTCAACCATTGTACCTATTTCTAAACCAGACAACAACATCAGGATATGTACACATTTCAAAGATCTTAACAGGGATTGTCTAAAAGATGACTTTCATTTTCCTAACATTGACATCATTGTGGATTTAACAACAGGTCATGCAATGCTATCACTCATGGACGTATTTTCAGGCTATAATAAGATAAAATTTGCACCAAAGGACCAAGATAAAACTACTTTCACATGCCCATGGGGTACTTTCTATTGGAATGCCATGTATTTTGGGTTAAATAATGGTGGGGCTACTTATTAGTGTGCAATGACAACCATCTTTCATGATATGATGCATACATTCATGGAGGATTATGTGGATGACCTCTTAGAAAAATCTTTCATCAGGGAGGGACATCTAGAAATCCTAGATACAATCTTCACTCTGTTGGAAAAGTTCAATGTGAGGTTAAACCCAAAGAAGTGTGTGTTTGGCATGACATCAACTAAACTTTTAGGATATATAGTATCAACTAAAGGATTTGAGGTGGATCTTGTGAAAGTAAAAGCCATCATGGAAATGCCTCCTCCCAAGAATATTAGCCAACTCAGATGTTTACAAGGATGATTCCAATCTATGAAGAGATTTATTGCACAATTGGTAGATAAAACTCATCCTTTTAATCACTTACTACAAAAGAATGTTCCTTTCAAATGGGATGAAAAATGTGAAGCAACTTTTAATAAAATGAAGCAATATCTAATGTCCCGACCTATACTGGTTCCACCAATGGAAAAAAAACCACTATTACTCTACATAGCAACAATTGAGGTATCTTTGGGCACTCTTTTGGCACATGAAGACTCTGTGAGAAAAGAAAGGGCTATTTATTACATCAATAGAATATTGAATGGCTATGAAATCAACTACACATTCATTGAAAAGGCTTGTTTGGTGGTAGTGCTCACTACTCAATAGTTGTGAAATTACATGTTAAACCATACTATCAAACTCATTGCCAAGTTTGATCCACTAAAATATCTTCTCAACAAAGCCAATTTAACTGGAAGACTAGAAAAATGGGTAATGATATTGAGCAAATTTGACATTTAGTATGTGGATCGAAAAGCAATCAAGGGCCAAGAAATAGTGGATCAACTAGCCGAATCACCATTACAAGATGATCATCCCATGCACATCGAGTTTCCAGATGCAGATGCTCTCATAGTGTCAACACAACAGTGGATTCTATATTTTGATGGATCTTACATGCAACATGGATTAGGTGTAGGAATCCTATTTGTCATGCCTCAAGGACACACCATTCCAAAATCATATAGGTTGATGTTTCCTTGCACTAACAACATAGTTGAGTATGAAGCATTAATCATTGGAATCAAGGTAGTTGTAGAATGGAAAATCATTGAGTTACAAGTCTATGGAGATTCTCAACTAGTCATAAATTAGATTAATGATGATTACAAAACAAAAGATGACAAATTGATGCCATATTAGAGAATGGTGGATGATTTCAAGAAGTACTATGTTAAAATCAAATTTGAACAAATTCCAAGAGGGGATACCAAATCTGTAGATGCCATGGCGACCATTGCCTCTCTTCTACAGATACCAAAGAAACAAGCTCATTATGAATTCATGGTGGAAGAACTATTTAATGCCACCTATGATAACCCTGAATCCCAAGTCATATACCATTTAGTCAAATCTGACTCTTCTATCTATGGGAATATCTACACCTATCTAAGAGACAATACCCTACCACCAAAATTATCTCGAAACCAAAAACATAACTTTATTCGATAAGCAGCTCGACACACCTTGATGTACTTTATTGATGAGGTCTTGATGTCCTCTCCTTCAGCGTCTTGAATGTAACAAAGCTAAAAAAAAATTATGTGAGGTTCATGAAGGTATCTGTGGCACTCATTCAAGTGGACTAACTCTAGCTAAAAAAATCCTATGATTGGGGTATTACTGGCCAAACATGGAGAAGGAGTCTTTTCAATTTGTTAAGAAGTGTAAGAAATGCCAAGTCCATGGAAACCTCATTCATGCACTAGCACAAGAACTGCAACCATTCGCATCAACATGGCATTTTTGTCAATGGGGACTTGACCTTGTGGGAAAAATACATCCACCTTCATCCAATGGACACAAATTCATCATTACATCCATGAAGTACTTTACAAAGTGGATTGAAGCTATTCCCCTAACCACAATCACTAGAAAAAAAATTGTATCCTTCATCCTAAATTACATTATCTATCGATATGGTGTTCCTTAGTCCAATGTCACTGACAGGTAGTTCCTTCAAGAATCAAGAAATCCAAGAACTTTGTGAGAAGTTTCATATCCAACATCGATTTTCCACACCATACTACCCTCATGGAAATGGCCAAGTAGAGGCCTCAAACAAAACCATTCTGAAAATCTAGAAGAAAATCGTCAATGATGTTGGACGTGATTGGCCTGTTCAACTAAACCTTGCTATGTGGGCTTACCATACTAGTATTTGCACCCCAATAGGAGCCACACCATATGCTCTAGTCTATGAATCAGAGGCCATTTTAACTATTGAGGTTGAGCTACCTTCTCTACGAGTGTCCTTGAAGGGAATCATTTTAGAGGAAGATTATAGAGTATCTAGGCTACAAGAGTTGGAACTATTGGATGAGTGTTTTCAGCATGCAGTTGATCACCTGAAAGCCTATCAAAAGAGGATGTTAAGAAGTTACAATCATAGAGTAAATCCAAGAACATTTCAAGTTGGTGACTTGGTCTTAAAAGAGAATCCCCGCAATCAACAAGATCAAGAAAAGAATGGGAAGTTTGAACCAAACTAGTTAGGTCCTTTTGTAGTCATATCAATCTATGGATCTAGAGCCTATCAGCTATCTACACCTGAAGGGGACATATTCAAAGAAACCATCAACAATATTTATCTCAAGAAGTTCTACACCTAACTCATCCATTGCACAGTCAAAGTCCTGAAAAAAATACAATTTTTTTTTGAAAAATGTCCTGAAGAAATGGTCACCCTAATGAAAACCTAGCAAATAGGCATCTTGGTGACAACAAAAGAAGAAGAAGAAGAAGAAAAAATACCAAAAAAAAGTGAAAAATCAAAAAATAAAAAAATCATAAAATTAGAAAAAGTGCAATAAAAACAAGTAGTGAAAACCTGGCAACATGCGCTATTTGTGATAGATTAGCTTTTCCATCTATTTGAGCATGTGTTGGTCATTTTATTTCACCATCATTATCCCTATAATTAAAAATCCTCATGTACATATCCTGGCATTGCAGTCGTGTCTCACCCTGGATTGGGGGAAAAATCCTAAACTCACTAGGGGCAATAAACTTTGAACTTAACACAATAGATAAGCAAACAATCATAAAACATAGAAAACACAACAATCATGATAAAAACTCAATATTGAACATTGATCACAAATTTTTAATATCAACCATCCATATCAAATAGTTAAATCAATTGAATCAAAACAAAATTTAAATGGATGACGTTCCTTCTAAATCATGGTTTTATCATGTTAGCATGAGTGTTCAACTATTGTATCTTGATTTTGTTACCATATCTTCGGAGCACCTCGAGGATGTATTCAACTAGAGGAGCTAGGAAGGAGTATGACTTTTCTTTGTCTGCTATCTGTGAGTTGATCATTACTACTATGTGAATTGTCACGAGATGTGCTCTACAAAGTATCACTGATGACATTCCAAATTTACATAGGAAAATGATTAACTCTTGTCTGTTTACACAAGAAATGCTCAGGTAATCTCAGTTTAATTATACCTAGATTCTTGTGTTAACTTGTAATATCAAAAATCATGGAAGTAATACTCAGGTCATCATGGTCTAATTATACCATCGATGTTTGTACTCACTTTCAACAATTCAAAAGGCTCAATGATAATAAAAGCACGCCAAATCAGCTGATACAATGACAACTTTGCATATGTAGTTTTTCATGATTAAAGTAGATTGCATTCATATTAGTTTTGCATCTACATTATAGATTTTCCAAGGTCGACACAAATTTCAAAATGTTGTTATCTCTCTCATATAGGCATATAGACAACATATAGATCGATAATATCGGCTGCATCTCATATATAATCTCAAAATAATAATGTCAAAGTGTACAATGATATCATAAAGCATGGAGAGATACATCATAAAAAATGTGGTAGAATAATCATCATGTCTCAGAATCAGAGTATACATCATGTCTCAAATACAAAAAATGTCAACATCAGAGCTATGTGCTACTCCCCCCAGAAAATGCTAGCCCCATTACGCCACTTGCTCCACCACTTGATGGACCTGCACCTGGATCTCTACGAGGTGGCCCTATCACACCCCTGCTAGTAGTCTGAGAGTGGCTTTGACGCTATCTGGCACTGGTCAACTGTGCATAACTCACACACTACTCTATAGGCACTACCTCATGATACCGTAACCTATAATATTTAGCCTCCTTGGTGGAGCATCGTACCTCTCTGAGGTAATCTACTATTGTGGTACCCTCAAAAACTCTCTGTAATCTCTTTGACAAGGCCTCTACCTACTCACACCTTTTTCTCAAGGTATCTCTCTCTACTATCAAAGAGGTGATCTATTCTTATGCCTAAGCCTATGTCTCTGCCTATGCATGTATCTGTGCCTGGGCTTGTGTCAGTTGTGCTTGTAAGGTCTACACCTGTTGCTGGTGGGAGGGAAAATGAATGCAAATTTTCTATGGTCCTACAGATATCATGGGTCTCCTCCTCTGCGTCACTCTCACCTCCAATATCGACCTTGCACCTCCATCACCTCCACCTGCATCCCCATCTCCACCATCATCTCCACCTCCACCATCCCCATCTCCATCATCTCCATCATCACTACTATCACTCTCCTCCTCCTCATCACCTCCTCCACCCCTCCTTTGTCTTAGTGCCTGATCATCATCTAATGAAGGTACTAGCTCGTCTAGACTAGATATCCTCGGGAAAGTATGTGCAAAGAAATAATGTGCATACTCTTGTGATACTGTAGCCTCTATGATCTTTAGATGGTACTCCCACATAAGTGGTTGTAACCCATGGTACTCCTGACATGTTGCTTCATATGATAAAGAAGGCCCCCACTCTATAATGTCTTATCATCTGCGTGCATATAGAGCAACTCCCTGGGGAATACCTTGTACTTGCCCATACTATCGTAACACTCTCCCAAGAAGGGATATCTCAATCAGAAATTGCATCCTCCCAATCAAATATCTATCTATGCACACATATGGCATCTCTGTGTCATCCTCCATCCACTGCTCATAGTCTAGATAAGGCCTCCATGTAACATAATCTAGGTCATCCAATACTCATCTCTAGTACTTTAGTTTTCCCAACTTATGTTGGACAACTAGGCCTTTGTATCCAAAGATGTGAGTCCTCCCAACTGGACAATGTCTATCTGCTATAGGCCGAGTGACAACTATGTGCTCCCATGCCCATATTTGCAGCAGTGTCACCCCAGCTGACAAACTAGCCCCTCTGAGATAAACCACCTAGTGAAGATCATTGTACAAGTGAGCTAGCATGCAAGATCCCTAGGAATATTGAGTCCTTTGAGTAATCATTCCTTCTAGAATCTGGCCCCATCCAATTGAGAGTTCCTTTGACCTACGGTCGGGACATAGAAAACCTCCAATAAATCCAACAAGAACGCATGGTAGTGGCACATAAGAATCAACCATCTCTTGCCATGGAATCTCATATCCGCAAATCTAGTCATCACCAAAGACTCTCCTCAATGCATCAGTACCTCCTTGCTCCATGTGATCGTAAACCATGAGCTCACCAACAACAAGAATCCATAGTATCTGATATACATCCTCTGGAGTGATTTTCATCTCACCAGTGGCTAAATCAAATGTGTTGTGGTCATTGTACCACCTCTCAGCCAAAGTAGTCAATAGTCCCTTGTTGATCCTATACTGGGGCATGTCTATCAAAGAAGTCAAACTGCATCATCCAATCACATCTAGATTATCCTACACCAGTTGTGGAATTAGGTCCTAGGTCTTCAGGAATCACTCCTGAGATTGGAGAATCCTTGAAGCCTCCTATCATCATAACATATCACAAATCAACAATCTTATCAATCAACATCAATCAACCTATCAATCTAATCAACTCTAGTGAGATTTTGATCAAATCTCATGAGCATCTATCATTGATCCTCAATTATGATGAAGTCAATCATCATTATATATCCTATCATTGATCCTCACCTATCATGAGGTCAATCATCATCATCCTATTATAAGATCAATCATCATCTAATCTATCAACATCATCAAACAACATCAAAACATTGGCTTATGTGATCAACAATCATTAACATCAAGGGGTTTAATCAACGTTTCATCAATCTGGTGTAGATGTGCTAAAATAGTCTATCTATGTGCTCAAAACATGTATGCACTAGAAAATTTCATAGATGCACCAAAACAATGCCTCAATGTGCTAAATCTATGGATGCGCCATCAAATTCCATCAATGAGCCATTTTACTATATCAATGTGCAAAATCTCTCAATGCACTAAAATGATCACCAAATGTGGTAATCTATGACTTCTATGCACTAAGTTACCTGATGCATTAAACTCTTGACTCAATGAGCTAAAATATTTCATCTATGTGCTACAAAATTTTGTGCTATATTATTCAACCTATGCACTAGAAAACAAACCCTACGTGCTAAAAATTCCTATGCACTAAAATAGTCTACCAATACGGTAAAGCGGGTGTTGGATGTGCTAAAATGCTAAAAATTGAATTTCAAACTTGAAAAACATACCAAAAACATCATTTAAAATTCACAAGGTTTTTTGCGGTATGTACCAAAGGTGCATACATGGCCAGGCGGTTGTGACGTCGAACATGCTCAAATCGATAGGTTATAATTGGGATCACCATCTTACTCAATTCGCTCAACTCACTCAATCACTCAAATTTTCAAAATGCAAATGACTCAAATGAGGCTCTTTTTTATCCTTTTACCTTTTTAAGGGGTGATTAAGTGGTAATTAAGTGGAAATTTAGTGGGACTTATTTTACTTTTCAAAGGGGCATCAATTAATCAATTAATCAAAGTGGCAGGTTTAGTACTATTATTTAGGAGATAAATTGTCTCAGCATCATAAAATTTGAAAATCATCAAAAAATTAAAAAAAAATCAAAAATTCCAAAAATAAAAATAAAAAATTCCTCGATTTATCTCTCAAGGGGGCATATATCCATCATCACTCCAAAAATCAGCGTCTGGGGCATATCGAATTTTTTTTGTTATCATCATGAGCAAATTTTTCTTTGAAGCAATGTGTAAACACATCACTTCAAAGAGAGAAAAAATGTATAAACCTAAAATCGGTCTCAATAATTAATTAATTAAATTCAAGTTATTTAATTAATAAACCTTTTAATTCATCTACTTAAAAATAAATTCTAAATTTATTTATATAGTTCATTTTCTAATTCTTCTATCTTAAATCATATTCTTTTAATCTTAATTAAATAAACAAATTTAAATAGTTTTCCCTTATTTAATTATCTTTCCTCTTACTAAATTTGAATAATTCTAAAATTTTCAAATTTAGTCACATGTCTACAACTTTTTCCTCCTTCCACCTCATCATGTGTCTCAACAAATTGAATATGTCAAATATTTAATTTAGCATTATCTTCAACAAATTCTGAAACAACTTTGGGACACTTGGATCTCTTCTTCCATTTATTCTTCTAAACACTCAACAGATTGTTTTATTAAAGGGAACACTCTCCTTGATTCTCTCCAACTTCTTCATCCTCCACCCTCGATCTATCTAGCTAAAATTCTTACTATTAGTTGTTGCCACATCAGAATATGCCTTGGAAAATCTATAAATACAACCTCATTCTACAACAAAAGGATCTCACTTTTGAGCAATCTTAATCTATAGAAATTTTCATTAGAGCATTTGTGAGCATTTAACATTTGAGCACTTAGAATCATTTAGCATAATCATGGCTTGGTTGTTAGCTGCATCTTAGTTTTTGTAGTTTCATCACATCATTATCATAGCATAACCTTCATTTTCATACAGTAGCATTAGCATTAGCATCATTATCATATCACTCATCAATCATATAGTTTATCAATCATGTAGGAATATATTTCTTGAATTTTCCAGCATCTCGTTCTTCAAGTTGTCATTCTAAAAGTCATAGCGCATACACAATCTGAGAGCCACAATGATTTAACAAATCCTTGGAGATAGGAAACAATGGGACGAATTTAGAGAACTTATTTGTTTTAATTCAATTAGATTTGTTATTTGAATTCTCTAATATAATGTTTCATTGATTGTGTGGGTTTATTACTCACTCACACATTTTACTCAACACAAAATCAATGTTACAACTCACCAAACCCTTCAAGTAGAATTTTGAAGACATGCAAGTAAATGCTCCAATGGATGTAGACTTGAGGATGCTTGAAATGCTTAGAATGCTTAAGTGATGGATTGATGATTGATGGAATGATTAGGTGAATGAATGGGGGTGAAATGAGAGGGAAAAAGCTATATTTATACACAATTATGCAATAATTCCCAAAAATACCACATCACAGGCTGACCTTAAATCTTAGAAAATAATAACCTACTAGAAATTTGAAATTATTTTGATTTTTGTGCCAAAGGGGACTCATTCGCCCCTAGTGGTGAATGGGTCCCACTTAGGCATTTTAAGTGGGTTATAAAAATTTAGATGTTTTAAATGATGTTTATCAGGATTATTTTCAAAAATACACTTAAGGAAGGCATGTAAGTGTAAAATGGGGCCAATGAAAGCATAAGAATTTAGGTCAAATTATTGATGAAAATCCTAGAAAAGCATGAAAGTTTGTTACAACACTTTGAAATAAGGTTTGGTAAATGATAAAAAAGGGTTATTTAGATGAAATACATTAGTAAGACCCTAGAAAAGTGTGAAAGTTTGTTACAACATTTTACAACACTTTTGCAAGCATCATAAAATTCTTATTAATTCACAAGTGTCCAAGACCTAATGTGAATGTTGGGTCCACATTACAACACTAAATCAAGGAAAAACTAAGCCAACTTCTACAAGAAAGACCCAAATGAGCATGAAAATGTCCATAGATCCATTTTTCTATGGTACAAGATGTTATTTTTTATTTCCTTCTTTTTGGTTAAAAGCATACCTTCACTTTAATTATATTCAAAAAATCCAAAATTTGCATTAGAAGAGGGAGTTGTACCTCAATTAAAATTGAAAGGAAGATTACCAATGCAATGGTGATCTCTCCAACTATTGTTAATTGATTAGTCCTTCTTTAGGCAATAGAGAGTCATTTTGAATTAATTATTTTAAGGACAAATCTGTCAACCAATAGCATACAATTTCTCAAAAGTATTCCAAGCCTCTTTAGGTAATTTACATGATTCAACATGAAATTATAAATCAAATGAGACTAATGGACATATGCATCCAAGTGTTTTATCACACTCAATCTCCCATTTTTCCAATTCTTTAGCATCAATAGGTTGAGAAATAGTCTCCTTTAGAAAGCCTATAAGACCCTCCCCCATGAGATAATTCCATACTAATTTTCTGCATGTAGCATAATTATATGAAGTTAGGAGTTCAATTTGAGATTTCTCCATTGCAAGAACACAAACCAAGCAAAATAAAGAAAAAAATCATTGCAAGATTACCCCCCAAATTACTCAATCGAGAAACCCCCCAACAATATATGATTTTTGGCACTTTATACTTAGTGTGATTACAAGTGTCACTTGCAAAAAATAGAGAAATGGACTTGATATTAGTGCATACAGATTGCCAAATTTGGCCACAAGATCAAAGTAATTTTTTTACATAGAATGTGATCAATTTGATCACACCAATGAAAAGTACACAAAAAATTATGCATTTTAAAAAAAATTCACCCAAAAATGTTAACCCAGAAGTAAGAACAGAGCCCAATTTTTTTTGAAAATGGAATGGCTTAGCAACACCTATGAGAATATACAATTTATGGAAAAACAAAGCACCAAAATCAAAATCTGATTGCACCACTATGTAGAGCACAAAATTCTACCCTAAATAAAAAAAATTGCTCAAAAAAGGAGTCAGGATGACCAAGTTATGGGAATTTGAAGTTTCCCTTCAAAACCAAAACCTACAACGGAGAGGGGGATAAAATTCTCAAAAGGTGCTAACATCATCATTATACAAAATTAAATTTAACGTTCACGTGGCCATAAAAAGGAATATTCTCCCCTGCAGGAATATTCGCTTGGATTGGAATATGCTTAGAATATTTTGAGCTCCATCACTAACAAAATCTTCTTTATTCGGGGTGGGTGCATGGAGATGGGTAGCCAATTTGTGGCAACTTTGATTTTTTTTTTGAAAATTCAAAATGTGAGTGCATTATAACGTGCTCGCGTTATAACATGTTAAAAGCAAAAAAAAGTGAAAGTCATTCATTCTGCATTTTGACTTTTTTTGTTGTGCACACGACGAAAACCCCCATTTTTTGCACTCGTGTTCTAGGAGGAGGCATTGTGCAAACATATTCACCAAGGGTTGCTATTTCTTTGCAAGGATGGCACCACGATGACTAGGAGGTGTGAGAGGTAAGGATTGTTTGATTTTTGTTTTTAATTTGTTAGTTTTAGGTTGTATTGATATATTTTTTTTGAATTTGTAGGAGATGTAAATCAACCTGCAAACCCTCAAAATCCTCAAGAAGAAGAGCAACCAAATCCTATAGAACAAAATCAACCACAACAACAACCTCCTCCACCAATCACTCAACACCCTCCTGGCACTCAACAAAATTTGATGAGTGAAATTGAGAACAACAAAAAGAAAATAGAGGATTTAATTAGTAGGTTGAGTGATCCAAATGGTTCAACTACAGAAAGAATGACCCTAGCAAGTTCATTGAAAGATATGTTAAAAAATTTAGATTCAATTAAAAAACAAATAACTAGATGACAAGATAGGAGGCAGGTGGTTAGGGCTTATTATGTGGATAAACTATCATATAAAGATGTGAAGGATTTATAAATTACAAAAGGTGATTTGTGCTCATTATTCACTAACCCACACACAAATAAAAATTTTACCCTTAATGTGAAGATGTTTCCTATTCATTGGTGCAACCACCAACAGATTAGGAACTATTTTTATGATAGGTGGTACATGGTCTTTGATTACCCACCATGCAACAATTATTAAGTCTCACAGTATTTCCTCAGGAAACTATACATTGAGTTCATATTGAACAAAATCCCAAATTATTTTGATACGAGGGACTTCTAGGGGAGAGGTGGGGGGTCAGCTCAGGATAGACCCAGTGCACAACCGGATCCTATGTGGCAAGGGAGATGAGCTCTCACTAGGCCGCCTTGTGAGCACATTGTTATGCCTTCCATCGTGAAGGAGAGTGCCAACATAGAGACATTGCAGTGATCAACACATTGACATAGAGTGTCATCCATCAGACTAGCCCTATTCTACAATGCCATCCAGGGGAGTCTTTGAGTGGTGGCCTTCAAACCCATGTGTGTCAATCTTGCAGGGCAACTTGTTCATATGACCCCACTGACACTCAGGAGGTTGCTACACAGGATCCATCTGCAACTATGGAGATGGAGAGGGCAACTGACATTTTTCATGAGGTGTATGGCATTGATATTCAAGTAAAAGTTAGCATGTTCATTGAATTTAATTTATTAAATTTTGATTTTGAAATGCAAGATTAACTAATTTAGTTTTATGATTTTAATAAAATTACAAGGTCACAGTGTTGAGACTGGATACACCGGTTCTCCACCTACTTATTTTTACAGTACACCTATCGATGGGGTATGTAACTAGTAAACTATTATAAATTTATTACATGTTAATAACATTGTTTATTGAATGGTATTTTAGTATATGATTTTGGATGTTGAACGTGCAAATATTAGAGGTTTCCAGGGAACACCTCCTAGTGCCAGTGGATTTACTCAAACCTACATGTAGGTAATAGAATAAAGAGTTTAACTAATGAATTGCACTTAATAGATTGGTATAGTTTATATTCATATTGTTGATTACATTGCATTGCATGTCATTCAAACTCAAAGCATTAATTCACATTCCATAACTAATAACTAGATGTTGATAGATGACAAAATTTCAACTACAATATAGTTGTTTAGAAAGTCAACATAAGTAGTGATGCAATTACTTCACCATGAGACCACATTTCTTCGAGGCATTTCTTCAAACATCTCACCACCTTTTCTATGATACCACATTTTCCATACATGTGTACCAAAGCATTTTATCAAACTACTCACTTCCTTGCAGCTATGGCTAAAATCCTAAAATAGGTGCTTTCCAACAAACTATGGATGCTTGGAAAAATATCTATCAAATCATAATAGTAAGCAATAATACCATAGAGAAGGAAATGAACTTTTTGAAAAAATGCCTAAAAGAAATGTGGTCTTATGGTGATGGAATGCCATGACGTGCATTTGTTTGTAATGGAATTCCATCACCACGAGACCCCATTTCTTTGAGGCATTTTTTCAAACAGTTCACTGCCTTATCTATGCCACCACAATTATCATACATGTCTACAAAAGCAGTTGATCAAATGGTTCACTGGCTTGCCGCTATGGGTAAAATCCTAAAAACACATCCTTTCGAACAAGATATGGATAGGGAAAATAGTAAGCATGAGAATCGAAAATATATAGTTTAATAAGTACTCCAAATTTTGTTCATTATCTCATACATTATAAGTCATGACGTGGATCGGTATTGTAGCTTTTGTGATTGAATAATTTGTTGTTTTATTTTCAGTTGTTCCAAGTCAAAACACCTCCGAATGTGACAAGGGAAATGGAGATCGGTGTTTCATTTCCTATACAATCCTCAACGGCTTTGACAGGGGAGGTATGATGCAAATTAGTAAATTTAAATTTACATTCGTTGTTATAGATGTTAGTTAGTGAAAAATCAAACCATTATTGATTCATAGTTTAATTTCTATTTGGATGGTTTATATAGGGCTTGAACATGCCTGAGTTGTTAGTGTAATTAAATTAATTATTACACTAGCATAAGTTAACTTAGGTATTGCATCATTTAGTCCTAGGTTGATTTTTAATAAATAATTTAATAATAGGGTAATGTCCCCTTTCATGTTTGTAGGGATAAGATTCCTTCTAGAAGACAAGTCATCCTTCTAGAACTTATCTCAACATTTAATAATTTCCTAGCTAGGGCTCACATGTTGTCACATGTTAGATCATGGCACATGGCAACATCTCATGCATCTTAGGTTTTCTCTTTTTCTTATATAATTAGGAATTTTTTTCATTTGTAACATATCAATGAATTAATCAATCTATGATCTAATGTTGTAGATCAATAGTAATCTCTCTTTGTAGCCCTTAGTTGCAAAACTTTCTATGTGGTGTAATTTCTCTTGGCAAGATCCTTTGAAGTGTGTCTAGCTTCATTGGATGATTCAACATCCATTATTTCAACATGATATTAGAACATGCTGAATTCTAACATGGTATCAGAGCCATTCCATTGAGATTTCATCACAGGTCAAGAAAGTTGGGCTAGAGAGATTCTTCCAGGTTGAAGGTTTCCATTGTAGGCTACTTGACTCCACTCAGGGACCAAGTTGATTTTTGAAGCAGATAGAGTCAGATCTGAGATCACCATCATCTTTAGAAGGCCTTGAAACCCTAGGATCACCTATTCAATCATCAAAATTAGATACAAAAACTTGAGAGCCATCAGAGGTATTTGGGTTTGCAAAATCAATTGGTACGATCTGTACAAATTTGTAGTAAAAAAATCCTCCCTGTCAATTGTCCTCTGAGGCAAAAAAAAATTTAGTCGTAGGCACTTTTTTTTCAAAGAAAAAAATCAGGGCTATATCTATTACTTTTTGGAAAAAATATATATATTGTGGGCTATATTTTTTCTATAGATTTCTGAAAAAATATTGGAGTGACAACATTTTTAATCAATAGTTGGCATTATAAATTTTTCTCTAGTCGACATGTATAGGGTTTGATTTTTTTTTGTAAAATCATCAGCTTTAATTTTATTCCCGTTGGCATTTGACATATATCCTACAATTATTAAATCAACATTTAAAATTTTGAATTGCTTAGCAATATTCAAAATTTTCGGTCGCTTTATTTTTCAAAGTCTGCAGAATATATTTAGAGGTCAGCTGCATTTAAGTTCTGGTAGGGGGAGTACTATTTCTGCAGGGGTCTTATCATCTTGATTTGTCGACTCGTACTCCTGTCATCCCGTCACATCTCTGTGGGACCCTCCATCAACCACCGGTTCATTGTATCTCCACCCACCGTCGACCGTGTGTTTCTCTCGCCGACTCATGCTCATCCTCCCACCAGTCTAAGTTATTTACCATTTACAACTGTGTTCTCCTCTTCGCCGACCATCAAAGTTCATTCTTGCCAATGTCTCCCACCAACAGCTGGTGCTACTCACTCACCAAGCCCCTATTCTATTAGGCCAAGTACTTTTGGAGACCATGGGCTCCATCCAATCCCTACAGTGCCTCTTATGCTTGCTGCTCAGCCAAGTTTCTTAGCCCCACCACCACTATCAGGGTAGTGCTGATTTTTTTCCTTACCTACAACCGCGGTCACATCAAGGACTAGGTGCCAGCCCAGAAAGACTTAACTTTTGCACCTTGTTAGCTTGCATAGTGCCTATTTTAGGCCTTTTTTTCATTTTATCATAACTTTCACCCATGGTATCAAAAATCAACAAACGAGATAGCATTGGAAAGGGAATTGTAAGCACTTTCCAATGGTGACATCAGTTATACAAAATTTTTCTTGTAAAAAATTATATAGCCAACTGAAGAAAAAACCCTAATTTGGACTCAAAGGCTCATATCTTACAACCGTTCTTCATATTTCAGTGATTCCAGTAGCATTAGGAAGTATTTTCAAAGCTTTTTTCATCATTCTAGACCCCTTGACCAGTTTCAGCTCTAGGTACTCTTGCATTGTTTTTTTTAGTTTGGTGCATTTGTTTAATAACTTGGATATCCTGAAGCTTGGGAAAATATATTTTGGTCCGGGTAGCATCACTTGAGTTGCACATCATCCTTGGAAGTCTTTATTTTCTATTGAAGGTCAGTGTCTTTGTTTTTTGTGGAGAAATTTCATTATGGGGCTTTCATATACTCCTTCTCTGACTATGTTGCATAAGGGTAACTATAAGAAATGGCAGGATGGGATCACACACCATCTCCAATCACTTGATTTATTGCCACATCTATATGGTATAGTCCATCATCTGAGTGAAGGTATTCATGAATTTTCTTGGAGTTGCAGCAGATACACTATCTTGGAGATCATTTCTATGCAAGTTGATTGTGATGTTTTGAGATCTATTAATCATTGTGATTGTCCTCACATCCTTTGGACTAAGCTTTGGGAGATCTATGGAGATTCAGACACTCCACCATTCCTCGATGATCATGATTCAGAATGTCATTCTTTAGATTAGGTACCCCATGATGATTTCCTTGAATCTTTTGAAGAGGTTGACAAGGTTCCTTCAAGTGCTTTTTCTCCATCAAATACTATTGGTATCCCTTCACACTAGGTGATTCCTTGTCTAGAGTCATTGATTGAGGATTCCACCATCATCATTCATCAGGACACATTCAGTTTTCTAGACTTGACATCACAGGATGGCTTCGTTTTAGGTATCACTGACTTGGATACTTCTATAGGTTTGGATGACATTCTTGACGAGATATAACTCCTCTATTCATATTCCACTTTAGAGAGTTTTCTTGAGTCTCCTCATCCCTTTGTCTCAACCTTGATTGGGGATCCAGAGACTATCTTGGAGGCACTTGGTTTCTCTTCAGAGATTTCATGTATGAGAATTCTTCCCTGTCATTCCATTCAGGATTTGAGGTTTCTTCAGCATCTACCATTGGATTGGATTCAAACTTCTTTTAGTGGTTTTGAGGACACTTCATTCAGGGGGGGCTATCAAGTCTCTATAATATTCATTGCATTGTCATCTTTGGATATTGTTCAACATCAGTTTCCACATCATCTTGGTTTGTCACCCTCTTCATTGATTATGGCATCTTCATCTTCAGGAAAGGAGAGATTTGAGCAGATTTTAGAGACATCATAATCATCCACATTCATCCTTCCTTCAATTCCTATCTAGAATGGGAAGCATCTCTGCACTTGCACATGGTTTTGTTTCTTCTGAAAGGGAGACAAGTTTTTTGACATTGGATCCTATTCTATCTTCAAAAACTTACCATTTTTGCAGGTGATCACATATTCTGGGGGGGCTATATAGTCTCTCTATTTCCCTATGAGGGGCTTTCTTTTGTATTGTATCCATGTGACAGATTGTGTACTTGGGGGGTATTTGGGAGTCCTCCATCCTTCCCATCCTATCTCACATTTTTTCTTTTTCATCTCCTTTTTGGAGAGGGGTTTCATTCCCACTGGGTTTTCCCCTTTTCTCTAGTTGTGGGAGATTTTCTGAATCTTCATGTACATGGGTACCTAACATGGCCTCATAGCCGGGACCCATCATCTCTACATAATCATTGCATTTCCTCCCTAGGTTGAACTTATGGGGGGTGTTAGTGTAATTAAATTAATTATTACACTAGCATAAGTTAACTTAGGTCTTGCATCATTTAGTCCTAGGTTTCCTTTTAATAAATCATTTAATGATGGGGTAATGTCCCCTTCCATGTTTGTAGGGATAAGATTCCTTCTAGAAGATGAGTTTTCCTTCTAGAACTTATCTCAACATTTAATAATTTCCTAGATAGGGTTCACATGTTGTCACATGTTGTTAGATCATGACACATGTCAACATCTCATGCATCTTAGGTTTTCTCTTCTACCTATATAATTAAGCATTGTTTTCATTTGTAACATATCAATCAATTAATCAATCTATGATCTAATATTGTAGATCAATACTAATCTCTCTTTGCAACCCTTAGTTGCAACACTTTCTGTGTGGTGTAATTTCTCTTGGAAAGATCCTTTGAAGTGTGCACAACTTCATTGGATGATTTAACATCCATTATTTCAACATGATATTAGAGCATGGGCATGTGAATATTTTCCTCATGGAGAGAGATCATGAGATGGCGGTAATTGATTATTTTGTTAAATATATCATTTTTTATAATGTAATTTCTATATATTAATGTATTTACTTCTTATTGTAATAGTTAAAACTTCACCATGAATTAAACACTTGGAGGAGCATCAAGAGCACTCCTTAAGTGTAGCACAAATGAGTGACGGACCTATCGCCATCCTATCGACAAGCAAAGGGAAAGAATTTATTTCTAAAGCATGGAGATCAATGACTTTTTGATTCTAGATCCCTTTGTTGTATGCCTACATGGAAGTTTTGTACATATTTTGTATTGGATATATTTGGCATTGTATGCCTATATGGCTATTTTGTACCTATATTTCATACTTATATCAACATATATTGATGTATGCCTACATGGCTATTTGGTTAATACAAATCTTTTTTATTGATGGTGTCCATATTTTCATTCTAAATTGATGGTTCAATAGATATGAGTTACATATATTCAAGTGTATACTTTACAACTTACATGTGTTCCAATGTATACTTTGTGACTTTCGTGTTTTCATTCGTATACCTTGTATTCGTGTATATACTTTGTATTAATTTGTGTATACTATGTATTTGTGTGTATACTTCAAGGATTACATGTTTTTGAGTACTTCTACTTCCCTTATTCACATGTACATGCTTGACTTATTCACATGTATACTTATTAATTGGTTAGCCCTAGCATTGATCATTGTTGTCCTTCATGGTTTGTCTTGAATATTAATTGATTGATGCTAAACAACTTTATCTAAAAGAAAAAAACATGTTTTCAATTGGTATTCCATGAAATGATTCATCAAAATATTCCAATATATTTAATCCTTTGATTGGAACAACTCAATTAAGAAAAGGATACATAATCTTCACAACACTTGCAAAACATAATATTCAGAGTAAATGAAGTAGTTAACTTCTTGACACATTATCATACAAACATTTATCTTCAATATTCTTTAAACATTTTCACAGAATAATCCTGATAGTGCAAAATGAATTGTTATGTTCTTGATGCATCACCATATAAACACGTCGAAAGATTTATATGTCAACTTTTTGCAATATTATTTCTTGTATATGAAATGGACTCAGGAGAAAGCAAGTTATAATTTATAATACAGATAAGAAATGGACTCAACATTGTCCTAGACCCTTGAATATGTCTATTTAACAAAGCAACATGATCTCAATCACTCCTTCAATTGGAAAACACCATTGGGCAGCATTTACCAAATTATGTTGCCCCTTGACTTTACCCACTTTTACTCCCTCAAACCTCTCTTTTTAATTCAAAACCCCTCTATTCCCAATTAGGGCATCATGCCATAACATAATTTTTACCTCCCTTGTCCTTGCAGACCATTTGAACACATCAAATTCCACAACCTCACCCTATTTCCAACCTATTCTAACTTATTCTCAAGCAATTTCTTCTTTTCACCTCGTCTAGCCTTGCTTTTAAGGCCTAAATTCTGAATTTTGAATAGGGGAAGTATTAGTAATCTCTTCCAATGCATTTACCAATGCTATTTTCTTATTCATCCTTACATAATTATCTCAAATGGCCCCACACTAACTCAAAACTAAATGCAAGATTACAAAATAGCCTATCATGGCCTTATTTGACATTATAATAACTAAAACCACTAAACTAGACCTTCTTCATCAAATGGAGGAACAAGGTGCTCTGCACCAATGATCATACACTTTTTGTGTGGAATACTCATAATTCTCAAATGTCGTGTGTATGTTTCACTACTGAATTTGGCTCCATTTTCTGACGAACGTTCGTCGGTCGTTCGACAAATATTTGTCAGAAAAGCGATGAAATGACAAAAATAATTTCATCGTTGTTTTTTCACCAAAATTCCAATGACACATTAAACGTCAAAATAATGGTACACATTCGTCGGTCATCAGCATCATAAAATGACTCAAATGTTCATCGGAATATCGATGAAAACTTCGTGTATCCACCAACAAATTACAACCAAAATGCAATTGCAATGGCTCTTCTGAAGCATCAAAACAACAACAGAAGTTCGTCACCATTTCGACAAAATGGGAAAGGAGTTACGACAAAGCCTTCGTCGTAGCTAAGCAACTTTGTTAGACCTTTTATGTGATTTTTCGGTGGAGTTCATCGAAATTGAGATGAAATGGGAAAGGAGTTATGACAAATCCTTTGTTGGAGCTAAGCAACTTCGTCGGACCTTTTCTGTGATTTGTCAGTCTCCTTTGTCAAAATTGTGATGAAAGTGGCAAGGTGTTACGATGAAACCTTCGTTGGACCTTTTTTGTGATTCATTGGTGGACTTCATCGAAATTGCAACGAATCAGGCAAGGAGTTACGACAAAGCCTTTGTCGCAGCTATAGCAACTTTTTCGGACCTTTTCAGTGATTCATCAGTGGGTTTCGTCGAAATTGCGACAAAATATTGCAATTTTTTTAAAAAAAATATTTGTTGAAATGTACCATCACGGAGAGTCTTGGCGATGACCACCGAAGCCACCTATTGGTGGGAGATGAATCATCGGCACAAGATAGAAAACTCACTCTGATATTTCATGTCTTGCTAATGACTTCCGTCAACAAGACAAATCTAATGTCACACCGATCTGACCTCTTCAAGAGTTTTGAATATTGCTGGTTATCAGCAAGACATTCTAAGGGTCTTGCCGATTAAATAAATGTCTAAGAGCAAGTAAACAAATGGAACCTATTAATTTTCTTATTTTGGGGTTCTTTAAATCATAGAATAGATACCAAGTCAAATAATATGAAAAAGACTTACTTCCATACAAATTAAATGATTATTCTCACAATGGCAATTGTCTAATTACAACAACAATTCCATGAAAGGTTATCCATGCTTCATAAGAGATGACTGATCATACATTCAAACTGCAAGATGCATAGAAAAATAATTACACTTGAGAACAACCAAGGGCTAACAAGGGAAGGAGTTACGAAACAACTCTACCTATCATCACAGTTCTGTTGTTCCCCCCGAGAGAATCTTGCAAAGACAAGTTTACAATATCAAGTCAAATAATATGAAAAAGAATTACTTCCATACAAATGAAATGATTATTCTCACAATGGAAATTGTCTAATTACAACAAAAATTCTATGAAAGGTTATCCATGCTTCATAAGAGATGACTGTTCATAGATACAGACTGTAAGATGCATAGAAAAATCATTACACTTGAGAACAACCAAGGGCTAACAAGGGAAGGAGTTAAGAAACATCTGGATTGAAGAGAAAATGTGTAGGGAAAATGTTGAGCAGTGTCAAGAGAATAGAGCTTGTAGAACATATTCTTAACCTAATCAAGCTCTTGAACAACTTAAACAAAATTAAAATACTAACACATACATGAGACATGTAATGAACTTCCAATGTTTGCTATCTTTTTTTCTTGTATTGAAAATAGTTTAAGGTCCATTAAATATCATGAAAATGCCTATCCAGCATTAGGATTAGTACAACATCAAAGCATTTCCATAACAAGAAATATACCGTATCAGTACTTTACACATCAAGAAAGAAACCAAAAAGAACTAGTTGTTTTCAAAACCAGCATAGACAATACAAATTTTTGTTAATAGCACCATATGTTGCTGCTATTCAAATCATCGTAAACAATACATAGTGTTGATTACATTGTCCTCATTATTGACTTCTTCAATATCAAGGTTCACCATTGTTTCTCCTTGGGGGTCCAACTGTTGGGGGCCGCATTGTCTTTCTGGGCTTGCAGCTTCATCAATTGCTCTCTGGAACTCATCAAATGTCTACTGGAACAACACAATCTCTTCCAAGCTCAACCTACAGGTGGGTCCACTTCTTAGATCTTCTCTGGTATTGTTAGCAGCACCTTCAGTTATTGACTTCAAGAAATTCTCCATTGAGATCTCCACAAGAGTTGAAACCTGCAAAGCAACAAAGTAGAAAGTGAGTCTCTTGCAAGACTTAGTAAGTACCCTCTTGATACCCTTAAATTTATCATCATTTCTCACCTTCCACAAATGACACATGATCTCATTGGATAAGAAATACCAAAATAGCTTACAATCAAACTTGAGCTTGAAATTACAAAACAAAATATCATGCCAATTAATTTTACCATTGCTATTCTAGACCTTCAGCTTATGGCAGAATAAGTACCAAATTTCTCGAGCATAAAAACATTCAAAAAGAATAAGTTTGATAGTTTCTGAAGTCTTGCAGATACTACAGATTTCAACACTTTCATGGTTAGATTTATAGGGATCTATCTTTTTCATTAATGCAGAGGTAGGTAAAGGAGAAATAATTATAATTGTAACACTATTCATAGTCCAGTAAATTATGTTTGTAATTTGTGTTCAATGAACCTCAGTTTTATCATTATACTACCCATCTAATACCATATTTTAATCCAGGGTTCGACTATCTCAGATCCAAAGAAGAACCTTCAATTAACCATTTAAATTACTATAAAATAAGGTAAGACTTTTACTTGAGAAAGATTGGGTACACTTGTAGGATTAAAGTTCTTACAATCATCAAGATTTATTGGCACACAGACACAACCTGCAACATATGAAGTAATGGATGACTACAAGTTAGTGAAATGGTCCTTAATATGTGAGTGGTTTGCAAATTGATTGGTAGAAAATAAGGTTACAAATAGATCTACATGAAAAATTATGAGGAAAATCTACTGTAATCATCAAAATAGATGAAAAGTGCAAAGGAAAGAGTGAGCTACATCTCTAGAGCCTAAAAAAACACATGCAAGAAACATAAAAAAAAAAGAACAAACCAGTTTTTGGATTAATACAAAATGGTGCCTTCAGCAAGTGATTCATATGCTTTCACACCTAACACAGGACATTAAGAAGATTTTAGTCTCCCTCTGTGAAATTAACTACTTACAGAATAAACCTAGAAACCAATATTATATACCTCCATGTCTGGCCGAGGGTAGGTATAAGAGAAAAAAATTTCTTCAATGCAATGCCAAAAATATCAATGTGTGTGTAGGTTTGTATTACTCAAAATATCATTTCACTACCTAAGGAAAAATACCAAAGTGATGTTTTAAATTTCAATATTCACATAGGCTTCCTTATTGCTACACATGCATATACAAGCATTATTCAAGCTCTAAACTATTCAAATATTAAGGATTTAATTAGCTGAAAGTTGTTTAGACATAATCCATCATATTTTACATATCTTTATTCACTCCTAGCGCTTCAGATAAATTTGTGTAAATGAGACAGAAATGCGAATTTTTATGACAAAGAAAATTCTTAAAAGGAGGGGGGAGAGAGAAAAGGGTAGGGGGCAAGAGAATGCTTGAATGTATAGCAAAGTATAACATTTTGATCATTATAACAATGAAATGAATCTTAAGTTTGAAGCATTAATATCATTTACAACATTTATGATCAAAAAATGAATGTAAGTAGAGAAACTGTTGCATACCTGCAAATGGTACAAAATTTCATGGTTAAGTCGAAGCCTCTCATCAACAACAAGATCCAAATATCTGTGTATCTATCTCAATCGAGCCTCTAAACCCTTCAAATCTGTAAATTTTTCCACTAACTTGTTATGCACAAAAGTCAAATTTTAGAGTTATGTGAACACTAAAAATAGAAGAAACAAAGCTTTGAAACCAAATCCACACACAACACAATGTGGTATTCATACAAATCCATACAAACAAACTAAACTCAGAACATTGGAATGGAAACAACTTCAAATTATGATGCAGAGCATGGATTCAAGGTATAAAGAATAATTTTTCTACCACCATAGTAAAAAGTTAGCACTTTCTTTCATCTTTGCATATTGGTTTGATGCTTCAAATGATTCATTTCTTATATTGAAAAGTGCATTACCTTATTGAGCTTCTCTTTGTTTCAAGAATAGTTTAATATTCTCTACTTAACAGGGCCAACCACGTGATGGTGGAAGCTTATTTGGCCCCTCCCCCCCCTCACATCACTCTCAATTCCCCATACCCAATCATATAACATTAATCATTCATTATTTCATTAATAACATATAACATTCATTCATTAATATATAACTTTCATTAATTAACATATTCACATTCATTCATTAACATATAATATTCATTCTTTCAATTTTTACATATTATCAAAAAATATGGTTGTCATGATATGATTACAATCACTTTTTTTCTTTTTTCTTTTTTAAAGCTAAAAAAATATGAAGTGGAGTATCATTTTCTAAATCATCTGTCCCCTCTTTAGTTGTTCTTCCCTCTGCTTGTGATCTTAATGTACGCCTAGTCGTCTGCTCACAATGTGGACGCCGCTACCAGGGGGTCTACTGCAATAACAAAGAAATGTTAAACTTATATGTTTTATTATTATTGTTACAAGTATTTCATTAATTAAAAGAACATTAGAGTGGTTCTCTTTACCTGATGGGTCCACATCATATTCTTAAACTTCTATTATAGACTCATGCTCAACATGTTGAACACCCTCTAAATCCTGATCTGCAGTTGAAATACAAAAGGTTACATTAATTAATACACCAATTAAAATTAAATATGTTTAAAAGAACATGAGAGTGGTCCTCTTTATCTGATGGGGCCACATCATGTTCCTAATCATACTCAACATGTTGATCACGCTCTACATGCTCTAAAGTTGAAACACAAAAGGTTACATTAATTAATACACCAATTACAATTAAATATGTTTAAAAAAACTTTAGATTGGTCCTCTTTACCCGATGGGGCCACATCATGTTCCTGATCTTCTCTAGCCTGATCATGCTCAACATGTTGATCACGCTCTACATGCTCTAAAGTACCGGGATGCACACCATGACCTTCATCTGTAGGTTGTGCTCCACCCTCACCAGGCTGCATTCCAATGTCATGTGTAGTATTATCATTACTTGAATACATGTTTAAAACAAATAGGCATGTAATTACTTTATGGTGGAAATTAATATTGAATATATTGCACAAGTATTCAATTTTAAATAAAATTTATTGAGTTTATTTACCTGTGTGTCAGATATAGTGGAAGGTTGTGTTTTCCCAGTCAAGACTCTTAGGCATTCAGCCATGGCTCCATAGCCTTGCTAGAAGGAAATCTTCAGGTCATCTTCTGTGGGAACTCTATTGAATTCAAAGCCCTACGTTTTTGCATAAGATCATGAATTTTGCTTCTATGGTGTGATAAAACCAAAAAAAAATTCAATTTATTATTTGGATACTATATTTCATTTATTGATACTTACAATTCATGCGGCTAATTTCATATAACCACTAGATCCAAGTTTGTGCTACCTGTGTTTTTCTAATCTTGCCTTTGTTGCCTTCGATGTGTCAGGAAGCCTATGAAAAGTTTGAAATATGTTAGATTATGTAAAAAGAAAGATTAATCAATATATAATTACATTGTTGATAGTATCACATACCTTCCTTGGCCCAGTGGTGTCTTTCCTTTTTTCTTTTGAACCTTCTCCTTTCCATCCGACACCAGGTCCTTCCACTCCCTCTCTAGAATCATGGGGGGACACTCGTACTTTTTTTTCTTCTCTAAATGTGACCTATATTGGTCCCTTGCAAACTTCAGATAGGTACCATCTTTCTTAAGGACCTTGGTTTGGTTGAATGTTTTATCACCGAACAACACAACTAAACGGTTAATGAGATTATCTTTTAAATCTTGATTTTGGGCATTCCACCATGTATGTATGGTGGGCTCGAAGAGATCCAATGTAATATCACTTACATGTTTACAAAAAACATCATTTCCTACAAAATGATCATGGGATCAATAGTCTAAAAAGAGTGATCAATAAGTAAATTTCAATTGGATTATATATAATAATAATTAAAACATTTTAAAGTACCTGGGACCTTCTCTATCTTTATGGGAACAAAATTCTCGGTCACCAAAAATGTGACCAGAAATGTTCCCATACTAGTAATACGAGAAGATCTAGGAAATGCTACTAAAACATCACCGGTACTAGTGGCCTCTGCATCCCCATGTACATGTACTGACACATGTTCTGGCATGTGTTCATTGCCAGAGGGTGCATTAATGGATGTTTGCAAGGTATGTGTTGCCAAAATTTTAGACGATAATATAGGCATGGATGATGGGGTTAGATGATGTGATGTATGCACAAGAAGATCAGGATGGACACTTGTACCAACCCCTACTCCTCGGGCAGCACTTGCAGTACCCTGATCATGGCCAGGAGCATCATGAAGAGGAAGATAACTATGTAAAAGCAACACATATTTTAGTTCATGACATAAAAGAGTACAAAATATAAAACCATAAATGAACTTATGCTATAATTAAAGACCTCATGACAACTTACTTGCAAGTTTTGTGATCTCTCAGTCAATATTTTAACCCTCTCTCTTATCTCATTTCTTTGAGGCACTATGAATATCAACTTAACATTTTCTTCATTGCATTTTTTTTGGATCTTCCTTATCATATTGAGAGGGTTTGTTGAATAAGTGATGTCATCATCACAAAACATTGACTACACCTCACTATGGATGCTCTTGTCTACTACTGGTGCCTTACCCCGATCAGTCAACTACAACAAGAATATTAAAAACATTATCAAAATTAACCCAATAAACTTATGAGAAAACATAATAATAAAACATTTTTTTTGTATCTAATTTGTACAATTACAATGAGGTAAACCTATCGGGTAGAAGCGCCTAAAGATACATTACATTCTGTGCTCTGGGCCAGAGCCTTCTCCGTACGATCAATGTCCTGCTGTGACAAAAATTAAATATAAAAAAACATTACCGAAATGAAACCAATAGACTTATGAAAAAAAGAAGAAGAATAAAATGGTATATTGGAGTCATTAATTGGAGGTAGGGTAAAATGGTACATAGTACGTACCACCCCTATAGTAATTGTGTTTGTAATTAAGCGATTCAAATTGTAATCGATTAGCAACTCTACCCCTGCAGTTATTGATTTTATCACATACAAATACACAATTTCCCTCGCGTGCCTCGAATATGCAATTGGGTTGCTTATTTGTTGACCCAAGTCATGTACTATTTATAAACCCTACAATATTCCCTAATTCTTTTGGCCTTCTGTCAATGTACATAGCCACTCCTTTATTTTGATCCTTATCTTTTAGTTGTATATAATTTGCTGACAGTGCATACCTACGCATACTTCGTGTATATCAAACTAGTTGCATCCAATCTTTGTAACTGTAATAGGGTCTGACATACTCCATCATTTCAGTAACTTTTTCATAACAGACCTTTATGTCGTCCATGCAAAATAGGCCCAAACCATGTAATGATAATGGTGCTATGCGATATATCCTCTTGTTGACACAAAAATTAGTGTTTATTGGAGGAAGTTTCTTGGGTACCCATTGTTTCCGTAGATGTTTGTACCTCAAGGGTACCTCGACATTTCCTATGCTCTCATCATCATAAGAACATGACCCCCCTTCAGCAAGAAAAAATTCCATGCGTTTACGAAATTTTCTTCTAATCTTTTGACCTCTAGTTGATCTCCCTCTTTTAGACATACTACATGTCTCACTTTCCTCTTCTCTTCCTGAATTTCCCTTGCTCGAGGAAGACAAATCTAACAAATACCTATTTGGTGGTACCTGCACTCATAAGGATGTTGGATGAATCTCTTTCATGGTGATGTGATCCCAAGGTGACATTATGATTAATCTATCATTTCATCACTAGAATTTGATAGGTTATAAGGTAATCAAGTCTTGATAGATTGCAGGTTATTGTTACTACCGTCCAAATGTGTCCATCACAAATCAAATCTACTTAACATTTTAACTCCCAAACTTTGTAACAAGTGTTAAATGTGACTATGGTCCACCAGTTACACAACCAAGGCCTCAAATGTATTCTCTAATTGTAATCAAAGGACTTTTGCTCTTCATTCAAGTAAATAAACTTGAAGGGAAACACCACCAAGTGGTTTATTGGACACCTACATGACTAAAAATAGTAGTAAATTTACATTTAATTTGCATATGTCTAAGTGGTTAACAGGGAGGGAGTGTGTACTAGGCCTGGTTAAGTCATCATAAGTTTATGCTTTGGCAATAATTTGTTTTCAAGTCATCTTAAATCTTCCTATGTCTAATTGCTAGGAGAATTTTGGTATGTTTTAAGGTAGGATGATTGATGAAAGAGCCCAAAGAGCCTTTCTCCATGGTATCCAGGTACACATAGTAGTGGTCTTCTCTTATACGGTTGGACATGATTTAAATAACTTAACTAGGAATTATTCATTTAACCTAAGGTTTTCTCATAATGCCATCATTGGAAAAGTATGATCAAATTCTTCTATTATGAAGAATTGGTCTATGTGCTTCTAGTAATCACTATAAATGTTTGTAAGGATAAAATGACTAATTGCACAAGGTAGGAGAGAATCAACTTTGAGTTCTTCAAAGATTATATTCCTCTATTGATAATTTTTAAGGGTTGTGTGTGGAGGAGGTTATCACTACCAAGAAGGGAGGAGACCTTTCCTTGTATTCTTTTATAATTTTCATTATTCTTATTTATTTTACACTTACATTTACAAATACACATATATTTACATTTACTATTTTCATTTATTTCTCATGTAGTTTAATAGTTTGATTGATTTCATATTATATGTGTTGAAGACTTTATAATTTCAATTACATTAACTTATGGATATGTTGTATCTATAACACTACAAAACCATATGCTCTTTGCATTTACACTTGCATTTAGAAATACACATTTATATACATAGATATAGATTTCTTTAATGATATGTTGCATTTATTGTTCTAGGAGAGCATCTAGTAATTGCATTTACATTTACATTTAAAAATACATATACATACATACATACATACATACATACATACATACATATGTGTGTGTGTGTGAATGTATATCATTTATATTGAGTGTTCAGAAACAACCCATTAGGTCTACACATGGATAAAAACTCATAAAATTAGATCTCCCATACATGTTTTGTTGAAACCTAGGCTTGAACCTCTTATGTCACATGCTTTTCTTCACAAAACTATTGAGGACAACAACTATACCTTCTTTATTTCTCATCCTATGCCCTATTCATGCATCCTACAATTACAACAGTATCCATGGGGCCTTTTACACAAGCTACACTAATCACAAAAAGTGTAAGAGCTCCGTTATATCATGTTTTGACTGCAAAACCCTCAAAAATAGGGTAACTCAGATTATGATTTGTTGGTGAGCTGTATGGACAAAATCATTAGCACCAACTCATTCTTGGAGTCTTTTGAAAGAGAAGTGAATCAGGTGGCAGTTAAGTACAAACCTTATAGTTTCAAGGTGAATGAGGTGATCAATTTTGATTGGCCAACTGATGAAGAGTACCAGAAATGGGTAAATGTATATTTAACTGAGGAAGAGTGAAAAGGAGTAGGCTACTAACGGTTGAAAAATCAGTTGTTATAGTTACAACAAATTTCAATTTTTTTTTTTTGGTGACAGTCTAGGTGCAAAATTCTTGAATTTTTTATTGCTGCATCAACCATTCTCAGTGGGAATGATGAACAAGAAGATTCTCTGGGGAGATTGTTGTTGTAACAAATTTTTGGAATGTCACAAGCTGGTCCAATTGGTTGGTGACAAGTGTGCTTTCTGGCCTGATGCTTGTTTGCTCCTTCTTTTTCTATAAAAATTATTTCAAGGCCAGAAGTATGGGTTAGCAAGTTAGATATTTTTGGTCGAGTCTAGATGAAGTTACAGAAAAAATTGTAAAGTCTGATGATTTTAGGGAAAATGCAATTTAGGTTTTGAGTCATTCTGTAGTAGGTTTTGAATTCATGGGGATTTGATGTTTTATGACAGTATTGGAATTTGAATTGATATGATTAATTTGAACTCATGTCTCTCCATTGTACAAGCATATCTGAATTTTGAATAAAATGATCAAGGGTTGTTTCATTCATCTCACTGTTGTGGTGTGTATGATTCTTGTTTTAGGTTTAATTCAAGGAATTAATTAAAATGCTTGAATGGGATTGTTACTGTGAAATGTTGTTGTAGTTATCTCATGCTCCAAATAGTTGATATTATTGATAAACAACCAATTTTATTCAGTATTATCCTATTATGTTTAGCTATTAAATGAGATTATCTATTGTTGTTAATGTTGTTTATGATGATGGTAAAGAGGCTGTAAACACATTAAGGGATCACCCTCCCGGGTCTTGTAGAGCCCAAAGTGTAGGAGGTCTTTCAAATCCTCTTCAGTTGGTCCAAGTCCTTTGAGCTGCCCTTTATTGGAATTGGCAATTCCATAGGTAGATTAGAAGATCAACCTAATTACCATAAAAACAACAAACACCTTGCATATGTTTGTGGTGGAGGTATTAAAGAAGAATTATATGCCTTTATTTCCATTCATTAGATCTACCTTAGCCTAGCATATACCTGGGCTAAGTCTATAATTGCGTCAAACTCATGCGATGAAGGCTATGTGTGATGAAATCCTAGACCTTAACCAAGATGTGGGTAGATTATGGGAGTTTTTCCAAGACTTGAGGTTGGTGGATAAAAATGTGAAAGACTAAGCTGTTTTATTTTTTCTCTCTTATCTTATACCATTTTACAAGAATGGGGGTGCCAATGTACGAGAAAATCTTTGGAAACTAGGCATGAAAATTGAAGGTTAAAGAGAATGGGGGTGCCAAACTTACAATACTCATTGCCCCTTAGTCGTTGATTTTCCCCGAGTTCCCCCAACCTCATCCTTGGCACTGCTATTGACCTTATTTTCACTCCTCCAAACTCTTCCTCGACACTGATATTGACCTTGTTTTCACTCCTTCAAACTCTTTGTCGGTGCTGGTATTGACCTTGTTTTAACTCCAAACTCTTCCTCGACTCTGGTATTGACCTTGTTTTCACTCCTCCAAACTCTTCCTCGGTGCTGATATTGACCTTGTTTTCACTCCTCCAAACTCTTCGCTGGTGCTGGTATTGACCTTGTTTTAACTCCAAACTCTTCCTCGGCACTGACATTGACCTTGTTTTCACTACTCCAAACTCTTCCTTGGTGCTGACATTGACCTTGTTTTCACTACTCCAAACTCTTCCTCGACACTGGAATTGACCTTGTTTTCACTACTCCAACCTCTTCCTCAACACTGGTATTGACCTTTCACTTCTCCAATTTGACAAGCTACAACCTGGTTTCATTAGGTTTTACAGTATGTTAATTAAGTTGAAAATTTTGGAGCCATTTAGCTAGGTTTTAATATTCTACAATATAGTTAAGTATATATTAGCTATATTTTACATAATAAGTAATATAATTATTTAACTTATTATAATTATATATTATATTCTTTAACAAAATTATTAAATACGTATAAAATTATTATAATTAATAATTAATAATAAGTATATTTTTATATAATACAAAATATAATTAATATAATATATATTAAATATAATAGTAATATATATTAATATGAGAGAGAGAAACTAAATTTTGATTGGTTGTTTCATGTCAACAATCCAAGGATAGCATGTGTCCTTGAGGAGTTATGCTCAAGGTAGCATGCCATTTGATTAAAGATATGATAATTCTCCTTTAAGACATCTTCAATGTACCCATTGCACACTTAAGGAGACAAAGATAAATATAGGGAAGAAAATATAGAGAGAGAGGGAGATAATGAGAAACATACAAATAGAAAGGGAGACAAAGAGATAGAGAGAGGTAGAGAGATAAAGAGATAGGATGAATAGATAGAGATATAGGGAG
>VDFB02000015.1:287872640-288050140 GCA_007258455.2 Sequoia sempervirens
CTTCCCTTAAATAGGAGAGTTTAACTCACACATTGTGTTAAAATCACCATTTTTCCAAACCTCCTAAGTTTACAAAATATTCAACCAACAAAAAGTACTGCTGCTATGTACCTCACAAGATGGCTCGGCTGGCAAGGTAGAAGCTATTGTTACGACAATATCTTCACACACTTCTGCTGCCAAAGTCACTACAAGTCCATCCATCACACGATCTTGGGATTCACTGCCAATAAATGAATTTTCTGTTTTGTTTTCTAAGGTCTGATTTTTGTTGTGCTGGTCACCAATTGATGAAAACTCATTGTAGAGGTTTCTAGATACTTCGCTTGTAGAGACCTCTTGTTCCTCCCTTTCCTTTCATTTATATTTTTCAAACCTCATTAGATATCCTTTTTAAATTCAGGATCACTCATCAAACCATACAATTGTTGCATCACTTCATACGTGGATCTGTCAAAAGCCATAATTTCTTTGTTCTAAATTTCAATGACTCACCCAACAGGATGGCAGGAAAACTGTGCTCTGATACCACTATAAGAACCCACACCTGGTGGACTCTAACCAACCCAAGTTTCTGCCTTATATTTAAATAAACTTTGGGTTTATTAACTATGCTTGATGCATTAGATACTTTCCAAAGACTTTGCCAAGTAAATAGCAATGCATGGGCAACAAAGAATAATGTTGATTATTATAATTCAAGAGCAGCTGTAGCAAATCTTTATCCTTTCATTCTCAAATCAGTTTTACCAAGGTTTGCAATTACAGCATATTCATTCCAATTCATAATATTTTACTTGAAATACAATCAATATCATACTCGGTGTGCAAACTAGCAAGAAGCTGGTCTGAAAGTGCATTAGCAGCAGTATTGGAAAGTCTGATATAACTTACAGCAGCACACCCTCATTAGATTAGATGCCCAGCCATGTTGTAGAAGCAAACCAAATGCCAACGTTTGTTGCAAGGAAAACACGTCTAGCACCCAGCAGATGAAACGACCTTCCAAAAGCAGTATATTCTGCCCAGAAATCACCAATATAGCAACAGCTATGGCTATCAATGAGTATCTTCAAACCTGCTATAGAAATCCTTTAAATCTGCTTGAAAGCCCTTCAATATACTTGCAATTTCTTCTCAAATAAGCCCAGATTTCAATAAAGTAGTAGCAAGATACGAAGTGGTAAAGAGCAACAATAAACCCCTTGAATATCTTTCACAAATCTGCTCAAACACTGTAGCGTTTACTATTCACGTGTTTACTGTTCTTCAAATCTGCAAATAAACCCTTGAATGTTCTTCAAATCTGCAAGTAAATGAATCTTCAAACCCTTGATTAAACCCTTGTAATAAACTCCTCTAAATGCCTTTTACTGTAGCGTCTCCTGTAGCGTACACTGTAGCATCTACTGTAGCGCGACACTATTCACGTGTTACTGTAGTAGCAATAAAAGCTCGAAATCTGATTGATAATGGCCGCCAACGAATAACTTAGGTCTGCAATAGATATGCCTTTAAACTGCCTCAAACCCTATGTTGATTTTTCACCTATAATCTCCAAATGGACTCTTGAATGAAGCCCTCTCAAGCAATAATATCAGCTGGTATTGCACAACCTCAAAATTGCACTAACACTGAAGAGTTTTCGTTCTCCAATGCGGTGTTGGAAAGTTTGTCATTGATGTCAAACATGAAATGAAAAGATCATTAAAGAAAAGTTGAAGGAAGATTTATAAGAAGCATAAAATAAAAAGGAAACTAGGTGAAAGAAATCAGATCAAATATAAGCATAATAAGAGTATGGTTAATCGCTGAAGTTATTGGTGTCAAGATAAAGAATAATCAAAAGATCACATCTACCTGAATAATCAAAAGATCACATTCAAGTCAGTTGCAAGGTTAAAGCTTAGAAGCTTCAGTTAATATTCAGAATTGGAATTGTTGACAAAGCCAAAATAAAATTAGAGATGTTAATGGTTACAATCAGATCGGCTAATATTGTTGAGTATTGTGGAGCAAGATCAGAAGATTGCTACAGACCGAGTAATGCAATATCAAAAGATTTGAGATTCAAATAAGTAAACTTCTATAGATCGAAATCTTGAGAAGAACAAATTGTTTATTCTAACAAATCCGATTTGTGATTTGCTATGACTTAGCAAATTTTGTGGAAACTTAAACAACCAAGCAACGTATCTTGAAAAGACATGTTCACATGATTTGGTTTTCATCAGAGAAATATACCCATTCGATTAAGAGAGATGATCATTCATATGCCTGAAGAGACGTGTCTTACACACAGATTTTAATTAACAAAGAAGATGTAATAAAAAAATAAAAGCGATTAGGGTGCGATTTGGAAATGGTGCAATTTGTGTTACATCTTAAGTCTAAAAGAAATCACAAGGCAACGATTTCTTTTGAAGAACAATTATTCCTAAAGAGATCAAGAGAATATATCAGATTTATTAAAACTAAAGTGATACGATTTGAGAAATCTGAAGGAGTGTAATTAAATATTCTGAAATGGTATGCTCTTTCAAATGAAAAGATACGATCATTCATTATAATTCCTGAAGGGATGTATTCAATCTGTTTATTGAAGAGATATTATCACAAACAGATTTAATAGACAGAGCAGAAGTAATCAAAACAAAATCAAAGTTATTTAGATAAAACTAATTCCATTTTATGAAGAGGTATGAATGAAATTTGAAAAGACAAAGTTGTGTTTTTTTATCAAGAGATGCAATCTTGAATCAAAGTATATATTTGACATTCATTTTAGATTTGATGTGTGGTTGTTGTGTAAGAGAGCATTCTAAATCTGAAGTCCCATCTCCTTGTGTGGGCTAAGTGTGAGATCATTCATCACCATAGGCAGATTGGAGGATTGGGATAGTGCAGGTCAGATTGAAGGCATCATCTTGCAACCATCAAGTCAAGGTTGGTGCCTTGCATTAGGGGCTGGTGCTCCTTGTAGGTAGGTGCCTACTAAAGTTGTAAAGGTTTGGATGTTCCTTGTAGGTTGTGTCCTACTAAATCATCTTATTGTAAATCTGTAGGTTGGTGCCTACTTTGTAAAAATCATTTCAATAAAAGTTGTGTCAACTTGTGTAAATTGGTTCATATCAAATAGTTGATTTGTGTTTAAGTTTGAAGTTGATAAATAAGTAAGAGGGTAAAAGTTTGTTGATATACTGATTCACCCCCCCCTCTCAGTATATCTTTGTGCTCTTCATGTGGAATTGGCAGAAAACCCTAATTGGTTTCCTCTCTCCAAGCACGAACTCCAAAGACACAATTTTATATTCTCCAAAACATAATGAATTCGAATGCCTTTGATGCCCTTTTATAATTCCTCAAGAAGGTCGACCTCTTAAGCTGCTTTTAATCATCTTTTGAAATCCAATTTAGGTTTTTAATAAAACTTTATAATATCTCTCTTACCTTGGGTGTCCAAAATAAAAAATGTACTTTAAGTGATTTTAATTGAGGGTCATGGCCTCATCGGAAATAAAGTACACTTTTAATTTTATAATTTAACTTTATAATATTTAATTATCATTAAAGTACCTTTAATGATAATTAATCATTAATCATTTAATATTTTGCCCATCCAACCAAATAAGAGGTCAACACTGCATCTAAGACCTATTCAAGTTCCTTACTAAATTTAGTAACCCTGACTCCCATAAAATAGTGACACTATAAATAGTAAGTATGAAGAACCGAGTCAAACAAAGGCCAAATTGAACCCATATTGAGCTCTGAAGGAGAAAAACACCCTAATTACTGCCAAGAAGGACCCTCTAATTATCAGTGTTAGCCTACGAGGGTCAATTGATAGGCTAATCCTTACGAACTCTGATGCTCAGAAAATGGGGACATTACAAAATCACATCATCCACAGAGCTTATCCACATCTAATTTATTAAACATTGGAATTGTCGTATGATCTTTCTTGCAATCTTAACATATGAGGTAGTTTTTCAAGAGAGGATAGAGAGTATTTGGACACTTTATTCTACAGTGTTTGGTGTGTCATAAAACACGCATCAACACAGCCTCGCTAACCTGTCATAATAATGTGCCAAAATGAAGCCATGTATTCTTCAAAAACAAAAGAAACTGAATTCGAGCCATAACCACTTCTTTTGCATAACCATTATACAAACCATAATGGTTAATCAAGTAGACTGAAACAGATAGACCCGAGAACGAAACTCAAGTTTTTAACACGACTAAACAAGGGTTACAATATTTGCTTGACAGAGAAACCCTTTGTTACACCCCGATTGTATAGTTACTACTGCATAGGAAGTACATTGTAATGTTTGAATCTTTTTGATGAATAAAACAAATTGTTCTTGTGATCAATTGAATGTGTCCTAATGATTGTCTCATTTGTCTGACATTTCTATTGATGTAATTCTTGAATGATTGTAGCATATAAGTTATGGAATAATGTTATTCTAACTTTCTACGATGTTTTATATATACTGCCTTGTTTTGAGCATATGACTCCGTTGTCGTGTCATGATGTGTAGGAAACAGGTTCGTACCTTCAGGCAGAGGAGAGATATCACTTGGGGAGGAACTTGGTCAGGTAAACAGTAACGAGTACCTATTGGGCATACACACACATATTATAGACTAAGTAAGCTAAGTCATTTGTTGAGTTAAGGGTAAGTCATCTGTAGGCTTGTTTAGTATCATTAGGAGTCGTATCTACTTCTAAATGTGTGAATAAGTGATGCTTGCCAGTATAGTCTTATGTGGAATAATGTTTCTGGTTAGAGGTGGGCATGTGTATGTGTATATATACATATAAATACGGTATGTACAAGTGTCCATAAGTATATTCATGTCGATACAATGTATGATAGCAAATGGATATGCCATACGTGTGCATCGATATAAACGTATTTATGAATACGTATACATAAAGGTGGTATACAAGTAAATATACATGTATACATACCCACAACCAACCTATTATATATATGTGAATATGAATATATATTATGATGATATTACCTCGGAATTTACGTATACACATATATATACATATACATGAGTACGTATAATGAAAGTATGCTGACTGGCTCACAGTATACGTACATGTAATTTAAAATGTTTATGTAAATACATGTATATATGTAAAGGTAAATATATTTATATATTTAATATTATATTAAGTATGTATATAATATAGTATTTACAAAATATAAATATGTATACGAGATTATTTAAATTATTAAATTTAAATAATTATACATAAATATATAATGTAAATTAAAACTATATTATATATATATTCTAATATAATAAAAAATATATATATATATATAGATATATTTTATAAAATGGAAATTGAAAATCAAATGAAAGTTTAAACAAATATGTTTTCAATATTCATAAAGTGTTGAAGTGGAATCACAAATTTGAAACATGAGGCGTTTTTTTCTCAAAAATGAATATTTCATTTAAAAGTCGAAATAAAATTATTGACTTCAAAATTTAATCAAATATTATTGTCACAATTTCGTCAAGATTCAAATATTTCTTTTTGGAACTATATCGAAATTATGAAGAGGAAAATAAAATACGTTGTTATGAGTTCATACCATAAAAAAATGAAAATGGTGAATGAAATGGAAATGGCGCCTGTAGATTCTCGCGACCAGGGCCAAGTTAACTAAATACGGCTAAGATAAGTTCAAATGCAGCCAGGATAATGGGAAAGGTGGGCGCCATCTGACCAGGGACTTAATCTTGCATTTAACCGTCACTTATCCTTACTTGTTGAATCGCACCAATACCAGAAGGTGTCGCGATTTTATGAATTGGTCATGTGCAAAATAAGCTTACCTCATTGTTGTCAGCAAATGGAAGTCGAAATCTTCTCTATAGGGTGACACATTTCTCATTTGAACCATTCCAAACCCCGTTGGCAGCTTAGATGCCTTGGAAAGAGGAATTGGTTAAATCTTGAAACACTATATAAAGCCTGCAAGGCTCATTCTTTAAAACACGAAATTAGAAATTGCAAGTTTGTTTCTATTCTCTTCAAGAAAGTTTGTTTTGCTGTGAAGTGTCCAAAACTAGGCTGAGAGTGAGTTTCTCTTTTTTGTGAGTATATACTGATCTGCTGTGAAGGTTTTCAACAATTCTGGAAACCAGTATTTACTTGGTAGAGTAGTCGTTTCTGTCATTTGCCATCTCTTTGAGTAGCAAGTAGAGTTCATCTTCTGCTGGATATCCTTTGACTGGAAGTTGAAGGAGAAGTAATTCTCTACTAGAGCAGCAACTGTGGGAAGCTAATAACAGGCATGCTATTTCTTTTATGTTGCTCTGTTTTGCTGCTTGATAATCAGAAGATAATTTGTTATATGTCTCTGTTGATAATAGGTTAAGAGAAAAGATTGTTTTGATTGATAAATTATGGATTGAAAATCTATAGAATGATTCCAATTATAAATAGATAATTTGAGAAAGAGAGATACAAATATATGCTTGTGCTATTAGTTTTGCATTTATTAGTAGATGGATTTACTGATGCATTAAAGATTCAATAGCATTATTTGTATTGACTCCATATGTGGAGTGTATGCTTGTGTATAGCTATTTAATACTAGGTATGGATTGAGGGCATTTAATAAGCTACAAGTCACAACTAGTTTTAAGTTAACTTAGTCAAGTTAATGAAGCTCCCCAAATGAGAGTATCCAGTATAAGGGAGATAGTTGTAGGTACTTGTTAAAATGATCTCCGTTCTAGTAGTTAGATTGTTGTAGGAAGTCTAGGGTACAGACTACCCCGATAGATCAACCTACGCGTAGAGTAAGAAAGCCTCAAGTCAAGTTGACCCTGGCTAGTGCATGTGATAGATGACCAACGTTCTTGATTGAATGTAAAACACTTTGGACAAAGTAGTGTTAGGAACAACTTACACTTAGTTGTGGTACTACACTGTCAATTCACCGTGGTCCCGAAATACATACTAGTTCAAGAGTTTTCGTATGCACAGAACCTAGATATGTAGGAACACAACACTATGTCCAGTTGGTAGTTGTTAAAGGATACCCCACCAATCTCTTCTTCGAAGGGAGGGTCGTTCATTGTAAAATGATCGTGCGGGGAATCGCATTATAAGTCCGTGGTTGGCGGAAAAATGCCCAAGTGATGTTTCTCCTCCTCAACAACCGGCCGACGATCCAAGACTTGACAGGACGGACTCCTAGACCTTCTTACTTCTATTGGTGCCAAAAGCCTTCAGGCTATGTATGTATATCATTCTTCTTTACTTTGTAGTCTCTTTTGGAATGAAGCAATTAAAGTTGCAATTAGATGTATCATGTTTATGTATTTAAAAGGAAAATTTTTATCATTATAGCATTGTTCTTTTTTATTATGATAGAAATCTAAAGTTTTAAATTTGACGTACAAGATTAGTCGTCACACCCTTCACTTAGCCCTATACCATATGTTCATACAAACAGTGAAAGAACAAAATGACCCAAGCTTAATCCGACACCAACAAGGGAAAGAAACAATTACATTATACCAAGAACCTTTTTACAGGGGCTAATCACCCAACATCGTTAATTCGAAAACCAAAGGTTACATATCTCTTTCTACAAGCAAAGACCCATGGGTACAAGAGATTCACAAAACCCTTGACTAGGGTTAAAGATTCGGTTCCAAGAACATAACACATTTTTCACTGACTGAATATCAAAAAATTGAAACCCCAAAATCAAATATACAGTTGACAGATGGCAAACAAATCTATACAAGATTTTCACAATTAAAACTTTCAAAAACTGACAGGTATTAATCAGAAAATTAAAAACTCAAACTAATTGTTTTCAACTCAACAAACTGAGGAACAAAAACACCTGTTACAAGAGCTTCTTGTCGATTTCTTTGCCCATATTCCCTTCAGACTGTCAAACCATCACCAAATCTTGTCCAAACAGATAGAAACCTTAACTGGAGAAACCATGTCCTAGCTCAAACTTGCAAGCTAAACTTTGTAAAAAGAAATGATAAAATGGGCACCGCAACTTTAAGATATGCCTGTTATGTCATAAGGTATGAATGCCATCGATGGGATTTTATTTCCCATTTTGATTTCAAAGACCTTGGAATAAATATAAAAAAGAACACAACCTTGTCCTTAGGAAGAATCACCTTGAACCATTACATGAAATATATCATGAAGCCTTATAAATGTGCCTTGTAAAATGTGAGATAACCAACCTTGTATTGCCCAAGTAAGTGTGAGAACACTTTGTATATGCCATCACCAAGTGAAATGCCATATAATAAAAGAGTGACTCTAGCATAACACTCTTGTATGAAAATCAATATGGAGCTCACAAACTTTACCTTGTATTCAACCACTATCATTAAAGCATAACACTCTTGTATGAAAATCAATATGGAGCTCACAACCTTTACCTTGTATTCAACCACTATCATTAAAGCATTGAAGCAAACTTAACCTGCATCTATCCTTGAAGCAACTTACTCAAACTTTGCATGAGAACCAAACTCAATTGCATGAGAACCAAACCACTGAAAAAGCCTTTGACATCAATGACAAATCAATGCCACAAAACCAACACTGACTTCATCAAAAGGGGCCTTAATTTCTCCTCACATTGAATGAACAAATCTCTAATCAACATACCAACAGTAGAGGAGTTCCTTCTTGTTCATGAATTTTTAACAGGAACTTAGGACGGATTTTGGAATGTCATCCATCTCATTGATAGTTAAAATTAAAATGTTTCTCATTGCTACAACTACATCCTCCTCTTGTTCACTCCAAGTTGAAATAAAGAGGTAATGGATCAAATAATATATTTGATCTTGCATACCCAATTCAACCAACAACATACTTGTTTTGAGTTCTGAAAAGATCTTCAATATAGCAGCTCTTTTGGAGTACTGATTGCTATCAGTTTCATCAAGGTCTTGAAAACTTTCCACTATCATATTTAATATGATCTTCATGGTTTCATCATCATAGGGCATCTCGGGAATTGCAATTCTTATTATCTCCATGAAACAAGAAGAAATCAGCAACTTGGTTTCTTCATCTGGATGCCTCAGCCAATAGGGCTGATTCAAAAAGGTTACTACAGGTGCTAACACGAGTTGCATCTCCTTAGAATGTGATTGCTTCACTTGCCTCAAACATTGTTCTAACAAATGAAGAATGTTCTCTTCATTTTCCCTTGACTAAAATTCTTTGTCAAGTCTTTTTCCAGCCATATAGAGAGTCTTTGCCAACTTCATCTCTTCTTCATTAGCCATGCCTAACTGCCAACTTCTAAATTGAACTCAAATCTGCCCACAGGTTTAGTAACTGTTGATTTTATGCATGATAGTCAAAACATACGCGCCAAGAATTATCTTTCTTCTTTACAAGCACTACAGCTGGAGCAAAAAAAGTTTCTTGGTTCCTCAAAACCTCTGAAAAAGCATCAATCTCAGGCCACTGAAACTGAACTTTGGGCTGACCTTTGGTGTAGAATCTAATTCCTCTGTCACTCATCTAACAACTGAGCTCTGATTGTCACAGGATGGCAGGATCTTGGCTCTGATACCACTGAAATATGCCCCTTAATTATTTCTTGGATTTTTCACAACACAAACTAGCACTATGCCAATTGATTAGCGTTAGCTTCCAAAGATAATCAAACTAAATGAACTCAATGCCAAGAATGTTCACCAAGATCCTTTAGAAGGCAAGGTGATAGCATATGGCAGAGGAAATTAAACAACTGCTGAAAATTGAATTACAACTGATTGCTAATAGGCGGTGAACCAGCCATGAGAAATTCCACACTACCACTAAATCAGTGGGGGGAAAGACAATACAATTTCAAACCATTCATCCACTGCGGTAGGCATCCACATAGTAGTGGGGATTCTCCACTTAATAGTGGGTCAGAAAGAGAGATACAAAAGTTCATTCTCCACTCTGGCGGTAAACCATCCAGGGGTTACAATGTGTGAATTTGAAAAAACACTTAGTAAATGCAGCAATATAAATGATTGAACAGTACTACTGTTTCAGTCTTACAATAGAAGTTATCTGCAAGTAACAAAGAGTTTATTACAATGAGTATGCAATAGAAATCTGCTCCAAACTTCTGCAAGAGTTATACTATACTTCTGATCTCAAATGTGAGTTGGAACATCAAAGAAATTGAGCATAGAACAGAAATATAAAGGTCTGATATGAAATACCAGCAAATTGAAATACAAACCAGCAAGCTGAACCAACACCAACATGCTCATAACCTCAAAAGTCCTCCAAACATCATGAAACAAAATGCAAATACACCTGAGGAAGGCACCCAATCCCCAACCAAGAAACTACAACAAAGCTCACAAATTAATTGTGCATGAATTCCAAGATGTCCTAGGCATGGTACGGCCTCATTGGAAGGGCGAACTCCAAGATAAATTCCAATACTTCAAAATAAATTCTGAAAATCTGCAATTAGGGGCGCCTATAGCATAGGAATCAATGTAACCAATACCCATAAGCAGAATAAAATCATACAAAGAGTTGTATATAAAAATCTCCTTCAGCCAAATAATAACCAGCAACATAAAAATTGGAAATATCTCACCAAAACTCCACACTAATGCTCAATATGTACTTTTGGATAAAACACACTCTCAATCTACCATCTAGGGAACCATAGTTTCAAGCCTGAAGAATGGAGTAAAATTGCTAAGCTTCCCCTTAGCCAGGTTTTGAAATCAATTCAGCAACATAACTTTACAATATTTTCCAAAAGATGCCCAAATGTTGGAGCAAGGCTTGCTTTTATAATGAGGTGATTGTTGGCTTTCCAACTTCCTCCAAAAGGGACACCCATTTCACTTTTTGAAATATTTTAACTTTTTAAAACATTAAATTCACCTTTCTAGGCATCCAAGACTTGAGGAGAAATACTTACTTTAGAAATATTTAAATAATCTCTCAATGAGGCGTCCACCCTCAAAGGCCCCCTTTTAAAACAACTTTAAGTCATTAATCTAGGCCATGGGGCCTAAAATGAATTTTAAAACATTAGTGACTTAAAATAAATCATTTCACCAAAATGAGCCTCAAAATGCTGAAAGCCAAATGTGCTCCAAACTGCACTGCCCGAAATGGAAATTGAGCTAATTGTTGATGCTACAGCCCAAGATGGCACTGCCAAAAATAGAACTTACTAAAAATAGTAAATTCTGAAAAGTTTCCCAATGCCTTTGCATGTCATACCACTGCGAAGCTCTCTGAAAACCCAGAAAGAACAGCAATCCAAAACTCGAAACTCCAATGTGCAAACCTTCAAAAAAGCTTCAAAACCCCTACAAGATAGGAAACCCTAATTTTACCTCTGATGAGTCTACAAGCTTCCGGAAATAGGCTATCAGTCACAAAAGAGCGTATGGCCAAAATGGGGACATTACATTATCTGGATTCCTTACTATAAATAGTAAGGTTGGACCCCAACATCCAAGCTACTTACTAAAAATAGTATGTATAAACGGAGCCTAAAACACTTAAAGAAGGTCGTCTTTGAATAATGCCAAGTACTAGAGAAGAAAACACTATAAACTGCCATTTGAAGAACCATATAACTCCCACATAGGGCCCTCTAAACACCAACATTAGCCTACGAGGATCTAATGATAGGCTAACCTGACAAACATAGAAGTTGGCTAAAAAGGGGACATTACATTTTATTTGGAATGTAATTGAGAAAAGAAATATTTTTAGTAGCGGTATTGGATAAATCAATTCTATTATGATTATTCGTGAAATCATGTCAAAACAACATTACATGCAAATTGTTTGATGAAATGCCTATGCATCAAAACTTGTGAAAATTACAATATTTTGGTATAAAAAATTTGGTCAGCATATTACAAAACCTTGTTAGAATAGTTGCCACATTGTAATCAATCTTGTAATATGTAATAAAATCTGAAGATGGCATCAATCAGAAACAAGAGCTCATGACAAAGAACCAACCATCCCTGGATATGGCAGTTCACACTCTTGTCAAGAAATATGGAGCAAAGAGCAGCTCCATGAAGAAAGAAAGAAGAGTTGGCAGATGAAAAGAGCAGCCCAAGAAAGACAAGGCAAAGCCAAGGTCAAAGAACCTGGCTATCACCCTTTCAAATTTAAAACAAGGCTGAAATTAAAGGCAAGTTCATGGTCAAAAAATGGATAAAATTATTAAATGGTTAAAGAAATATAGGTTTCCTTAGTTTGGATCAAGTTAGTGAGACACAAAAGATCTTTCTTCAAGCATACCATATTGAAGAAGAAAAGAAACAAGGTGAGGCTGAATCATCCAAGAAAAATTAATTATCAAATCAGCCATCCAAATCTTACACAAAAGGTCAATGTAAAGGTAAGAAAAGTACCAACACTTTACATGTTTGAGAAGTCCAAAGAATTATTATAGTTAATTATGTTAAGGGTGGACATACTGACACAATAACTGCACTAAGGAGGAATCCAAGAAGTCCACATCAGGTTTTGTTGGGAAAAAAGGTGGAAGTAGAGGAGCGGGAATGGGAAGAAATGAGCAAGCTTTTCCAAGTAAAAATTCAAATCAAGAAAACAAAGATAAATGCATCATTCATATATGCTCTCAAACTAATTTGATTTCAAAAGATGATGCTTAGAGACTTTATTTAAAAACATATGATCATCCCCACCCATACCTATTGTGTTGAGTGAAGATGGGTATAGAAATACAAGTAACCAAAAGATGTAAAATCAAATTGGGCATTAATTCAGATTCTGTTGATGTAATGGAACAAAATGCAATTCCACTTCATGCATTTGATTTTCTAATTTAAAGACCCTAATCATATCTCAAGCATGGTATCTTTATGAAGGAAAATGGATACAAATTGATCAAGGATGAGGTCAGACATATCATCAAGGTACATCAAAGCAAGTCCAAGCTTGCTATGTTAACTACCAACCAAGCAAAGAGACTCATTCAAGTGAATAAAAATTTGTTATTAATTATTTCTTTTGAATACTAAGAAAGATAATGAGCTAGAAATTGCTAAAATTAGTCATGCCAAGGGCTTAAAATAGTTGCATAAGATGCTGCATTCTTTTGAAGAATTGTTCCAGACTTAAAATATTTGCATGAGATGCGCATTAATTTCAAGAATTGTTCCAAGCTTCTAAATATTTGAACCCGAAAAGGAAACTAAAGCATGAGATACATTTGTTTTCCAGATCTCCTCTAGCATATATTGGCTTGTACAAGCAATCACATTTGGATAGTAATGAGGATAAGAAACAACTTCATGAACTGGTGGAGCAAGCAATCATTTTCCCAAGCACTTCACCATGTAGATTACCTATAGTCATGGTGTAGAAGGAGGATGACTCTCGGATGATGTGCATCTATTATATAGCATTGAATAAGATCACCATCAAGAACAAGTATCCACTCTTCAAAATTGATTACTTGTTGGACCAATACAGTATTCTAAGTATTGCACCAAGTTGGATCTTAGATCTAGCTGCCATCAAGTTCATATGGAGAACGAGGATATATGGAAGACAACAATCAAAACAAAGCATGGTTTATATAAGTGTTTAGTTCTTCCTTTTGGCTTGTGTAATGCACCAACTATTTTTATGAGATTGTTGAAGGATGTATCAAGAGTCAAGACTATCAATAAACATATGTGTGAATGTATCTAGAATCTAGATGATATGTCAGTTTTTAATGCAAGTTGAGAAGAAATTCTAGTTCATTTGAAGCAAGTATCAATAGTGTTAAAGAAAAAAAAAATTGTGCAATATGCAGAAATGTGAGTTTGTGAATCAAACACTACTTTATTTGGGACATGTGACTGGAGAAGGAGAAGGGAGAATGGTCTGAGAAAAGTTGAGGCTATTAAAAATTGGCTCACACAAAAGTGCAAAAGAAACATGAAGATTTGTTGGGGCAATCCAAGAAATGAATAAATTCACTCTTTTCTCGACAACAGCGACACCTTTGCATGTTGTTGTAACAAGTACAAGTTTCCATTGGGCTAAGGAAATATACATGGCACTGATACTTTGAAATATAGCATCCCCCACGAACTTGTTCATTCTCTTCCTAACTTAAATTAGTCATTTGAAGTTGTATCATATAGAATGAGTATGCTATATGGGCAATTTTATCACAAGGAAGTAAACTCATTTGTTAAACCAAATCTCAACTTTAGCCACAATTTCACACCTAGAGTCTTTCACATAAGAGACTTATGACAATGCACTTGTTCTTTCTCTTCCTAACTTGAATTATTCATTTGAAGTCGTATCATATGGAAGTGAGTATGCTATGGGGGCGATTTTATTGCAAGGAAGTAAACTCATTTGTTAAACGGAATTTCAACTTTAGCCTCAAATTCACACCTAGAGTCTTTCACACAAGAGACTTATGACAAAGCATACGCTAGTACAGATATTGGGGAGATATACCAGCTGTTGAAGACATGAGACTTGGATGTTGAAGACAAGGTTGATTTCTACCTCAAGAATGGGCTGCTCTACAAGTTGGATAAACTATCTATCAAGGGATTTTTACTCATGAGTGAAGCACATCCAAAGTTTCAGGCTACTCTGGAGTTGAATTAAACTTCAGAAATTTTGAAAAGGTAAATCCATTGATCCAAAATGCAAGAATAAGTTTCTAAATTCATTTGAGGGTGTATGTTGTATAAGTAAGCCAAAAGTTAGGAAAAATGGATTATACGTGCCTCTACTATTCCTAGTAGACCATGGTAAAGTATTTCTATGATTTTGTAGGGGGTTTACCAATCCTAAAGCATAGATATTAATTTCCTTTATGTAGTTGGGGATGGACTTAGCAAAATCTGTGTGTTAATTGCATGGAAAAAGACAATCAAGGTGCATGAAGCTGTTGAGTTATTTTTCACTAATGTTTGGGTATTCCTTGGTTTGCCTAGTCTATTAATTAGATAGAAATTAAATAGCTTTTGGGAGGCATCAAATTACCCTGTGGAGCAAGATGGGCACTAATTTTGAAAGAAGCGCAACCTTCCATCCTCAAATCAATTTGCAAATGAAAGTGGTCTGTAGAACCTCAATACACTTGATAAGAGGATACAATAAAAGGAATCCATAAGAGGGTACAACAGAGAGAATTCATAAGAAGGTACAACAGAAAGAATACAAGGACAATGGATGGATCATTGGCTTCAACATTCCTACAATAAATCAGTTCATAGATTTACAAACATGTCACCTATATGAGTCTATGTTACCAGTTCGCTCAGAAAAACCCATGGATGCAGGTCTGGCCGTTCCTAGTTTGGTTTCATGGTTCAATTCTGCAGTGGGTGCAAGTAGTATGTGGAGTTTGGACTGCAGATTCGGCCAAGTATGTACATGAATGTCACTAAGTGAATCTGCAGTCTAAATCCAACCCCAAAGTGAACCGTCTACAAACTGTGAACTTTGTTTATATTTTTTGCTTTTTTTTCTTTTTCTTTGCACTCTAATTTTTGTTTTTGTCATCTCATTTCATGGAAAAAATAAATAAAACCATTAGGAATTTTTTTAACTGTAAAAGAAAATTTATAAATGTTGCCCTTGAAGGACTGTGTTGGCTCAGGGCTGACATTAGTTTCTTTTTTATTTTATTTTATTTTTGGTCGGTAACAAAGGTTTTTTATTAATTTTTAAAATAAAATTACATCAGAAATTTCTGGCACTAACCAGATAAAATTACAGACGGTGGATTCCACCCAAACAAAGAAGCACTACAGACACCACAGAATAACATTTTAATCCACAGAAACCTTGAGAAAGACCTATTAACAAGTCTACAAATTTGAAGAACAAATTGGTCTTCCCTTGGTCTATGACTGGAGGACCATAGCGAAACTTTTCTTTTTGATCTTCTTGTCTTTCCTCCCCTTGACTACTTGCTAGCCATCTTCCACCTTTGCAGCCTCCTGCTGCCAAACGAAAGATTTTCTCTTCTCTGTAAGACCACCTTCCTTCAACCTTGCCTCCTCTGACAGCCAATCCTCCAGAGCAGCATGTTGCATCCTTGATTCTTCATGTTCTACATACATTGTTTGCCCATTTTGATCTTCTACCTCTCTAATCCACTCCCCTTTTTCTTGCGCCTTCACCGGGCCTGATTTCTCCCTACACTCCAGAGTTTTAGCACCATGTTGGTTTGCTTTGCCACACCTTCAATTGCTCTCCCTACATCAGCATAGTTCGAGATGGGCACCTCAGCAAGCCTCGACCCTCCCCGTTGCTCTGAATCCCTATTTGTTTGAGGCTGTTCAGAGTTTCCTACCACTTGAACGCTGTTCTTGTCTTGCTCTTCCTTTCCCCCATTATGTTTCTCCACCGCATAATGCTTGTGTGAGACATCTTTCCACCAAGTAGCTAGTTCGGACCATCTGGGCTTCGCACATTGTGCAGCGATATGTCCAATCTAGAAGCATCTCCTGCAATGAAATGGTACCCCTTCATAATCCAAGGGTTGTACCCAACATCCCTTTGAGGTTTTAATTGATACCTCTTCTGGGAGTGCCTTTGAGACCTCCATCTCCACCAAAATCCGGGCATAGGTGGAGTACAAAAGATTTCAAGAACCCTCATCAATCATCAGAAAATCCCCTAAAGAATTTCCAATAGCCTCTAAGCAAGACTCAAACCAAAAATGAAGAGGGAAATTTGGGAGTCTTACCCACAAAGGAACTTTATCAAAAGTCTTTGTTGTAGGGTTGAAAGTTGGATGCCATGGCTTCAAGGATAGAGCAAATTTCTCCTCCCAACTCCAGAAATAATCACACAGAACCTTATTTCTATTAGCATCAGTTTCGAAAACAACAATAAAAAAACCTCTAACAGCTGGGTAGATTTGAACACAACCTTCCACAATCGGTTCCCAATGCTCAGAGATCCATTGATGTAAATCACACAACCGAGGCCAAAAAACCCTGAAGTGTCCAATCAATCCTAAATGTGAGAACACATTAACATTGTGTATTACCTCCTCTTCAAGCTCCTCCTGCAAGGGAACCACCAACTTGTTGGCCTTGTCTTTAAGAGTTGAAGCAGAGACAGAATCTCCTCCTCCCCTTCTTGTCACTGCTTTGGTTAGGTGCTTAAATGTCTGTGAGGACCTAATTTGGTTCCCCCCAGACCCAACTGCCTTGTACCCCTTGCCACTTCCAATGCCCTCTATGGCGCAGGCTCCAAGTTTTCCATTTTTCTACCCTCTGTGCATATAGGGCACCCCCATTCAAACCGACGTCATCCCCACTATGGCCTAGAAACTACCCAATTTTCCCTATTCGAGCTGCCTGATCCAAGGTTTCTCCGTTGCTAGCATTATTGGTTCAAAAACTGACGAGCTTCCCCTGAGAAGCCTCCTCCGACTGGTTCAATTGTTGGAAAACCCCAACCTCCTCAAACAGCGGTAGTCGACCGTTACCTTCCATCGCTTGTCGCCTTGACCCCCAGTTTCTTTTTTATTTTTAATTTGTTATAAAAGATTTAAATTATGTATTGGATTTTAGTTATGTGGTTTCAGCTTTAGTTTTTTTTTTTTTTTTTGCTTGATGAAAGTGACCTTCGGGACCATACCCATATATTGAACCAAAAAAATTAGACTTTTGTAGCAGCTCCTTCATGGAGGGTCTGGTAGCCAAATTCCCCAATGGGGTATAGGATTCAAAAAAAACCCATGTAGATGCCTAACAAAAGACTCATGCTACTACCATTTCATGCTATTAACTATAGGCAACATATACTAACAGTGCTACGAGCATATACATCATATTATCAAACTACAAACCATTTCTTAACCCTATTGCCCAAAGTTCTCTTCCTCATCGCTTTCAATAGTGTCCTCCATAGCAAAGATCCAATCTATTCTTGAGGATGGTGCAGCCCCTATAGAAAATTTTAAGAATTCTATCCCCCACTTAGATTGATGTTTGCTCAAATCATCATTGAACCCAATGGTGGAAAAGACAAAGGGGATCCACTAAATAGCCAAAACTGCATTGAGCACTAGCCAATATCCTGCTCTAGGATGAAAACTAAGCCCTATAACAACATCATCCAAGATGGTTCTAAGCCCCCGCCACCACTGAAGCCTAAAAAAGGACTCAAAACAGCCCTAATCACCTCCTTCAATTCACCTACTTACAAGAAGACAACTATGAACATTAAAGAAATGTATGTATTAACTCTATACTTGTGTACAGTGGAGAGGAATAGCTCACCTATCACCCTGACTGCATGTATCATGATCATTGCACTAACCTTGAATACTTTTCTCAACCAAAGATCAATTATTTCACCTAGAAAGGCTATCTATTGCTTCTTGGAAACCAATTTTACTATGGTACCCATAATCTCTGAGAGGCAATCCCAACATGAATGAAAATGAAAATGAGGTAATACATTTGAAACCCCACCATGCAAGCGATCTGCATATCTACCCACGATATGTGTGCTAGAGCCTACTCTATCAAAGGATATCCTTCCTTCATTCCACATGTGTGACCAGCTTTCTTATTGTTGCTGTGAGAGGTTTGTTTTTTGAATAATAGGGGTCATCATTAAACCTATTGGGGTCCAGATTCTTCCACATGTCTAAAGACTTCCAAATAATACATCCCTTTTCAACATCTATCACAAAATTTTCCAGTCTATTGGTGTGGATATTAATTTTCCTATACACGTGCCTTTTTGTATAGTCTTCCAATCGATCTATGGGTGACAAAATTTGGCTCAATATCCTATTTATCTTTGAATTTGGTGTCCCCCTTTTCCTAGCGGGCATTTATGATAACAATGCAATGACCCTTCACTTGCTCCTTTTTATCATGAAATGATCACAAATTTGCAATCCCAAAGCAACACCTAAGCCTCTGCTTTGTTATTCATTTCATTCACTAGTCCATTTGAAGTCTCTCAATCTAGAGTTCTTTCATTACTTCTCCAAAGTTTCCTCTAGAAATGCCATTGAAACTAAGTTTACCCCAGCCATTTGGTGGGGAGGTCTAGCACCCCCCTATGCCTAGATTTGGTGATGGCTTAATCCAACCTGCCCCATGAACAAGGACATTTTAGCTTTAGGTTTAAAATTAAAGCCATTAATTAAATTTTATTAATTTCTAAACTATTATCAATTATATTTAGATTAGATTTTAATTTTAATATTATTAAATTTATTTAATTTTAATATTTATTTTTTTAAAAAAAAATTAATTATTTTTAAATACATTAAATTGCTAAAAATTCTTAAATATATTTATTATTTATGGAATTATGGTTGTTTTGTTTATTATATGTATGTTATGTCTTATCTAAACTTAATTCCTATTTTTTAGCTAAATTATGTATATATTAGTGACTTTTATATGGTTTTTGTATAGACGTACCCAAAACATGTCCAACCTTAAAAAAAATTGGCATACTGACATATCCGAACTCCCATACCCAAACCCAAACTAGTAGCTTAGATTTAAATATGTTTAGATTATTTTTCTACTAATCCACTTGATGTTGTATATAAACATCAAAAATAAAAAGAAAAAACAAAGTAGATTCAACTAAGTTTTGAGAGGATCAAATGAAATATTCTGAGCCAAATTTTTTCAACTTTTTCAATTGCAAGTTACAACCAATGCACCCGTTAAGGTTAGCAGCTAAACCAAAACGATGTTGAAGCAACTCTAACCAGAATGTACACCAGGATCCCGATGAGGGCAAGGTGTGAGCATTGGTCAGAGGATCTGAATGCAGAAACAAACTGGAAGGAACTCTAACCAAGAATGGCGCCGATGATGGCGAGCATATGGTCAGAGGATCTTCTACACTACAAGTACTGAAAAGGAACTCAACACCAAGTATGTGCTACCCAATCCAGTATGGAGTTGAGGCGACCATATAGCGGAGTGCTAAGAATTACAATGCTTGAAGAGAAATAAGCAAAATGCTGAAAGTAACTCGACACCCAGAATGTGCTTTCTGACCCGGAATGGGAAAGGAGCTACCATAGGGCGGAGATGTAAGATATTACAAGCAATTACAGAATGTAAAGATGAGTATTACAAATCATGATAATGCAATATTAAAGAACTACTGGTCAGTACTACTGCCAGCTTACAATAGATATTATTGCCTGCAAGATCAAGTATTAGATGCTCTTCAAAATGGTTGCAACAACAAGGAATCTTTCACATAGACTTTAAGGATCTCTTAACACCAATCCAATAAGGATGATGCAGATTTCTCAAATTTGTTATGACAGACCTGCACTTTTAAACATATAACCAGCAACACAGATCCTTGTCAAAATGCTCATAACTCTCTCATTTCTCACCCAAATGATTTCAAATCTGTTGCAAAGTTTTACTATGAATGATGAGACCAAAATGCAATCAAGAAACCACTCTTAAATCCCACACAAAACTTGACTGTAATAAATCTGATGTGACAGTCTAGAAATCAGAAATACAAAACCAGCATGCCTGTAACCCACTAAATTGCTCATATATCACTCAAAACTGACCCAAATGACTTCAAGTTTGATGCAATGGACCTATAAAATGATGGCGCCTAGTTTAGTAATAAGAAAAGGCAGCTAAAAGTGGCTATTAATTAATGGCACGGATCCCAAGGCACTCCAGAAAGTGCGCCCTACAAGGAATGACGAATTTGCTTTATAAAATCATACGCTTCATATTAAAATCTGCAAATATTCATGAAGGGTCGCTTCCAACAGAGAAAACCAATGAGACAATACCCAGAACAACTCTTTTTGTATTTTTTGACTTATGAATGAAAAAGACAATCTGCTGTAATAAAAATGCAATTTCTAGAAACTCTCTAATATGCATAAATCTGATCTATAAAAGCCACACACTGACTGCAATGCACAAATCCCAATACAATGCTCTCAAACTACACTATCTCACCACTAGTCGCTATCTTTCAAGCGAGAAGCAATGCCAAGCTAGGAGGCCTTCATTCCTCGAAGCAATCCCAAAGCCAATCCGGCAGCATAACATTCCTGTAGATAAAAGATACTGAAATGAGAACCAAAGGCTTCCTTTTATAATTTGCCGTTGACCTTCTCGAAACCCTAATCTTCTTTTCAGAGTCAAACCCTAATCCTTCAAAAGATGGCGTCCCTTTCTCCAAAGCTTCAATTTTGACTTTTAATTATAATTTTATTCCTTCCTTGAAGTTGGCGTCCAAACTCACTTTAGCAATATTTGACTTTAAGATATTAAAATATTTCCTCCATGTAGAAAATACCCTTCAAGGTCCCTTCATTAAAACAATATTAATTTATGATGCTAGGACAAGGGATTATAATGTTAAATTATAACATTATAATATAAAATAGCTTATATCTCCATAAAGATGCATCAGGAGCCAAATTCAATCACATCATCTGAACTGATTGAAATAGAAGTCAACTGACCTGAAGTCAACCTGCCAACTTGCCAAAAATAGAATTTACTAAAAATAGTAAATTCATTAACTTGCTCAGAATGTCGTGCAGAAACCACCAATGCGAAGCTCTCTGAAAACCCAGAAAGAATCCGCAATCCAAAATCAACAATTCCAAATGCAGATTTAGCAAAAAGACGAAAATATCCTCCAAGAAGTTTGGAAACCCTGATTTGAGCTTCTGCTAGCCGACAGCTCACCGGGAATAGGCCATCAATCACTGAAAGGTGCAGTGCTAAAAACGGGGACATTACAGTCCGCCCTTCCCAAAATTGCTTGTCCTCAAGCAATACCACCATAACTCCAGAAAAGTTAAGACTGATCCATACCAAAACAAGTATGATCCCAGGTTCCCAAATCCATCTCAGGAAGGACCCACCATGCCGATGCTGCACCACTCTGATCACATTAGTGAAAACATCATGCCAATACTACACTAACCTTCCTTGTAACCCCAAAGTGTTACCATCCATGATACTCAAACTGAAAGATCTTAAAGGATCCAGATCAAGATCATGCAACGTCTCATGTACACAATGCCCCGAATTAACAGTATCAACCATACTACTGTCAATCACAATTCTAAGCAATAGGAAAGATAGTCTACTCAAATCAAAATCAAACTCCTCAGTATACCGCCATACGGTAAGGAACGGAGTCATGACTGCAAATGTGACATCTTCGAATCTTCTTGCAAGGAGAAAAGCAATCCCTTGCAAGAGCTCAACAAACTCATACTCATGTCTCCACATGGAGCTACTATGCCTCATCTGAATTATACTGACACAACCATGAAGACTACAAAAAACTATCATAGTTCCAACCCCATGAGTCTCAGAATGGTGAACCAAAGCATGTGAGAGACCGCTGTCCTGAATCAACACTGAGAGTAAACTATCAAAGTTTACATCGCAAACCATCATAAGATGAATTTGGAGAGTAGGAAAGGTGTGAAGGAACAAATAATTACTGCTGATCATGGCTGGGATTAGCGTAGTGCAATCTGATTCAAGCGTCCTACACAAAGTAAAACAACAACACCACTCAAATTCCCAAGTGTGAGCATGTGAGATGACCATCAAGCTACAAGGTGACACCTCCAAAGTGGTTGGAAAACACGCTAGATCCATCTCCATGAGAAAACTACCACTTCTTTGATCAGGAGTGATGAACCAACTCTCCTGAATGAGAGAAACGCAACATGTAAGGTGGCTGGTCTGCCTCAAACCAGCAAGCTCGAGTCTCAAAATCTGTCCTGATCTTAGCTGAGAATCACTCTCAAGAGCAACCAATCGTTCATTTCTCCAACCCATACTCAAAATTCCTCTCCAACCCATTTGTTGGTGAACAAATAAACCCATCAAGTAGCAGACAAAGGAAGGAACAACATCAACAATTTTGGAAATTTGATCCTTATTCCTCCAATAGCCCTTTCCAAATGTAATAAGCTTTATCAAGCCAAGTTGAGGATCCCACGCACGGATACCCAACTGAAAATGATTTTCAACACAATGCAAGGTAATCTCAATGCATTCCCATGAGCTAGTAAGGATCAAGTGTATACTGAAGAGATTGATGCCTCCTCTATTGAACCCTTGAAGCCTATCCATGAAAGTTTCAACAACATTGGAGCATGAAATATTAAATGACCTCAAATCCAACTCCAAAAATGGACTAATAAATGCCAAAGCATCATTCAACCAAAGGGATGGATTGACAAACATACAAACACCAAGTTCTGGTCCATCTTTCTTCCCTACTTCATGAGTAACAAAACTGAAATCTTTGCTCCTTGCTGCTGTAATGAAGTTACCAGCAGCTACCAAGTCTTGCTTTGTTAACTCCTTGGTGTCGAAGATGTTGAAATCTCCTCGAACCAACACTCCCCATGTGGAGACTCCATCCTCAAACCCACTTGTGCATTCATTATCGAAAGGCCTTGGAAGATTACTAATCACCAAAGGTGGTAACTCCTCGTGTAATGATATCAAAGCACCCATTGACTGGGGTTCATACTCTTCCTCATGCTTGGTCGCTTCACCACATGACTCATTTTTCAAATCAAAGAGAGGATTGTCATAAGTTGCTTCAGCACCCACTTCAAAGAAAGGATTGTCAAAGACTTGGAAGTCCCCTTTTTCATCTTGCTGATCCAAATCTGCACACGCAACTTCTGATTTCCTTGTGAAACCTTCAAGATTAAACTCCTCTCGAAGACTATCAAGCTCATCAATTACTTGCTTGATTTCTTCAACTCTTTGCTCATTCTCTTGCTTGCTAAAATGTTTGAAATCAGCAAACCGGTCTTCAACCTCTGTTAGAGCCAACTGAGTTTCTTTCAACTTGTCCTTTGTTGATTTAAGCTCCAGAGTGAGCTCATCAACCAAACGCTCCTTTTCTTGGAAAACACTGAAGGACTTCTTTGCAAGTTCAATAGCACGATCTTGATCCTCCATCAAGTGTATGTAATCTGATTTAAACGCCTCCAAAGAGTCTTTGATGAGTTGCAAATTGAAAAGAGCAACTTCATCCTTAACTCCTCTTTTTCTCTCTTCAAGCTGAGCCTTCTAGTAGAGATCTTCAATCAAACTGTGAGTGCGATCAAATTGGGATAGAATTCGCACTTTCCTCTTAAAGGACTCTTTGTCTTGACCTTCCCACTCAAGAATATGCAAAGATGGCGGATTGCTGGTTGGCTGATTGTCAAAATCAGAACTTTGTTTTGTGTCTTTGCAGCCATCATAGCTGTTCCAGCTTCCGTGTCTTTCACCATCAATTAGAGGAGAATGCTCATTGTCATGAAAGGCATCATACTCCACAAAATCTTCAACCCATTGCTTGCAATCAGCTTCGTGCATTGATAAATCAGATTCGTGTTTAGTAACACCTTCAAACTCTCCATCTTCAAGAGCCATATGGTCTTCAAGCTCTTCTTCATCACTGTCTTCTTGATCAAACATTATAGCAGCATCCAACTTGCTCAATGGATCATAGTCATCCGCTGTTCGGAAAGTTTCCGTAGAAACATTTTCTTCTTTAGTGGCTGCAACCACTTCAAAGAGATCATCATGGAGCTTCTTTGAACCCTTTTCTTCTTCGAAGACAACTTCCTCTTCAATGGCCACCTCATAGTTTGCCATGCAAACTGATTTTTGATCTTCATCTGGATCAAAGGGAAATTCATCCCACAAAGGTTCTTTATCATACCTTGGTGTCAACCAACCGGGATCCCAAATGGAAAAAGGTTGATTGTTTTGATCAAGAGAAAAGTACTCTTCATGCTTCTCTTGGAGTGTTGAGTCTTTGAATAGGTCACCAAGTAACTCACTTGAACTGATTTCTTCATAAGTCCTTCTCTCCAAGGGCTTAGTTTGATGCTCAAACCCAATGTCACTATCATAATGAAATGAAGAATCTTCATTGCCTGCTGTTTTGAAAACATCACTGTCATTATCTTCATCATGGGGAAGTATGTCATTGATTTCTTCATTAGCAGCCCAATGAATACCAAAGAGGTCTTCTTGGCTACTTGTCATACATTTGTCTAGTGAAAATTCTTGAGAGATTTGAACAGCAGCAAGAGGTGAATAATCCTTGACCAAATCCTCAACTAGAAGAGGAATAAACACATCAGAATCACCATTAACAACATCACCTTGGTAATGATCATAAGCTGGTTCAAGGACACCACTAGTGTTTTCTTCATCTTGTTCTTCTTCAACGAACTCATCCCACACAACCATCATACCAACATTTTTTGTGAAGCCCTTAGCCTCAAGACCTTCATTGGATGTATTTTCATTAGAACTCAAGACTGCTGTTATGTTCTTTTCACTGAACTGTTCTTCATCACTTCCTATCACATGCAAGTCTAAGGGAGTATTTTGGGGTTCTTCCACACACTTTTCAACTGTCAGAGTTTCTTCATCAAGCTCACGATCAATATGAGGTGACATGTGCACCTTGCTATCCCGGCTTTCAGACCTAGCATAAATCTTTCTGATTCCCCACCTTATGTCAGGATCCTTCATTAGCGTAAACAGTTCATGCATTAACTCAAGTAGAGACTTCTCTGTAGTCATCTCTCTCTGTATGTAGTGTCTGGTATCTCTGTCACTCATCTGTCAAGTGAACTTTGTTGGGCACAGGATGGCAGGATCTTGGCTCTGATACCACTGAAATATTCTGAGCCAAATTTTTTCAACTTTTTCAATTGCAAGTTACAACTAATGCACCCGTTAAGGTTAGCAGCTAAACCAAAACGATGCTGAAGTAACTCTAACCAGAATGTACACCAGGATCCCGATGAGGGCAAGGTGTGAGCATTGGTCAGAGGATCTGAATGCAGAAACAAACTGGAAGGAACTCTAACCAAGAATGGCGCCGATGATGGTGAGCATATGGTCAGAGGATCTTCTACACTACAAGTACTGAAAAGGAACTCAACACCAAGTATGTGCTACCCAATCCAGTATGGAGTTGAGGCGACCATATGGCGGAGTGCTAAGAATTACAATGCTTGAAGAGAAATAAGCAAAATGTTGAAAGTAACTCGACACCCAGAATGTGCTTTCTGACCCGGAATGGGAAAGGAGCTACCATAGGGCGGAGATGTAAGATATTACAAGCAATTACAGAATGTAAAGATGAGTATTACAAATCATGATAATGCAATATTAAAGAACTACTGGTCAGTACTACTGCCAGCTTACAATAGATATTATTGCCTGCAAGATCAAGTATTAGATGCTCTTCAAAATGGTTGCAACAACAAGGAATCTTTCACATAGACTTTAAGGATCTCTTAACACCAATCCAATAAGGATGATGCAGATTTCTCAAATTTGTTATGACAGACCTGCACTTTTAAACATATAACCAGCAACACAGATCCTTGTCAAAATGCTCATAACTCTCTCATTTCTCACCCAAATGATCTCAAATCTGTTGCAAAGTTTTACTATGAATGATGAGACCAAAATGCAATCAAGAAACCACTCTTAAATCCCACACAAAACTTGACTGTAATAAATTTGATGTGACAGTCCAGAAATCAGAAATACAAAACCAGCATGCCTGTAACCCACTAAATTGCTCATATATCACTCAAAACTGACCCAAATGACTTCAAGTTTGATGCAATGGACCTATAAAATGATGGCGCCTAGTTTAGTAATAAGAAAAGGCAGCTAAAAGTGGCTATTAATTAATGGCACGGATCCCAAGGCACTCCAGAAAGTGTGCCCTACAAGGAATGACGAATTTGCTTTATAAAATCATACGCTTCATATTAAAATCTGCAAATATTCATGAAGGGTCGCTTCCAACAGAGAAAACCAATGAGACAATACCCAGAACAACTCTTTTTGTATTTTTTGACTTATGAATGAAAAAGACAATCTGCTGTAATAAAAATGCAATTTCTAGAAACTCTCTAATATGCATAAATATGATCTATAAAAGCCACACACTAACTGCAATGCACAAATCCCAATACAATGCTCTCAAACTACACTATCTCACCACTAGTCGCTATCTTTCAAGCGAGAAGCAATGCCAAGCTAGGAGGCCTTCATTCCTCGAAGCAATCCCAAAGCCAATCTGGCAGCATAACATTCCTGTAGATAAAAGATACTGAAATGAGAACCAAAGGCTTCCTTTTATAATTTGACGTTGACCTTCTCGAAACCCTAATCTTCTTTTCAAAGTCAAACCCTAATCCTTCAAAAGATGGCGTCCCTTTCTCCAAAGCTTCAATTTTGACTTTTAATTATAATTTTATTCCTTCCTTGAAGTTGGCGTCCAAACTCACTTTAGCAATATTTGATTTTAGAGATATTAAAATATTTCCTCCATGTAGAAAATACCCTTCAAGGTCCCTTCATTAAAACAATATTAATTTATGATGCTAGGACAAGGGATTATAATGTTAAATTATAACATTATAATATAAAATAGCTTATATCTCCATAAAGATGCATCAGGAGCCAAATTCAATCACATCATCTGAACTGATTGAAATAGAAGTCAACTGACCTGAAGTCAACCTGCCAACTTGCCAAAAATAGAATTTACTAAAAATAGTAAATTCATTAACTTGCTCAGAATGTCGTGCAGAAACCACCAATGCGAAGCTCTCTGAAAACCCAGAAAGAATCCGCAATCCAAAATCAACAATTCCAAATGCAGATTTAGCAAAAAGACGAAAACATCCTCCAAGAAGTTTGGAAACCCTGATTCGAGCTTCTGCTAGCCGACAGCTCACCGGGAATAGGCCATCAATCATTGAAAGGTGCAGTGCTAAAAACGGGGACATTACATCAAACAAATCCATCTTGAGATTCAAGAACAACCAGAGAAGTATCAAGCCAAGCACAAAGCAAGGCATCGCCAACATCATCAAGAACACACTTTCAAAATGAGAGATAAGGAATGGCTTTACTTAAGCAAAGAAAGGCTTCAAGGACAAGCAAGAAAGCTTAATCTTCAAGACATGGTCCATTTACCATCTTGGAGAAGGTTGGAGATAACACTTTCTATTAGGAAAGGTGTCTCAACCTTGTTCTTAATCTCGAGCATATGAAGAATGCAATTTTTAGACTCTAAAACACAATAACTCAATTTTTGGGCTATAGACTTTGTTTTTGGGTAAAATAAATTTTTTGGGCTGCCCAACATCACTTCCAAGGATGCCTGTTGCTTAGACTTTTCAAACTCTACAATTTTAAAAAAGGGTCCCAATGGCCTCTTGGATCAAAATTTATAGCGTCCGAAAGTTTTGCCTCCAACATTGAAAAAGTAAAAATGTTTTAAGACATATAAAAGAGTTGTAAAAGGGAGTTACACTTGTTGACCAGCTTATGATGAGTGTTAGAATACATCAAATAATGAAGCCAAAATGGAGCACCCAATTTGGTGAGTGGTTTATAACGCACTTGTGAGAAGTGAAAGAAATATTATTTTTAGCCTATGAATTCATCTTAGATTTGGGTTTGGTTTTCTAACTAGGTATTTAGGCACCAATTTTTTGGGTGGTTTTAGCCTATGGTTTTGTAATTACCATTTGATGGTTTCATGTACTAATAGGATGCTTGAGATGGAGTTATTGGGATAGTGATTTTATAGGTATTGATATGCTATCAAAATTACTCCAAATCTTTAGTTGGTAATACTCATGTAAAGGCTTGTTTCCTTTCATTTCAAGGTTGATTTTCCTTCTTTCATGAGGATGCATTTAATATTCAATGGTGACAACTTGTATCTTTATGAGCCGTCCATGCTATATGAGGAAAAAGATAGATAATTACTACATTTCTTTGAAGATTTTGCCTTGGATGCAAAAGGGGAAAACCAAATGAGGACAACAAGAATCTTGGTAATTTGGATTCAATGACAACTTACCAAGACAAGCAAAGTGAAACACTAAAGAGACAATGATAGTTACACTGCAGCAAGGGATAGTTGCATTTGTGGCAGGGGCAATTTATTCCTGCAAAGTGACAGTTTTTCCTTAATGTGGTAGCAACTTCAGTAATGGCTAAGAAACTGTCTCTTCAATTTGCCGACAGTTGAGGGTCCCTTTAGTGCACAAAACAAAACCCTCAGTTTGTTAAAAGAAGAAGAAATAGCCCATTCTAAGTATAGGATAAAAGAAAGTAAATAAGAGTAAATTGGGTCGTTTGTATGTTGCGGTGAGGTAACAGAGAGTTGAAAGAAATGTAGCACATGTTGGCAGTAAGAACACTCAAATTTGTGTTTTTTGTAATTTCACAAGTTGAAGGGAGGGGAAATAATCAATTGACACTTCCAGCTGGTTTTCCAGTTACCCTACACTAGGGTTTCCAAGTTGAAAATATCTTGTGCTTATATGTGATGTCCCCTCGCTAGACAGTTCTCGGGAATAGTGTGTTAGCCCTTTTATTGGACCCTTGTGGGCTAGCCAGTTTGGTTAGAGGGTCAGTGGTACTTATTGGAGAGTTTGATCGTTCTGGTTTTCAGAGCCCAGTGACTGGTTCACAGCAGGCGTTGGCATTTCAAGAGTTCACAGCTTCTGATGGCACAGGAATATTCTGAGTTTTGAGCAAGTTATGGAATTTTAAGTGATTAAGTTAATTATTTAACTTAATGCCTTTTATTAAAGTCACATCGACTTTAATATATTTTTATATCACTTAAAATGTTCTAAAGGGAGATTTAATATTTTAATGACTTAAAATATTAAAAGCGTTTCAAGCATTAAGTCTTGATCATTGAAAAGACTTAATTAAATATTAAAAGATTTTAGAATGATTGCTAAATGGCTGTGATCTTCTTGGAAATGCGTGCCATTTAGGTATAAAGCAATTTCTGGCAATAGAAACTTATCTTTTGACAATTTCACTTTGCCTTGTGCTATTTCTCCTGTGCATTCTCCTGTGACCAGGGTTTGAACAATTTGTCCATTGAGGAACGATAACTCTTCAATGTTGAGTGCTTTTGAGGCTGTGAAAGATCAGCTGAATCAGTGCAGTTGAGAACTTCATTCAGAGGTTCTACAAGTTTCATTCAGAGAATTATTATTTGGTTTTTTTCAGTTCAGAGGAGGGTTTCATCATCTTGAGGCGTCCTCACCAGCATCTCTCAGCTTTCATCCTTGTTTCTTCTGTGAATGGCTTGGGCCGTACTATTACCTTGGGTTTTGTGCATCTCTGGAAAAGGCGTGTGAAGGAAACTAGAGAAACGCCTTCTTCTTTGCTCATTTTTGTGCTTCAACATTGGCGTCTAACCCTACCAGAGCATTGTACCTCATTCTGGAGTGGGAGAAGTCAGATCTGGAGAGGTGGCGTGCTTATTTGCTTGTTTTCACCATTTCCGGCTGTCAAATGAGCAATTTCTTTAATTAAATAATCTGGAGCTATTCTGGTATGTGTATCATTTGCAATCCATTTGTTACAATAAAATAATGCAATCTACACTTTCATTCTGAAGCAAATAGTGTAAATTTACCTTTTATGAGCATTTATGATGTGCGCCCCTTCTCTTCTGTCTATCAAAAATTCTCTAAAAAACTAAATAACACCTAAAGACTTAAGAAAAATTGGGGTTTTGAGTTGAGAGCCAGCAAGGCTCATCACAGTGGTATCAGAGCTCATATCCTGCCAGCTTGTGGGGTTAGAGAAATTTATGAGGTCTCACAGAGAGGGTTTTGGCAAGTTTTACTCAAGAGGGGGTCCTAGAAATCAGAGAGGTGATCAAAATCCTTTCCCACCATTTCCGTTTGCAGAACAGGAGGAGGAATTAGACTGGGATAATATGGCAAACAGGGCAGGAGAAAGTTCTCACAGGAATCCTTGGGATGATGAGGACAGAGAAGCTAAAGACGTGCTCAGAGGTATGGTTGCAGGGCAAGAATAGGTGGCAACTATTCTTCAACAACTCAGCACGAATGTCCAAAATTTGTCCATTAATAGAACTCAGAATCTGGATCTAGATCGTGAAGGCAGTATTCACAGAGAGCCTCAGAGAATCATAGCTCCAACACACACCTTTGAGAGAGCTACATGTCCTACTTTTACTAGAGATGATGCTGAGGAAGTGGACGAAGTTGAACAGGGTGGTGAGATAAATTTTGCAGATAACATTATGGCTACGAATGATGAGTGGGATGCATTGCCACCGAGAGTTAAGGAGCACCTTAACTTCGACAGATTCATGAGCCAGAAGAGAGAACACACCAGAAGCAGGAATGACAGGCGGCCTAGACACAAGCAGAATGATCTCAGACAGGCTACCAACAAACTAACCTTAGTTCACTATGATGGCAGTGGTAGAGTTACAACACGTGCCTGGGTTAGTAAACTTGACACATTCTTGACACTACGCCCCATGCCTGAGGAGGATGCCATTCGATTTGCAACACTTCATCTTGATGGCGTAGCACATGACTGGTGGATTCATGGTATGGCTACTCTTCACCATGACATGATTACCTCGTACCAGGAGTTTACTGATAAACTGATTGAGAGATTTGATAGACGTGATCCTGAGATTTTCTTCAGAGATTTGGCACAGCTGAAACAGTTAGGTAGCTTGGAATCGTACATTGGAGAGTTCCAAAGACTATCTGTGATGGTGACAGGAATTTCAGAGAGAAGGCTGATCATACTGTTCATTGAAGGTCTTTTCGAGCCCATGAAAGGTTGGATAAAAGCATTTGATCCACCTACTTTACAGGAGGCTATGAGGAAAGCTCGCAGCATGGAGTTATCTACACCTCATAAGCCATTTGGCTCGAAACCTACCACCTCATACACAGAGAACAAATCAGATCCAAAGAAGGCTGATAATGCAGATCAAAAGAAGAAATTTACAGCCCCTTTAGATCGAGAAACAATGAATAATTTACGAAGAAGAAAACTTTGTTTTTACTGCAAAGGTCCGTATGACTTTAATCATGACTGCCCCCTCAAACCTAAAGGGAAAAACAAGCACATGGAGTGGTTTTACGAGGGAGAAGCGTTGACTGATTTTTCTGATCAGCAAGCTCCAATCTATGATACAAATGGAGAAGAGTCAGAAAATGAGGCAAAAATTGTAGTAGAGACAGAACTAAAGGAGGCTCATATGTCCAGCATGCAGAGAGAGGGTTCTTTCAGAATCCGTGGGATCCTAGCTGGTCAAAGGGTCATATCCCTTCTAGATACAGGTGCAACCCACAACTTCATCGATTCACGGTTAGTAGAGAAACGGGGAATTCAAACTCAGCAGTTTGAAGGCATACGTGTGAAGGTTGCAAATGGATACACTCTCAACTGTGAGAGGATGATACCTGACTTGCCTTTGAAACTTAACAATTTTGAGTTCAAGGCAGATTTTTATGTTGTAAACATGGGAGGAATGGATATTGTTCTTGGCATGAAGTGGCTTCATGCAATAGGAGAGTTCACGCTTAACTTGCGTGACATGGAGATGAAATTCAGCATTGATGGCACAAATCATATTCTAAAAGCCATCAAGGACAGCAACCTTAGAGAAATTTCACTCCGGAGAATGGAACGTTTGATTCGTAATGATATGGTAGAGTGGGCTGCTGAGTGCAAGCTAATGCCTTCACAATTGGAGCAGCAAGCTTCTTCTTACCATCCAGATGTGCAGGAACTTCGAATCAAACATGCGAAGGTGTTCAGTGCAATTCCACCAGGCAGACCTCCTGATAGAGGTATTGAGCATATTATAGAGCTGGATGAGGGCACGAAACCGATTATGATTACTCCTTACTGGCACCCCAAGCGTTTAAAAGATGAGATTGAGAAAACTATTAAGGAGCTTTTAGCTATGGGGCACATTAGGCCGAGTAAGTCACCCTTTGCTTCATCAGTTGTTTTGGTGAAGAAAAAGGATGGTACACGCAGAATGTGTATTGACTACAGAATGCTCAACAGGAAGACAATAAAGAACAGGTATCCTATTCCACGGATAGATGAGTTGATAGACGAGCTTCATGGAGCTTGCTACTTCTCAAAGATTGATTTGAGGACAGGGTATCATCAGATCAGAGTCCGAGAGAGGACATAGAGAAAACTGCGTTCAGATGTCACTGTGGACACTTTGATTTCTTGGTTATGCCATTCGGTTTAACCAATGCTCCAGCCACGTTTCAGTCTACAATGAACAGGGTTTTCCATCCTCACTTGAGGAAATTTGTATTGGTGTTCTTCGACGACATCCTGGTTTATAGCAAATCATGGGAGGAACACATGGTTCACTTGGATGAGGTACTGAGTATACTTGACAGGGAGTCCTTGTATGCCAAGGAGTCCAAGTGTGCTTTAGGCATGGCAGAGCTTTTATATCTGGGACACATCATCAGCGGTGCAGGAGTCAGCATGGATCCAGAGAAGGTTTGAGCCATCATCGATTGGCCTACACCTGAGACTTTGACTCACAGCTCAGGGGTTTTGTAGGATTGTGTGCCTTCTATCGTCGGTTTGTTAGTGGGTTCTCACGGCATGCTGCGCCACTAACTAATTTGACTAAGAAGGGTGCTTTTGTATGGACACCACTAGCACAAGCGTGCTTTGAGAAGTTCAAACTTCTCATGACTACGTGTCCAGTTTTGGCTCTATCGGACTTCACTAAACCCTTTGAGTTACATTGCAATGCCAGTGGTGAGGGTATTGGTGCAGTTATCATGCAGGATCGACACCCGATAGCTTTCGAGAGCAGAAAGCTAAGAGGTCCTGAACGGAGCTTCAGTATCTATGATAAGGAAATGTTGGCCATCATGCATGCCATGGCCAAATTCAGGCAGTATTTGATTGGTAGTAAATTCACTGTGAAAACCGATCATAATAGTCTGAAGCATTTTCTTGGGCAGCGAGATCTTAATGAGAGGCAACAAAAATGGGTCAGCAAGCTTCAGTCCTACGATTTTGACATCTCCTATGTCAAGGGCACTCAGAATGTGGTTGCTGATGCTTTATCTCGCCGTCCTCACTTGAGCTCTATTACACTGGTTTCAGAGGACTGGAGACATCTGATAGTAGCAGAGTATGCTAAGGACCCATGGGCCTCTAGCATAGTAGATGGATCAGTACAGGATGACAGGTATTCACTTGTAGATGACCTTATCATCTACAAAGGGAGGATTTTATTGGTCCCAGGTTCTGCGATGAGGGACAGAGTATTGAGGTCATTCCATGATTCACCCATGGCAGGACATCCCGGTTACTTTAAGACCTATAGGCAGGTACGGGAGAGATTCTCTTGGAAGGGTCTCAAGTCTTATGTTCTCCAGTATGTCAGGGAATGTCTTGTTTGTCAGCAGAACAAGCAAGAGCACACATACCCTGCAGGTTTACTACAGCCGCTTCCTATTCCTGAGAGGAAGTGGGATTGTTTGTCCATGGACTTCGTCACGGGCTTGCCAAAAGCTCAAGGGAAGGACAGTATTTTTGTGGTGGTAGATCGATTGACGAAATATGCACACTTTTTCGCAATCACTACTACACACACGGCTACGGTGCTGATTTGTTCTTCCGAGAGGTATTCAGGTTGCACGGTTTACCTCGCAGTATAGTCAGTGACAGGGACAGCAGGTTTATGAGTAACTTCTCGCGGAGTTATTCAAACTTTATGATGAGCTCACCCGAGTATCAGCTACCACCCCCAGACAGATGGGCAGACAGATCGTCAACAAATGGGTGGAAGGGTACTTGCGAAATTATAGTTCAGGGCAGCAGAAGGCATGGGTGAGGTGGTTATACCTTTGTGAGTATTGCTACAATACCACCCATCACATGAGCATCCAGATGACACCTTACCGAGCATTATATGGATATGATGCTCCGAGCTTTCTAGACTTATTGCTGAGTGACAGTAGAGTTCCCAGTGCTGGTGATTTATTACAGGAGAACCAGGATATTATGAGGGCACTCAGAGAGAATATACAGAAAGCCCAAAATCAGCAGAAGCAATATGCTGATCAGAACGAGTAGAGCGGTCTTTCGAGATCGATGATTTGGTGTACCTGATGCTTCAGCCTTATAGGCAGTCCACCCTTCGTAAGAAGGGCTCCGAGAAACTTAAGCCGCGATACTATGGACCTTTCAGAGTTGTCAGACGTGTGGGTCAAGTGGCTTATGAGTTAGATCTTCCGGTGGACAGTAGGGTTCACAACGTGTTCCATGTGTCGCGCCTCAAAAAGGCGTTGGGACAACACATAATTCCTTCTATTGATTTGCCACCCCTGGATGATGAGGGGAAACTGGTTTTGATACCTGAGGCCATTCTGGATTCCAGAGAGCGTCATCTTCGGAGGTGGGTTATCAGGGAATACTTGGTTAAGTGGAGGGATCTACCGGCAAAGGATGCTACTTGGGAGAGTGACAGTATTCTTCAGCATCCAGCTTTGAGTTTGCTTGTGGACAAGCAAATTCGGGGAGGGCGGACTGTGATGTCCCCTCGCTAGACAGTTCTCAGGAACAGTGTGTTAGCCCTTTTATTGGACCCTTGTGGGCTAGCTAGTTTGGTTAGAGGGTCAGTGGTACTTATTGGAGAGTTTGATCGTTCTGGTTTTCAGAGCCCAGTGACTGGTTCACAGTAGGCGTTGGCATTTCAGGAGTTCACAGCTTCTGACGGCACAGGAATATTCTGAGTTTTGAGCGAGTTATGGAATTTTAAGTGATTAAGTTAATTATTTAACTTAATGCCTTTTATTAAAGTCACATCGACTTTAATATATTTTTATATCACTTAAAATGTTCTAAAGGGAGATTTAATATTTTAATGACTTAAAATATTAAAAGTGTGCTCAAGTATTAAGTCTTGACTATTGAAAAGACTTAATTAAATATTAAAAGATTTTAATGATTGCTAAATGGCGTATCTTCTTGGAAATGCGTGCCATTTAGGTATAAAGCAATTTCTGGCAATAGAAACTCATCTTTTGACAATTTCACTTTGCCTGGTGCTATTTTTCCTGTACATTCTCCTGTGACCAGGGTTTGAACAATTTGTCCATTGAGGAACGATAACTCTTCAGTGTTGAGTGCTTTTGAGGCTGTGAAAGATCAGCTGAATCAGTACAGTTGAGAGCTTCATACAGAGGTTCTACAGATTCAGACAGAGATTATACATATTGAGATTGCTTATTGTTTGCAATAAATGAGGGTTTCTTCTTAGTGGCGCATCCTTCTACAGTTTCAGAGGTTTCCAGCAGAGTTTCTACCTCTTCTTTCCTTGGCCGTACGGCCTACCTTGGGATTTGTGCCTAGAGAGAGGCGTGTGAAGGGTTAGGCTGAAACGCCTCCCTTTTGTTTGATTTTGGTCTTCCATCATGGGCGTCTAGCATATCTAGAGTATTGTATCCAGTTTCGAGGCAGGAGAAATGAGATCTGGAGATTTGGCGTGCCTATATGCTTGATTTCACCATTTCCGGCTGTCAAACTGGCAACTTCTTTAATTAAATAATCTAGAGTTATTCTGGTATGTGTGTTACTTGCAATCTATTTGTTACAGTAAAATAATGCAATCTACACTTTCATTCTGAAGCAAATAGTGTAAATTTACCTTTTATGAGCATTTATGATGTGCGCCCCTTCTCTTCTGTCTATCAAAAATCCTCTAAAAAACTAAATAACACCTAAAGACTTGAGAAAAATTGGGGTTTTGAGTTGAGAGCCAGCAGGGCTCATCACATTATACTCAATTGATTTATGTTGTTTTCTTCATGGTTTCATTCCAGCAAATTTATACACTAAATCTAGCATGAAACTATAATCAATCTTTTGCTGGTTGAAATTCAATTCAAGTTAGAATAATAATACAATTCTACATTAATTTTCAGCAAGTTTGAACTTGAAAAATTACAAATCATGTAAAAAGACAATGAAACTTGACTTATCTTTGAGGTTGAATTTGTATGGTAATATTTAGTTCTGGATTCCCATATAAGGATGGACCAAGCAAATACTTTTTTCAATGATCAAAGATGCCAAAAACAAAGGGAAGGAAGTTTTAAATATAAAAGTTAAGTGCCCACAAAATCCAAAGAATTGGAATTAAATATAAACAAACTAATAAAATTTTTGACTAAAATCAATTGACTAGGTGTGGTATAGAAACATGTTCAGTGTAATCAACAAAAATCACAAGGCAAATATTACACTACAAAACTGCTAAATAGGTAAGTTTTACAAATTGTCACTAATAAAAACAATAAACAAAAAGAAAATTCTAGATATGTTGTAATCACACTATCATAGGCATCACAACAATGGTCAGGATAAGCAGATCAACAGCTGGGCTAAGGCAACTTCTTCTCTATGATGTGCTGCTTGGCAACCTAGAAATATTTGGACCGGACTAGCACCGCTTTTTCTCTCTGAAGTGCATCAAAGAACACCAATAGCACCCCACTAAACTTGCCTACCACTTTACATCCCCACCTCAGATTTGTGAGGCATCCTTGGGATCCATATACAATAGTGCTGTGAGTTTCATTCTTCAGTGTCTCAGAAGGTTAAAGAGGTGTTTATTGTCGAATGAGATTTTTATGCTTAGGGAAAGCTTGAACATTTGAAATGGAAAAAAGAAAAGAACCCCTTTGTTTCAAACTTCACGTCAGTGCAGTTTAAAAAAAGTAAAAACAGCTTGGGATCTTTTAAAATATTTCGAATGTCCAATAACCACTATTGGCTAGGGGTTTGCTCAAGTATAATCTCACATATGCCTGTCCCTATCCCAAGGATATCTCTGAGGACATACACCCATCTAACATAAATTAAAAGTATGGTGAAACCAATTTAAAAAACTACTATTTTACTATGCTTTGCTTTGATGAAGAAAAATAGATTAAATATGAAGAGAGAGAGCAAGATAGAAAAAGTGCAGATAGCACTGAATAATTGCATGCCTATAAGTTTATAACCATATACATGCATGCATACACACACACACACAAAAATTCTTTCTGGAATCCACTTGTAAAATTATTAAAAATATCTTTTAGAATATAATTTCAGAGATCTATGCTTAAACGCATAATGCTAAAGATTAATTCACTCGCGAGGAATCAAAATACTGCCAAACTACAAGCATCACAAGCAAGACAAATAACAGGCACTGCACAGTAGGATTAAGGCGAAAAGGAAGGTCCCTTATATACATGCACAAAGGCTAGGTAACTTGTACTAATTATGTTTGTTGCACAAAAAGGCATTCAGCAAGCCCATCCATGAAGGTGATGCCTAAGAAAAGGTTATCAGAAAACAGTTCTGCACAAGAAGAATAAAGACAGAAGCTAATATTATCAAATTCACATCCAGAAAGAAGGTAAAACAAGATACACAATTTGCATCATACATGCTTTTATATAAATTGAAAGGATTCTAACTAAGACACTTGCTCTACTTTTAACTCTATCTGATGTTTTGAAAGTTAAGACATGGTACAATTATAAAGCAGTTACAGATAATAGTCTACAGGGGACAATATTTCATGTGCTTGCCAAGAGAAATGTACGAGAAAAGAGTCAAGTCATTATACTGCAGAAAATACCAATCAATGTTTCATTCTGTTGTTTCCTTAAAAGAAACATTCAAAAGAAAAATAGCATAAAACTGAGAACCCCGCTAATTTTTAATTTTCCACAATTCAAGGATAGGGTAACATAAGTCATTATCTTAAAAAGAAAATATTTTCATGTATATGAATAAACAATAGTATTCATAAAATTGCTTCATTTATGCAGTGTCTATCCTTGAAAATTGAAATACAAGTTGAAATGAAGCATGGCATCCAAAGCTATAATATCCATAACAATGGTGGTATACTTTCTAATACACATTAACATGAAAATCAGAAACAGCAGAACAAAGCAGGGATACATGGATACTTTTGCCATAGAAGAATCCTCTGATATCTTCTTTCCTTCAACAAATATCATGTTTTGCTTTTGATGTTTCAACAATATTAACTTCCTTTGAGAAAGGTCGAAATCTATCGAAAATAAGTTACTTGCCAGGCCTGCTCAATTTCAAACCAAGCCCATCCAATTAGCACTTTAGCAGCTTATAAATTAAAATGAATTTTGCAAGGCACATATAAGATATTTGCAAATAATAGTATTCTATATGCAATGGAGAGAAATATAATAAATAAACCTAACCACAAACGCTTGAGCTGGCAGTCACAATTGAGAAAATACATGGAGAATCCTGATCTGCAAGTAAATATTTGAAATGGAAAACCTTAAAGAGCATTGATGCATATCTAATGTGTGAATAAAAGATGACAATATAAACATAACTGTAAAATTTCTTTCATGGAGATTATTATACTATGTGGATAGTGAATAAATAGTTCACAACATCCAGCCTAATAACAACATATGATACACAAATTTAGCAGGCATGACCCTGCATGTCAAAATTGAAATTCACAAGCCTAAGCTGTGACTTGGTCAAAATGGGCCAATTCAGCTCAACTTGCCAAGACTAACCGACACTTAGAAGAATCAGGAGTCTCACCATTGATTCATCTGGTTCAAAAAATGATATAATGCCACTTAAAAACATAAATAACTAAAAATCAATATAACCATTTGGCATTTGCAGTTGAGGACAGCAACACAAGACAGATGTAAGGAGAAAATTTCTGATTTTACCCATTATTGGTGATTTCTAAGTGAATCTCCAACGTGGATAGGAGCTTAGAGCTGAAGTTTTGTCTTTGGACTATTTTTCTCAGATTTTCATTGGCAAGCAGGGTGAAATTCCATTTTCACCAATATTCACCATAGGAATCAAGTGAGAAGCTACAAAAACCAATGTTTACCAGTGGGCAAGGGTGAAATTCCAGTTTCCATTTTGACTAGTGTTCTGCTTCATGTGGAATTGCCTGATTGAATAACAAAGTATTTAGTACACATGTTAACATAAATTTTATTGCACTTAAATTTTGTTAGAACTAGTTTTTTTAACTCTAGCCTATAATACTTGTTTTTGAACTCTAATCTATAGTATTTTTTTCTAATTGCTGATTCTCTAGCCAAGAATTGGTGGTACATACAAATCGGTCTTCCCAGGTCTGGCAATTATGTAAAAATTAATTTAATTCACACAAATGCATAACAGAGTGAAAATTTGCATGCAATTATGATACAGTAGCATACTTTAAGCAGTAGTGGTTGTTGTAAACATAGTACCATTATAAGCTGTACTTAGTAATCTGATAAAAGTCATGAATGTGCAGAAATAATATCTATGGCATGCAGACTGGTTGCAAACTTTGGGACTACGGCATAATAAAGCATTTTATCATGTGCAAGGAGTGAGTAGACTGATGGAGAACATTGTACTAGCATCTGTTATTTAACACTATTTATGTAAGGCAAATAGGCTCCTTCATTAAAGAGGATAAAATGTAGTTGTTTGGTAGACACGAGGTGTATAGCATGAAAGTTGAGCAAAGCAGTTACAGATGAATCCTATCTCATTCTTGTGGATGTGAATTCAAGATAAATTCTATTGTTTGAAGTTTTTGTTGATACAGTTTTCTTCATGAGGAGTTCACAAGAACCCATCATCTCTTCACGAGTAGCCATTCCAAAGAACCCACCTCTAATGAATTTGATGTTCACAAGGGTGAAGCACTGGAATTGAAAGTAGCAAAATGAATTATCTATGGCATCAATTTAACACGTAGCCTTGCACATGGTAAGCAAGTATTTGCAGGGGATCACCCATGCAAGTAACATTCTGATTCAAGCACACCTCACCAAGGAGTTTTTGCAACACAGCACTTTCCTTAGAAACTATTCATTGAAGAGCTTTCTAAATTTTTATTTTATGCATTTACTCTTCCTGAAGTTTTTTTGTTTTGTTTGTTCATAATTTTGTGTCTTTAGGGATTCCCTGCTATATAATTACAACTACCTACTGCTGAGCTAGTGCAATCTTGGAAGAATATTATTATCCCAGACAATCTTTTCTTTTTTTTTTTTTTTTTTGCAAATTGAATGAGGGAATCTACTGGGTCCCTCACCGATCCAAAGGAAGAACTGAAATAGACAGAGACAATTAGGGGAGAAACTCGGACTACAAAGAAGGCCTAAAGGTCAATGAAAGAACCAACAACCAATTGCTACAAACATGGAAGTTGGAGCTCGCAGATTTAACCACCACTATGCCACAAATGTCAAAAATAGATGTCGAACAAACCAGCCTTGAGCTGGGAGATTCCTTCTACCTTTTGGCTTTTTGGGATAGACGAGCCACCATTGTCCATTGTAAGCCCTCATCAACTGTATTGAAAGCTTCAACACGCAATCTCTCAGCTTCAGTCTTTCTTCCTCGGTGTCTACCAGTGGTCCCACAATTTAGTTTGGTCTTCTTAGATTCTGTTTGAGAAATGGTAAGAATTTCTGAGGAAGCAAGCTGAAGATCCTTCTCCTCCTGGGTCTCTTTCTCTAGCAGTTCATCTGGAACCTGCAGCTCCACTCCATCGTTCCATATTAAAGGAGTGGATTCATTATTATGTGGATCTGTAAAAGGGACCTCAACCTAATCTGAACACTCGTTCCTGGAGGACTTCCTACCTTGACAGCTGCATACTTCCTTAGAATTGTTTGAAGAGAGGCAAACAACAAGGGGAGACTCTTGGCTATTCCTCACACAATCAGCCATAGGTTTGCCATCTTTAGGGATCCATTTTTGCAAACGAAGAGTGCACAAACCCATTTTTGTCTTAGTAGTTAGTAGGGCAATCCACCAATTTGTGCCCTAATAGGTTACACCAGAAGTAACATAAAGGCAATCCTTCAAAGTTGATGAAGAATGATAAATGGGTTTAGACAAATCCATAATAACACAGACTCTCACAAATCTCTGCTGAGAAGTGAGTGACTTCTCAGCAATTCTGATGAACTCTCCCACTTTTCTGCCAGTCATTCATTAAGAGCTGGTGATCTCATTATTAACGGGAGATTATATAATTTGATTCATAATGGAACTCACTTGACACAGGTGTCATTACAGGATCAAAAAAAGGATTCCATGGGCACATGAAAAATCCGCGCCTTCCAAAGAACCATGGCCCACTGTTCCAAACAACTTCCTTGTCTTCAACAGATTGGAATTGCACACAAAAGAAGCCTCTTTCCAAAACCAAGATAAGGAACAGCAACATTGTGCCAAACCAAATTAATCCATTGAAGAATCTTCGAAAGGCCTCTTCCCCATAAATCTGCATTCAGAGATCTCCTTCCAATATCTGATATTGACAATTGAGTACAATCATCCTCAAGAAAGAGCTCGAGAACCAAATCAAAAGCAATAATAGTGGCATCCACTAAAAACAGGGAAACTGTATCACCCCATATCCAAGCTTCACCAGCAGGAACATTAAGTGGAGAATTCAGGTACGGCATCCTTCTTTTGAGTCTATGGACCCGCCAATTCCTGGCAAACCTCAGAGTTTACCGGTGCCAGAGAGAGATGAGATATCTGGCATCGATCAATTAGAAATATGGAAAGGATTTGTGGCATTTTTGCAGTCCTTGTAACTCAAAAGGCCTGTAAAACCAACCGTCGGCCAAGATCACAGACGGGCAAGAGTTTTATGTTGACTCGTAAACCCAAACCAAAGAGAGCATTTAGAGTTCTGCGAAAGAATGTAACTGGCCGCTCGATCCTTCAGAATCCTGCACATTGTCCCTTCTCCCTCTGAAGCTGGATGCACTTTTCCACAAAGTGACTTGCTGCCAGGCAACTTTTGCCTCAGGTTTGCAGCTTCCTTACCATTGTCCTCCTGCTCCTCACTCGCACACTCTGCCATCTAAGCGATTTATTATCCCAGACAATCTTGGGCAACATTAATATGAATTTGACCAGCAGAATCCATCTTACACACTACTCCAATTAAACCATAAGTATTTGGAGAATTATATTAAGATTTAAGTAATTTTATGTTCTAGGCGAGAAACCTACTTATCGTATGTAAGAATTTATCATAATATATCTAGTTTTAAGTTAAGCAGGTCTGATTGTAGAGAAAATTCTATGATTAAAGCACACTTAAATCCAAGTTGTGATGGGATGCGTAAGCCCCTGTGAAGTCCCAGTAAGCTCATGTGGACGGTGTCTATTTCTTAGAAGTATTGTTTAAATGCAATGCGTGTAAAATAAATCTTAAATTTACAAGACATGATGTTTACTTTTGAAAAAAAGATTTTTAATGTCTATAAAATCAAACATAGTCTATACAGCAACAGAATCTATTATTTTTATTTTTGAAATGCTGAATTTCGCTATTCAATTGAACTCCTCGTTCTCTCAATCATTTCCTCACTGTTAAATTATTTAAACAGTTAACTATTTATTACAAAATTGTAAAATGTTTTCACAAATTTCGGAGTTGTGAGCTGTCCGACACTTAGCCACAGGCATTTTATTCAATTCTCTGTAATTGTGGCAAGAACTCGACAATTTCATAACTTGTTTGCAAAATCTAGATTCTAACCAGAAATGCTCGACTTGAACAGGGTTTTGGTATGATAAAATGTAGTCGTTTACTTGATTAACAGTCATTTTCTCGTCAAATTTGCATCCAAAAAATGGTGTAAAATACCTCCTCGAGAGAGCCGTTTGAAGGAAACTGCTTTTCCGTTGCAAATTGCGCTCAGAACCCCCACAGAAGAATTCAAAAACCGCACAATGAGTTCCCAGTCTTTGCAACAGCAGATATCTACGTTCGAAACTCCGCGGACAGACGCGGAATAATATTTTTTTTGACTTGAAGCTTAGTTTGTAAGACTTCTCTTCTTTATTTTCTGTAACAGTACGAGGCTTTCTTTTCTGCAGTTTTTTTACTGCATTTCGTACTTCGTAACTCGCATATTCTCAAAATAAAAAAAAAACAGTAAGAGGCTTGATTTTCGTGTTTTCATTTATCATTGTGTAGTTAGTATAGCTTTATAAAATTATAAAGAATTTAGAATTTTGTTGTGTAAATTGTTTTTTTTTATTCAATGTGATATTTTATTGTTAGATATAGTAGTTATGATTGTAGTTTATAATAAATAGAAAGGAACACATATATTATTTTTTTATAAAAATTCATTTGTTTATATGTAAAAATTTCAAAATATTATAAGTGAGAAAATAATTTCAAATGAAGAATAGTAAAATTATCTATATATACAAGGTTATTTTTCAAAAGAAATTTGAAGGGAGTGAAAATGGATTAATAGGAATCTTTTTTCTTTAGTGCAACTAATGTTATATACAATAAGTATGGAGACAAGTTGATATTTTTTATGAATTGAACAATAAGTGGGGGTCCAAGACCTAGAGATTAATGGTTGCATAGGTGTCAAAGTATAGATGGGCAACAACCACACGCAAAAGTTACCTAAAAATAAAATATAGCCTTTTGTCTCTTGTATTCTACTTGATGCAAAAGATACTATAAACTAAATGATGCAAAAGATACTATAAACTAAATGATATAAGGGACATAACTTTATTATGATTACAACCAATAAACAAAACAGCTCAAGCTTATAGATTAGTCACTTACAAATTTGAAGACAATCAATCTTCACTAAATGCAAAATTGCATAATTGCATTTCAAATAATCATATATTCATGTTACAATGTGCGTTGTCATATTTATGAACAAGGACTCACATTAAAAAATAAATTTCAAAAATATAGTCACTATTTAATAAATCAACTATAATTAAAAAGATAAATGATTTTCGAGGAAGTGTTTTTCAAATATGAATGGAAAGTATATAATTTGATTGTCCAAATCATGATCCCTAATAATACATTCTTAGATGTTGGATATCAGATATAGGCACATGTAAATGGCTTACTTGGATCATAACATGTGTTGTTCGCTTTATTTATTTTTCCTTATTGATCTTATGGCTTCCTAAGTAATTAGTCCTTAAATAGTTTTTAATATCTCTTATTTTTCAGTTTAAATCCTTGGTGTGAAAGATCTTAGTGAAGTTATGAGTGTTCAAGCAATTATAAGGATAGGGTCCCATGGTGGCACATCAAGATCTACTTTAAAGGAGTGGGGGTCCTATGAAACAAAAAGATTAATTAGAATATTTTCAACAATAGCAATCCCTACTTTTTAGTTTGAAAATTTAAGTGGGTGCAATTGGAGTGGGGCTAGAAATTGCTTCACCTTAAGTTTTTTTTTCTGCCACTAGTCAATTATATGAGGTTTTTAAATTCCCACCAATTATTTTTTTATTTTATATTTATTTATTGTGTTGAATTGAATATGAAAAATTAAAAAAATATTGAAACCACCAGCTTCCATAAATTTAGGAGCTTAAAATTTAAAGCTTAAGGCAAGTCCCCATATTATTGTTTAGCTTATTTTAGAGACACTGTTCAACATATTTAGGAATTATTTGTGGAACTGGTGACCCCATGAGTATTTAGTCTTTTTGCTGATTTAATCTTAAATTTATATTTTTAACTGCTTCATTTAAATAGGGAAAGATTTCAAATTATCCTTTTTCCATAATATTTTTTTTTTGCATTGGAATAGTTGAGTAGAAAACACCTTTAAGCAGCCATGTGAAGACATAGATTAAACTATATTTTGTACAGCAGTTTATTTGGCAACTCACCTCTTAAAAAAATTAATTTTAGGGTCACATCATCAAATATGATGCCACATCAGCATGCTTTTTGTTAAGGTATTAAAAAAAGCTCAAAAAAAAAGTGAGACCAATAGTGGTGCACTGTCATGTTTTATTGGTGTGTCGATGTGGCATCACATGATTTGTCAGTTTGTGTACTTTATGGATAAAAAGTGTTTTGCAATTGGATATTAAGATGCTCCACTATAACACCCAATGAGAACTACTTCTATCCCCACTATTGACACAGGATCCACTATGGACCCCTCTCCTCTAATTTTATAGAGCAATTCATGACGGATGGTGTTATTGAATCAGGGTTCAAGATACGCCATAGAATTGTCCTCTAAAGCATAAAAATATTAGAAACTCAATGCATTAGGCCTGCTTATCGATCTCATTAAAAGGTGTAAGACTCCCTGCTCTGTTACACTCTACTGTCAAATGTCATGTATCATATAAATAACTCTTCAGTTATGAGATCTATACAAAGGGATGGCAGTTCCAAACTCAACGATACCTCATGGACTGAGGCTTGTGATAGAATATTACCCATACGTAGTGGACAATTTGGAGATCTGGGATGCTTTAAAGCAATGGGCAAGTGATTATGTGTCTATGTACTACAAGAGTGACGATGCAATAAAGGAAGAAACATAAGTGCAAGTGTGGCAGAAGCAGGTGGTGAATGTGGGGCAGGGAGACCTAAAGAATGACAGTGGATGGTATCAAATGGATTAATGAGATATATTTTGTTGACTACGTCAAAATGATGAAAGACTAAGAGGCTTTTATGCTCTCAACTGTGTCCACCCCTAGTCAGGGCGCCACGATGATGGTGGTGCTACAGCTTCTACCGAAGTATGCGACAAATGAAGTGTATTTGGGGCAGGTGAGGGGGTCCACTCTGAATGGACTGATAATGAGAGCATTGAACAAGCGTTTGGGTGATTCTTTGCAACTCTGTCTGGCATGGAGAAGAATGTGTCAGAGCGGAACAAGAATTCAAACCTGAAAAATAGGTATGGGTTCTGCCAGGATCTATAAACGCTACTCTATCCAGGCACCACTGTTCTCTCCAAGTAGGGTAGATTGAATGGTAGGGAATTCCAAACAGCGTTTCTATTTAGTATGTCTCCCTTCAATCCAAGTTCAGTATGGTATCTCTCAATTTAAGATGAGCTTTTGTATAAAGTAGCAAATGCAGGATTGATGTACGATTCTGCATCGTTGTCGATCTATTTAAGTATTTGATAAAGGTAGATCGGTAATGGATACAGTTTGTTAGAGGTCAGTGGTGTGTTGCCTCAATGATTTTGTGGTTCCTCTCTTGATGCACATGTGAATAGGTGTAGGCTCTTTTATGTTATTTCCAAGTGGACTGTAGATTTATTAAATTTTAGAGTAGAAGAGAGAACAAAACTCCAAACTATGATTTAGGTGTAAAAATTAACAACCTTTCTATTAAATAGCTAATCATTTTGACAAAACTAGCTATAGTTATTTGACAACACACTAGACTATACCCTTACAATCTAGTATTTAACTGAAATCTTCCTAGACATGTCTACACTATGCCATTGACACATATACAATCGTGCATAATTCAATATGACTTATTTTAACATTCCCCCTTAAGAAATAATTGAATTTTGATGGACTCTTAATATATCTAACAACATAAAACTAAAAACAATACATTATGCAGAAGTTGTCCTTTGAAAAACAATTCTCAGACAAGTAAGAATTCTTCAAGTTGCTCCCAAGTATAGTCACCTAGTTGTAATCCAAGTTCCCAACATCATTGGACACCATTTACACATGAAGTGTCTCATCACCCTCATAAAAGTATGATGTCGGACTTTTAGATTTCGGATCTCCCCTAAACTATTGAACAACAATCCTCACATGTATATCTCATAACCCCAATGACATATAGTTTCTCTGATCCGCAAGCACCTCAAACTATTGAGCAACTAACTATTCTCTACTGCATTCTTCCATGTTTTCAAAGTGATGGCCACTTCAAAATAACACAAGTGCTTCATCTTCAATGAAATCATCATCACTATCAACATATGGTGGTTTTTCTACAAGCCCCATCACATGCAACACTACTAAGAAACAAAGATCTTCTACAATATATCACAACTCTCTTACATCAGAGATTTGGCTGCTCACACTAGTAATAGTGCTTATCAATCTTTTTTAACAAACCAACAAATTGGACACAAAGACTCATAATAGAAAGACCTCCCATTAGCTTTGATACCATATTAAAAACAAAGAACAGAGAAGAGAACATAACTGCAAACTATACAAATTGATTTATTCATCAACAAGCTACAATTTTATAGGTGCAAAAGATTAAGAACCTCCCTATAAAACAACTAACCATTTTGATAGCTAATTTTAGTTATTTGACAACACACTCGCCTGTAGCTAGCAAACTGGTCTTAACTAAAATCTTCCTAGAAACGTCTACACTATTCTATAATCGACACATATAATTGTGCATAATTCAATATGACTTATTTTGACATAACAACTTATAGTCATTTAAACCAAATTTTTGTTGTAGAAATTATCAAAACACAAAATCAAAGAAGTACAATGAGTGTAAGCAAATGGAGATTGTCTTGAAAGATAAAGCAAGTATTTTGGGTAAATGTGTGTCATTAGACGACGTAGTGAAATGAATTTGAGAAAAAGGACATTAATGAATTTGAACAAATGGGCACTATCATAAGATATAATGGAATGAATACATGATGTAATTTTGCAAAATAAATTATCCATAAAAATAATACATCAATGTTCATATGTCTAACTCACACTCATGATGGACATGTGTAGAAAGATGGGGGACCAAAAAGGGTTGGGCTTGAAGAGCACACACTAAGCATTGACAACTTAGTTTGGCTGATGTGGGGCCCTCCAAATTTGTTTTTAGTTCTTGTTCATTTCGCTCACATAGTTTGTTGTACTTTTTTGTTACTTTATAAGGTTGTGAAAAATTGTTTTGAAACCTTGATATTTTGAGTTCTATTTTTTTTACTTTATATGTATGTATGATATTATATATATTTATATTATATTATACTTTTTTATTAGTTAAATTTGAGATTTTTAGCTTTGTTTGAACCAGAATGGAGGCCACAAATGGGGGACCTCCTCCCCAGCATGAACGCAATTGAACAGTCCAATTCCGCAAGCATGGTAGCTCACATGAGGCATTGGACCTCAAGCATGAATGCTATCAACAACCTCAATGCTACAGGTAAAGCCTGCGAATACGTTGGATTAGCGAAGGCATAGTGCATGTGATCACAATGGCCTAGCGAAGATTTGAACCCTGGTGGCCACATGTTCAACAACGCCACCACTTAACCATTGCACTAGGGAATGAACCCCTATATTATATTATATAAATATATACTATTTTATATCATATATTTTGTTATATAAATATATTATACTATATTATTGTAATATATAATATATTATTATATTTTATATTATATAATAGTATTTATGTTAAATAGTATAATAATAAAATAGTAGTATATATTAGATGTTGTATATAATATAATATGATCTAATCTAATATATATTATAAATATAAAAATATAATATATATTTATATTGTATATTATATTAAATAACTGTTATATAATATACAATATATTATATATATCATTGTTTTGTTATTATATTATATTATATTACAATCAAACTCTTCAACCTTTGCTAGCATTCTCCTAGCCAGTGTCAAATGGGATTTTTGGAACGTGGACATCCATTAAAACATAAGGGGTGGAGGAATTTTTAGAATTTCTCAATCAAGGCTATCCTTTGAGACTAGCTTCTTTTATAATATTGAAGCCTAATTTTGTTTCCAAGTCTTAATAACCCCTAACTAGTTTTCCTCATGAGAATTGTTGACCATGGATGTTTTAGAGTAAATCTCTAATGGACACATGTCCCCAAGAGGAAATAAGCCTTAGCAAGAGTTCTAAGTTAAGAAAGAACCCTCTTAATTACTCTATCAAGTGAAATGCAATTCATTGATTGACCAAAGTTAATCATGCAATGGCACATATCCTCTAAGTGGGAATATGAATGGTACCCCTATAAAAATATAGAATTGAAATAATGCTAAGTTAAAACTACAAGGAGCCTCACATCCATTGGAAGTTTTAATAATAAAGAAGTATCAAATACAAACATGAGATCTTGAGTAAAATCAAATTTATAAATACCTAAATTTGTAGGAAATTTTAAATGTAATCACATGTGTCAAGATTGAAAGAGAGAGAGCTCTAATAAGTTAAAATTTTGGAACTAAGAGCCTAAACATGTCATAATTTTTAAAGTTCCCACATTTGTGGCAATTGCTAGTGGATTTTCTAACTATTGATGCCCTAATTGAATCTATATCCAATTATCTGCTAGAGTGAATCTTTGCATACATCTTTTTATACATAAATTAGGGTTGAAAGCTAATAGTTTGTAAGTTCAAACTTGAGTGCACAAATTAGTCAAATTTTGTAGGCAACTTAGGTATGTGGAACTCTAGAGATAAATCCTATAAACTTTCCAAAACCAAGCTCCCAAATAAATTAGGATTGATAATACGTTTTTTTTCTAAGATGTTGAGAGTCAAGGAAAATAGCAAGTGGGTGCATACCATGTGTTTGTATTAAACTTAACCCTAATAAAATAGATGTCATCTTTAAAATACTATAGAAATACAACCTTAGGATTCTAGATTTGACTTGCAATTATATAATGTTTTATAGGACTCTTGCATTCATTGAGCCCACAAATCTAAGGCCATTAATATTTTAGACCTAAACACCTGATTAAACTAGATTGTATAAAGTGCTTTCACATCAATGAGCATAGTTAAAGTATGTCAAATATGCTTGGGATCTCATGAATGTGAGAATGTATCAATTGGAGTTGACCATGTGTTCCCATACCAATTCTAATGAAATTTGATGGTTAAATCCAAACTAAATTTCTTGTATTAAAGGCCATCTCTCTTTAATGTCAAGGACTTTATAAAACCTAGACATGAATACCTAAGCTCAATATTATTATCAAATCCAAGAATCCAAGTATATCGATCCAAGAAAAATAATTGATGACTTTTCATAGGGATTTATTAATGTTGTAAAACTACATTACTTTATATAATTTGGTAAATTACTTAAGAAGTTCAATTAAATAAATAGTCTAATTTTTGTCAAGTTCATTGGGCTATCATAAGTGGCATCAAAGCATGGTTTAAACTAAGGTCCTAATGGACCATTAAGGACAAAATTTTAGGTTTAATTTCAATATTGATTATGGATTGATCATGCAACTGCTCTATTGGTGCAAGTAGTTAGAAATCTAAAACTTTTAAAATTTAATCTTTTATAGTGTATCAATAAAAAATACTTGTTTATAATTGTGCTTTCACAAGTTTAACTTCAACCATGAGGAAGAAGAAGAGAGAATATGGTAGAAGGATAAGAGTGGTTCATAGATGAGTTACTAAGCTCTAAGATGGAGGAAAAATAGCAAGGGTGTTGGAAGTAGAGAGAACCCAACTAATGGACAATAAAATACTAGAATCAATTGCAAAAGAAATACTCCTCATTCAACATTCCAAATAAGAGACAAAATGTTGCCAAGAAAACTAGCAAATTTTATAGTTGGATAACATTGGAATGAGAAGGAAAGGAACCTAAAAGTGGGATAGGATCTAGTAAATTCTAAGTAAAAATCCATCTAAATAAATTTCCAAGAATAAATCCATCTCTTAAAGTTCATCATTCTAGATTCTTTCTAAAAAAATATTTTTGTTTCTTTCAATGCATACAAACATGTATTCTTATGGTAACATTCTATTTTAAAATCACTAAAAAAAATTTGTTATCCATGACTCATAAGTCTTTGGAAATCATGAAATGAATCTCCCACTATAACATTTTGACATGAATCAAGTGTAAGAACTCAAGATTCTTAATGTAGATATGATTAAGGATTTTAAATAAACATTAGATGTGGCATATGGAATTTAGTCTTGTGATCATCGAAAAAATACGCCTTTTCCTTTCTTGATTTGAGAATAATTAATGACAAATTGGACTTAATGTTGCCTTGATCTAGTGTTGTGAGGTGTTTTACACATCCACATTAGGTCTTGGGCCCTTTTTAAGCTGAATTAACCTAACTCTGTCCTAATTTAATGTTGTAAAATGTATTTATTTACATCTTCACATTAAATTTGGGAGGCCTGTAAATCAAGTGGACCTAATCTATTGTTGTAATGTGTTTTACACATTCACATTGGATCTTGTGCCTTTCTAAGCTATGTGGACCTCATTTTAATGTTGTAGAGTGTATTTAATCATACTTTCACATTGAAATTTGTGTCCCTATCCCTAATCACCCTTTTTATCATCATTAATAGGTCCCTAGGACCCTTATTTTTGTATCCTGAGGCACATTTTGATTAATATCCTGATAAAAACACTTTAAAACCCAAAAATCTTGAAGACCCACCTCAAAAACCTTAAGGTGGGACTCATTCGCCACCTTAGGTGGGACCCATTCACCAAGTGTGGTGAATGAGTCCCTTTTGGGGACTTTTTCAAAATTGAGTGGGAAAATTACAATTCTAACTTGAATTTTGATGAATGTTGGCCTTGGGGATCAAAATAACGGCCATTTGAGTACCTTTCCTATATAAAAAAGCTCTCAAATCATTGTTTCATAAGGGTATTCAAGTTTTCAAGTCAAGCAAGCAATAGTTATGCATTTCAAGTCTTCACAAGGTCATCAAGATAACATTCAAGATCATTTCTAAGGCATTCAAGAGCAAGATTCTTCATCAATTGTTGTAGCAATTCAAGATCCATCATCATGGCAAGGTTCTAATTTCATTACTTCATGTTCATGCTTCATTATCTTATTTCATTATTTTGGTTTATTTACCTAAACGGGGTTTGACCAAGGCAAACCCCCATTCCCTAAACATCAACACTTTTGTTCTCTTTCTTTGTGTAATTACAGATCTAGGTGCTTTGAAGGCTTGGAGATGATTGAAGAATAGGTTTCAAACTCAATGTTGGAGTCATCTCCTTACCCACAAGGTTAAAATATTCACAAAAAGTCATTTACAGCCCCAAAAATTAGGGTTTCGAATCCAGACACTTAGAGGAACAAAAAGAGCAGACCAAGAGCTATAGATTCCATTTCTGAGTTTCCAGAAAAGTCAAAGTGGACTCATTCACCAAGAGTGGTGAATGAGTCCCACTATACCTATTTTTTAGAGATTTTTATGGATTTGGATACCCATTTGGCTAAAATAGGCTCCTATGCAGTTTTCCATAATCGAGACTAATTCACTCAGAATGGCGAATGAATCCCACTAGGTCTAAAATCAACATTTTTAGGATTTCAGAACCCCATTCCATCTCTAACAGGTTTCCAGGTGCACACTTACAATTTTATAGCTTTTTGTTTTATTCTTCTTGCATTCTCAAGTCATTTAGTTTGATTTTGCATATCACACTATATTTTCAAACATTTTGTCTTTTCCAAGTTTACACTTGGTGGTGAACCCCTTTCTTGTCTCAATCATCTCCAAGGATTCCTTATATCCAGATCTCTCACATCCTTCATTGGGTTGAGATCTCTAAGGTGTCCTTGAATGTGAATATTGTGAAATTGAATCCCTCTCCTTGTATCCATTTTAGGTGACAAGGAAGTGAAGCATCCATTTCCAGTGTCCACAAGTCTTCACTAGCATTTTCTAGGTATGCAGCTAATGAAAAAGTATGCAATTATTATTTTAAATACCCCTTTCTCCTACAAACATATAGACATATTGGGTAAAAAAAAGGAAAGTTCATATCAACAATCAAATATAATTGTAGTTAGATTCATGAATTTAGAGATAATATTCATTCATTTTAGTACAACTAGAGTTATTCATTAATTCATATAATATAGGAACATTTGTTACTAGAATTTATTATTAAAGTATATATTACTTTTCTTGGAGTCCAACCCAAGTTTCATGTCTATTTTTCCTCCTATCCATCATTACAATCAAGTATTCAACTTCCTAGGGGTGTTGTTGAGGTGTGTAGCCATTCAAAGGTTTTTACCCATTTGATTGGTGTAGGGATTCTACCATCCAACAATTTTTTTAGTTAATTTTTGTAACCAATCCAAGAAAACCATGGAATCCACCACTTATTCAATCTAGGAAAATTATGTCATCAACCACTTAGCCAATCTAGAACTCAATATCACTAGATTGATCAATTGACACATGCACAAGCATGCATACACATAGACACATACAAGTATCTAAACATTTGAGTCACAAGTACATTAAACATAGTTTGGGGGCCTACAACCACTTCAATGGGCCTTAGCACATGCCAAAAAGGAAATACCTTGATCACAATGTAACACCTTGCTATACCAAAGAAATGCTATCCAACTTTAAACTAAGATGTAAACTCCTTGATAACCAAAGCAACACCTCACTGTGGCAAGCCATACTATTGAATTTGAAATTGAGATAGATAATACCCCATCTCTACTAAGATGAGCATCATTTGAATTTTTTATTCCCTAAAATAATTACTATGTTACTTAATTCATGAATGACCATGGAGGTATTTTCTTTGAAAATGACATCTATACAACTCCATTGAGGTCTGAAGGGATCAACAATTTAGTGCACAAAGTCTTCCTTGTTACTGGGTCACATGCATATTATTCTACAATAGATCAAACTTATACACAAGGATCCCATATCTGTAGTGCCTCTCGTGTTATTGTTACTCTTATGATACTTTTCTGTGTGTGGTTGATACTGTTTGGATACTATTTATGTTGATGTATAATTGAGACTATGTTGGTGATTGTTTCACCATGTTGTTTGGTTGACCTTGATAGTTCTTCTTATTGGACTTGGTTGTCTATGACACTTCTACTATTACTTATGATATGTGGACATATGTGTTTGATGTTATGCTTATGTTGTTTTTTACTTATTGTTTATTGATGATGTTGTTTAGAATATGGTTATTGTTTAGGTTCGGGTGAGAGGGAAAATGTTGCATCCCTCATCCGTGAGCGCCCTGCTACACTGCAATTCTCTCTCACAGTGTGTTTGGCAATGAATATATATGTTGTTTCGACATTTGGTTTTATGTAGGACTACAGGTACCAGGCACCGACTCCACCTGCACTGTCGAGTCTGAGCGTACCCAACATACCCAATGGATATGATGTGGTTTAGGGAGTTGACAAGAAAGTATCCCCGTCTATGTACATCATCCCATCGTTGTTTGACGATGTTGTTTGTCAGTACCCCGTTTTGTTATGGTTCGTTTTGTTTCATGTCATTCATTTTAAGTGTTAGTTTTAATGTATTAATTGTTTGGTTTTGATACATTATCATTATTGTTAATTAGTTAATTTAATTTAATGATGGTTATTATTATTGTTGAAATTAATTTAATTAAGCATTAAATTTAATTATTAAAGTGACTTGTAGAAATGTCAAGGATTTAATTAAATATTAAATTAGTTTGTAAATTTTAAATGTTTGTAGATTTAAATGAATATTGTATTTATAAAGAATGTTATTTTCAAATTTAATATAGTGGATTAATAATCCACTTATTAATAAAGTCTATTTCTAAATTTAAATATTTAGATAAAGAAGTACATAATAAAATATTAAAAAGGATATTTTATTAAATATTATAGTTGAAAAAGAATTACGTGACCGATATGATTTATTTAAATATAAATAGTTTGATTTAATATTAAACAGTAAAATATTAATATAAGGATGAAAATTTTTATTCGTAGTTTTAATCAAACTTTAGTGGAGAGTAGGTTTATAATTTTACTAAAATGTAAAGGTTTTCTAACAAGTGGTAAAGCATGGGAAAAGTGAATTGACAGGTGGAGGAAAAGAATTTAGAGAACTTGCTACTTGTCCAGTGGATTTACCTAGAAACTTTAGTGTAATACCTTAATTTATTTTGGTGAATTTTGTGAAAATAACATAGGGGGAATTTGAACAAAAGAAAATTACTCTGTATTGTGCTCTAGTGAAAGTGAAAAAATATTACAGTAAGGGAATTTTGTGGAAATTGAGCATTTGGATTTTCAGAATTTTTTTACTTTGAATTGTTTTCCCCTTGCCAATCAAAATACAACTTTTGCGAACTGTGGAAATTGTTTTTGGAGGATGGTGATCGGTCTGGAGGCAGCATAAGAATTCATTCTTGATTGTTGTCTCCATCAATGAGCAAGGGATTTTAGGTAGGTCATGATTTCCTTTCTATGTACTTTGAAGATAGTTTTGAAAAAAAAAAAATTGTGTTCCATGAGCTGGGGTATCTGTCTCTGCCATTCTATGATCTTGGCACTGCTAGGACATATAAACACTTAGTCTTTGCTTCTATATTGTGTGATCACTTCTTGTCATCATGGCATCCCATGTAGTCACTTTTATTTTTGGTTTCTGTCAAACAACTCTCATGCCTTGTCTGTGCTCCCATTTGCTTTTATACATATCCTGCAATCATCATGTTCTTGAGGCGGCATTTCTTTGGATATTTTTAAATGTCAAACAATTTCCCACGTTTTAATATATGTTTCCATGCCTTCATGTCAAAATTTTAAGGATATGATAAGAATAAATACCCATTTCTAAAATTATTTGGTTCAGATCCAATTTCTAAGTGTTTTTCTTTTATATGGTGCAGACAAAGAAGGATTTGGCATAGGTTGTGTATTTGGCATTTTATCTACTGTCTATACTGATTGAAATTTTACTAAGATGTTTTTATTGTTGCTAAATTGTATTGGAATGGAGTTACCTTATTAGTTTAGTGTTTAAAAGAAGACTATGTGGCTTGCTTTCTTTTTATGTTGACTGTATTGTCTTTGGCACCCAATGCCTCCCACCTCCATGGCATCCTTTAATGCTACTGTGTGCAGCCTCATGATGGCCACACCCTCTTGTCTCCCTTCTTTCCTCTTAAAATCTCGTACACGTGCTTTCTATTAGTTTTTTTAATTTATTATGTTAAAATCTGGGTGGTTTTGCAATCTTGCCAACAGTTACCGGCCATTGGTGGATATGAGTATCATGTTGAATGTAAAGATTGAAGTTCGTATTTATATATGCGTGTGTGGGTTTTCTGTTCTTTCACATATTTGTTTGCATTTTATCTTAACTCCAAAATGAGTATATTTATATGTATATGTTTAAAAATAGATTTGTATAGTTATAATCCATGGTTAGATTGTTTTCCTTTTTAGTAGATAAACATAGATAACTATATATATATGGATAATTCCACAATAGTGGTTTACAATTTTTGGCCAAATTGGACATTGAAATATTTTTTTAACTAAATCTTCACATTTGGGCACCTATAGCTGCTAAACCATGAGGAATTTGAAGATGATGCAAAATTATAGTTTTGTGACATTTTGTCTATAGATTCTAAATATTTTTCAAAATTTTGGAATCAGATCGCACTTCTTTTTCCATCTCCCTCGAAAACTAGTTTTTTTCAAAAATATTTTTAAAAAGTGACGCTCACCGTATAACATAACTTTTTTTCCATGAAGGATAAAATTCAATTCTTTCGAATTTAATTTTAACTCCAATATCTAGTGCTTCCACTTGGTTAGATAGTTTTATTGAATATTTTTTCTTTAATCAAGTTTCGAAATCAAACCAATTACAATTTAGACATAGCGGATGTGAAGGCATAATTTTTTTGTCTAGACGAAATTAAATTTTATTTTTGAATAAAGATTTGATTTTGGTGAAAATCTACATTCATAAGAAGTAAAAAATAAATATAATAATCAAATTAAATTTAATTAAAATTGTAATTTTTGAAGCTATAATAATATGGACTACATACCCTAAAAAAATAAAATTAAATGAATTGCTTGAACCTGCAAATCAAAAGTGGTTTTTATTAGCATTTTGATAGGTGTAAAGGAGACCCTGCTATAGGTATTTTAAAAATTAGCAGAGTTCTATCCAAGGGGGCTTGATCTAAGGTAATTTGATAAAACCCTATTCAATTGGAATCCTTTAAATGGAACTTTTCAAGGCTTAAATCATTATATTTTCTAAAAATATGTGATTTCAGCAACAATCAAGATCTCCTAGAAAGTGTAAACCATCTGGAAATTGTGGCAACAATCTCAGGGTCATGCAGTTGAGAAGGAGGAGACATTTAAATTTGTTAAATTTAAAAGAAGGGTACATATACTAGTAGTTAATGGAAAATTGGTTTAATTAATTAAATGGAGTATGTCGTTGCAAATTATGATATTACTTGATAGAATTTAATTGATTGTATTAAGTATATTTTGTTTGATGAAATTATTAATATTAGAATGATGGTATTTAGTAGTTTGGCTAAGTTGTATTCTGGTTTTGGTAACTTAGAATGTAATTGATTATTTTAAAATACTCATTAAAATTTATTACTTTGTATGAGTTAGCGAAATTATTTTAAAAGATTTTATAATGAATTTACAAATAGAATTATTTTTACATACTCATCAAAATTTATTACTTTGTATGAGTTAGCAAAATTAAGTTGACTTTCGATGGTTCTCTAAAGCTCTATTCTCATTTGTAATATTCTTTAATTGATGAGGTTTTTTTGCAACATAATATATATATATATATATATCTGTTGAATACTATATGAGTAATTTTTAGAAGGGTGAAATTTAAATCAATAAATTTATAAAATGAGTAAATAAATTTAATTGAAATATGGAATTGATTAAAATAATCAAGATGAAATGTTTCATTGCAAGTTGTTTTATTAATATTTAGAATGGTAAAGTTTAATGTAATTGATTGTTTTATTAATATCTCGTAAGAAGAAATTATTAATATTTAATTAGTTGATTTACGGGACTTGATTTGATCATTCATTTTTATAACTGAAGAATGTTACTTTAAATGCTAGATTATTGTTTTTAATTAAGTTAAGAATCCTTTTGTAACCTTACATATTTTATTTAGTTAGAGTAATTGTTAAATGAAAATGTATTATTTGAAAATATTTTACAATTGCTTAACGTTTCTCGTGATGATTGAATGTGATCTTTAAAAGTTACTATATGGAATATGTTAGAGAACTAAAGATTGATTTCCCTTATGTTCCCATGATTGATTTGCATTGTTCCCTTGCATTATTCCAATTTGAAGAGATTGTGTGTTTAGTAAAGTGGGAAAGCTATGTGGGAACCTGTAGCTTTAAGTTACTTTCCACTAGGAGTTATGGGTAATTGTTCTATAGACTTCCAGAGGCAATGGGAAAATTGTTTTATGTGGATTTCCATGACTGACCTTTTTGAGTCGATTGCATTTTTTTTTTGGTTTCGACTCTTGTGGGTGTTACCTTATTTCGTTGTTTTGCCTCTTGTATGGCTATTTGGCGAGATGGTCCATGCCTGCCTTGCATTTGTACTTGGACTCATGACTTTTGGTCTTTTGTGTTTTGGTACACCCTTGGTGTTGTGAGATTTTTTTTGGGGCTATTAGGGAGAGTGGCTCTTCATGGGGGTCGGCGCACAAAGGGGCAATCTGGATAACCCATGGAAAAGTTGGTTAAACAAGTGAAAACCTAATAAAATAAACTAGTGGGTTTGGGTAGGAACACATTAATTAAGATAGAAAGATACCTCACCCAAGCCGTTAGTGCTTTCATAGACTAAGGGTGGACTAAGAAGGCCATGGTTGGCAAGATCGCTACCTCGTCCTCATGAGAGGCTAGTGGTCCCGCACGAGTCACCCTATGGGGCTGGTGCCTAGTGTGAGGCAGTCAGGATAACCATAGATGGGGGTTGGCGCCTATAGAGAGGCAGTCAGGATAACCCATGATAGGACCATATGATGACACTCTCCCATAGTATCCCTTGTTATTGCCCTTGTGTTCCTCTAGAAGCAGTCATCTTATGTAGTTGTTTTGAAATTGTTGTTAATCATGTTTCTAGTTACTCTTACGTTGTTGAGTCTTGTTGCTTTTCCACTTGACTGTTCTTTGTCATGGGTCTTTCTTGTCTTCTCCTAGCATGGGGGGTGGGCCTTCGGGTCCACGTGGTTGGGTGGGCATTGTACTTCATTTGGGTTTCTGATTTACATGTTGCATGATCATCTCTGGCAATGCTCAAAGTCCATGTCTTATCATCTATTATATTGTCTTTATATTATTAAAAACAATGTAATTATGGTGTGTCTTCTGTCTGTGTTATCATAACATCTATGTCTAGTTGGAACGTGTCTAATATGTATCTGAATCAGTTAGGTTTAGATTTAAATGTATGTTATGATCATCTTATGCTAATGTATGTTCACGATCATCTTATGCAATGTTCTTCTTTCCAAAAAAAATAATTTGTGCAGTATTTTATTTGTCCTTTGGGAGTTTGCATGGCGAAGTGTTACAATATCAAACATAAGACCAAGACACTCATGAATTCATAAACATAGAATGGAATATCAACACAACCATGTTGAGAACTCTAACTTGGACATGAATTGTCACAATTTAGTAACATCAAAATTCACATGTGCATAATGTGCATACATAATATATTATTTCACTAGTTTTAACTTAAGAATATACCTCATCTAAGCCTTCCTCGAATCCCTTAATCTCATATATCTTTACTGTTTGTATCATGAATTATAGCTACAATTACTTATGGTATGAAAATTACTCTAGAATTTGAATATATAGATTTTAGAATATGTGATTGCATTTTGCATACATGTCTACCAGAGTAGTTGTAACTACCTTTGAAAAAATTCCTCTACCCTTTATGCTTTGATGGATGCCCATACCCTATTCCAAAACTCCTATTTAACATAGGCTGAAAGGATGCTAGATTGTAGAGTCTTGCTATTATGTAATATAATATAATATAATATAATATAAATATATAATATATAAGTAAAGATTATATAATTTATAAAATATGATATAATAATAAGAAATTATATGTATTATATATAAGGATTAGTGGAAGATCATGATGGGCCAAACATGGCCTCTAAGTGGCAATGAAAATACAAAAAAATAGACTTAAGTAACCTCACATAAGAATTTGAATAGGTTATTAACATAATTTAGAAAATATATAGAAATATAATTTGTAGAAAATTGAATGAAGTTTATAGGCTACTAGGATTTTTTTGGAAAAAAAGGTAATTTGATTTGGTAAAAATTTAAAATTTCAATGCAATAATACTTTAAATTTTGAAAAAAAGAAAGAAAGTAGGTGATTGTCCGACCACCCTAAGTGTGAGATTAACTTTTTTTTTTTTCTAAATCTTTCAATATAAGTAGAGGACACATTCCCAAATGTGAAACATATTTTTTTGTATTTTTTTGCAAGTAATAATTAGTTGACTTTTCTAGTAGGAATTTTTAAAAATATTAAAAACCATTTGTCCGGCCACCCTAACTTGGTCAAAAATTTATGAAATTTATTTTTTGTTAAACTATAGTTTATGAAGCATAAAGTGTGACAAATCTTTCAGATTCAAAAAATGTATAATTATTTAAAAGTTATAGATATTTTTCAATCAACCTATCAATAAGGACTTTACACATAGTGCATGTAGAAAATCAATAGTAATTATCTATTATATTCAAAATAAAGCATAGCTTATATTAGTAGTGTAAGATCTGACTATAGAGATAGCCACTTGAGATCTAAAGGCCTATGAAAAGCACAAAATAATCAAAAGATCAATATGACAAGAATAAATTGTATTCCTATCAATGAATGCAAATAGAAACAATATACAATGTGAGAGAGACCCTTGGTTATATAGCCAAGGTGAGAAATAGGATTAGACAAGATCATGGCAAGTGTCTTAATCCTCTGACATGAGACAACTAATGATGAATCACCTAGGACACAATGATAAACCTGTCAACATAATATTATGACAAGTGTCTTAATCTTATGATATGAGACATAAAGTGATAAAATCCTATGTGAAACCTAAGTAATATTAAGTGATCGGATGTGAAAGGGACCTAATAGTGGAACTAGTTAGGTAATATCCTTTATGACCAACACCCCCTCTTAAGTGCAACTTATGGGGAACATAACTCATGCACAGATACAAAGATGGGTCCTGGCTATGTGGCTTGATGAGGTACCCATGTACAAATGCAAACTCTCATAAATGGAGAAAAGGAGAAAACCTAGTGGGACAAAAATCCTTGCCAAAAGAGAGGAAAACTAAAAAAATGTTCTCTAGAAATTATGAAAAGGACAAAACCTCGTGTGAGGAAAAAATCCCCCCATAAGAAAGAATGAAGAGAGAAGGTGAAGTGACTTCCCTAAATGTATGATCTCCTGCACTAATGGTGGATGCTCGACATGGAACTCTGAAGATGGTCCAAGATCGTTGAACAACATCCTCCCCTTAGGAAGAAATAAATCCAATGATAAATACAGGATTGCTTCCCATTCCTAAAAAGGAATATGAGGGAAGAAGGATGTAAGTCTCTACTCAAATGTCAGGCAAGAGTCCCAATCTTAACTAAAGGGAAAATGAAGAATAGTGTGAAGACTGATGTAGAGCATACCAAAGATGACGATGAGTCCTTCGAATGTTGCTCCAAAACAATGCCAAACTGAGACAAACACTAATAGAGAGAATCAAGTACCACTGTAGAAGATATCAACATAAATGGTGACTGAGTTGAAACTGTCAACTCGTGAGTAACTACAGAATTTGTCAATGAAGAACTATAGATAAATCCACACTACAACAAGAATAAATTTAGAATCAAGGAGACAACTGCATTAGTATTAACTAGACACTCTCTTGACAAATTGGTATATCCCTATCTCAACTAGCAACAAGTACCAAGTCTCTAGATGTAGAACCCAACTTTTGAATACAGGTAGATTGCTTACATGATAGGAATGTCTATATGATATCTAGTCCATCACATTGAAATGTATAGGTAACCAACCACTACATTCGTTATGTATATAGGAACTAACACTTGATACATAGAACAATCTAAAGAAGCATGAAATACGACAAAGTACACTAAAATAGCAAGATTGTGGCACTTTATTTTAGTGCGTTTACAAATTACATATACATAGAGGACTCCACCAATGATGATGCAAATATGGAAATACTGATGAAGAAGCCACTCGAAATGTGTCTTGAAGTAGATGATCGTGAAAGATGCCCTCTAGATGGATGTCGGTAGGAGCAACTGGCCCCCTTTTGGCTGTCAATTGGAGGAGAAAACTGTGCAAAACAAGACTTGATTGGTAGGCAAATGATTTTTCCAAATTTTCTTATTGATATGAAATTTGTTTTTAAAAAAATAATAAGTAAAAGATGAATTTAAAAACTTTATTAAGTTAAAAATAATAAAGAAAATCATTATTATTTTTTAAAAGCTTTTAAAAATTAAAAAAAGAAAATTTGAGTTTATTTATTTAAAGAACTTTATTAAAATAATAAAGATTTTTTTTTTTATTTTTAAAAGCATTAAAATTTTTTATTAAATTAATAAATATTTTTCTAATTATTAAAACAACTTTAATAAAATATTAAAGAAAAAATTTTATTAAAAGTTTATTTATTAAAATTAATGAAAAATTAATGAAAAATTAAAACTAAAACTTTAAAAAAGTTTATTTTAAAACATTATTAAAATGTTTTATTTAAAAAAACTTCAAAAATTAAAAAAGCTAGGGTGGGGCCGACAAGGGGCATCGTTTGTTAGTGACACGCCCCTATCGCGGCCTATCGCTGCTCACAGCATGCGGGCCGCAGGGCCTAACAAGGCCTGCCACACAGGTACCCTGTCGAGTACCTTGCTTTACTTGCAGGAAAAGATTTATTATTATTTTTTAAACTTTCAATTTAATAAAAATAAAACACAATGAATTAATTTTTTTGATTTTGTTTTGTAATGATTTTTTTTTAAATGTGAATTTATTTTGCAAAAAAAATTATTATTTTTTAATAAAATCGTACCACCTACGCAAGTAGGGTCATACAACCCGCCTGCAAAATTGTTTTGCCTCTAAGAGCAACTTGTCCAAAATTGACAATTTTGATAGTCAATCTATAGGTTCTTGGGCCTTTTGAGCATGATGGAAGGATCAGATTTGACCCAAAATGCTTTGAAAACATGGCTACCTTCTAAATTTGGCAACCAACACCCAATCTTCAAACCCTTGCAGATTTGGCCTCCAATGTCCAACTAGGATGAAACAAAAGGCAGATCTAACTTTCTTGGACAATTTGGATGCAATGGTGAGCTTAGATCTAATGCAACAAGATCCCAAAATGCACTTGCAATATAAATCCAAAAGAGGAACCCCCCAAAATCTAGTATTTCTATCACACCTTTATGATTCTCCAGATCATCCAAAGATGCAAGAAAAAAGCATACTCAAAGCTTCAATCAAATACAAGATTTGCATTTAAGATATCCTAAAAGACTAACCAAAGGCACTCAAATTTATTTGATACCATGCAAGATTTAGCTATGGAGATAGCCACCCTAGATCTAAAGGCCCATGGAAAGCACAAAATACTCAATAAACTATATTCCTATCAATGAATACAAATAGAATCAATGTACAATGTGAGAGACCCTTGGTTATATAACCAAGGTGAGACATAGGATTGAAAAAGATCATGACAAGTGTCTTAATCTTATGAGATGAGATAACTAATGATGAATCACCTTAGACACAATGATAAAGGTCAACATAAAATTATGACAAGTGTCTTAATCTTATGATATGAGACATAAAGTGATAAAATCCTATGTGAAACCTCAGTAAACTTAAGTGATAGGATGTGAAAGGGACCTAATAGTGGAACTAGTTAGGTAATATCCCTATTCACAACAACAAGTAGAATGCTAACAATTTGTTGTATAAACGCTTTTTGTTTCATCAAATTTGGATGAAAATAGTCATCAGCACAAAGGGTGAAGTTCAAAAACCCTTGGAACCCCTCGACACATTGAGGCAGTTGAATTTTTAGTTTGGACACCCCCAAGACAAATTCCAAAGCAATCTTGAAGCAAAACATATATATGTTATTAATGGATATCTAATAAAAACGAATTTCTATTTTTACCTTTAAGAAATAGATATCCATTTCTTAACTTTAAGAAATGAATATTTGTTTCTTTAACTTTAAGAAATGGATATCTATTTCTTTAACTAAAGAAATTGATATCCATTTATTTTACTTAGAAATATTAATATATAAATATCGCTATAGATTAAAATATAACATGTTATAATATTAATATTAATATAAATATTTATATATTTTTTAAATATTAATATATATATATATATTTAATATAACGTATGATAAATTAATATATACTATGATAGAGTAATATATAATAGGAAATATTTTAATATTAATAAAATATACATTATATTTAATATAAATGTTATATGTTATATTGTATATAAATATAATATTATATTATTTATAAAAAAATTATTTGATGGATTGTTGCAAGGGAGTTTTAAATATCATATTTATTATAATAAAAATACAAGGAACTGAGAGTAATATATGCATCTCTCTCTCTCCCTCTCTCTCACCTTCCCTTTATACTTTTGTCTATCTCCACTCACCCACTCCCTCTCTACCTACATTTCTCTCAGTCCTTCTCACCCTACCTCTCCATCCATCCCTCTAACTGTACCTCTCTCTCCACTTACCCCTCCCTTTATCCCTCACTCCCACCCTACCTCTCCCTTTCTCTATCACTCCCACCCTACCTCTCCCTTTCTCTACCTACCCCTCTCCCTACCTCTCCCTCCCTCCTCTCTCTCTCACACACTAGGTCTCTCTCTTTATACCTCTTCCACCCTACCTCTCTCTCTATTTCTTGCACCTTACCTCTCTCTACCTATCCCTCCATTCCTCCTTACCTCTCTCTCTCCCCCTCCCTCCCTATCTCTATCTTATTGGTCTAGGATGCACAAATGCCCTAGATTGTCTTCCTCTTTTCTCAAATCTGAATTCATAGGTATGTAAACCCTTCTCCACCTTATGCAACCTTGTTCTAGAATCTTCGTCTTTGGATCTAAACCTACAAAAAAGCATGAAAAAGAGGGGAAAGGGGTGGATATATAGGATTTTTCCTCAATAAAACCTCCATTTTGGTATTTCTACCTCCACAAATAGCCAATGAGCTAAATGATAAAATGTGTGTGCTCTTAACCTTAAGTGCATCTAACACTGTAATGAGCTAAAATGATAAAAACCCTACTCAAATGTGTTAAAGAAGGATTCTTAAATGATAACAATGAGATCAACCCAATAGATAGTCAAATACCCTTAGGAAAATTTAAAATGTAATAATACCTTGCTTAGGGAATCAAATAGACTGAAGCTTGAAGATGAGAAAACTCTAAAAAACAAGTCATTAGGTGCTTGAAGTGGGCCAAAGCAATCTCCAAAACCTAGATTATATCATGTTCTTTCATTGGCATCAAACTCCTATCATTGTAGCAATCTTGATTAAATATAAAATTCACCTTGAAAAATTGTAAATTAAAATGTATTTTGGTAGCATATAATTGACTTATGATTCTTCTTTTTCTTTTAAAATAATAATTCATGGTTATATAGTTGAACTTAGGAAACATTAAAGTTTAGGCCAACATACTTAAATTTAAATTTTTAGGATTAAATTATTTCCAAAGCCCAAAATTAAAATTGCATCTTTAAAATTAGGACTTATCCATGGTGAGGGCACTTGTCAAAGTTGATTTGATGATGTTTAATTGATGATGTATATTCTAAAGTAGTATAGACACATTCTCCTAGGTTGATAGGAAAATTTAGGGCTAGGGAATATCTAAATGCATTTATATGGAAGGTCACTAAAGTTGGTTCCAAATTGTAATGCCCTATTGTGCAAACCCCAAAGGACAACTAAGACAACTAATATGACACAATTTTTTTTAAAAAAGTTAACATATAAGATATGTACATTAAGTTCCAATGCATGACATTCAATTAAATGGATACACTAGCCACCTATGTCCTCTGGGGTACATGTGGAGACATTACGTAACCTAAACCCATAACATAAAGAAGACGAACGAACTCCAAGATAACCATAATAAACCATGTTAAAACATTCATTAACAAAACCATAAATCCATTATAATTTCCATCATTAAGAAGCATTCACATGTGAAAACTCAACATGAAAAAGATTAACTCCATGTCAATAACCATAAACATATATTATAATAATGAGAATACAAAAGAGCATATTTCCATAGATACAACATGTCAGAATGACGACAACCATAATCATTAATCACATAAGGAATTTAAAGGTACAATTATACATTACATTTGTTTCCATACATTACATCATCTAATAACATAAGTATACATCATTGTTTCCCAACACAACGTGGGAGTAGTACATCAGATACATGAGTATGAAATACATAAATAATACACATCTAATTATATGGAGAACTTTGGAACACTCCGCATCTAGATAACACCACATTGCACAAATGCTAACAGGGAACCCAATGGGGTACGCAGCACGTTCCACTCGACCATGTGGACTCGAAGGCCCACCCCCCGTGCTAGGAGTAGATAAGAAAGACCTAGGACAAAGACAAACGAGTAGAATGACCACAAGACCAAACCACAAACGAGCAACCATAACATAACAAATAACAACCTCAACAACAACATATAAACTGACTGCTTCCAGAGACATGCAAAAGATAATGGCAAGGGGTACTATGGGAGAGTGTCATCGCACAAACCTATTATGGGTTATCTTAGCTACCTCTCAATAGGCGCTAACCCCCATCTATGGTTATCTTGGTTGCCCCTCACTGGGCACCGACCCCATAGGGTGACACGTGTGGGACCGCTAACCTCTCATGGGGACGAGGTAACGACCTTTCTGACCATGGCCTTCTCAGCCCACCCTTAGTCTACGAAAGCACTAATGGCATGGAGAAGGTATCTTACCTATCTTTAGTTATGTTAACCTACCCAACCCACTAGTGTGTTTTATTAGGTTTTCACTTGTTTAACCAACTTGTTCATGGGTTATCCAGGCTGCCCCTTTGTGTGTCGGCCCCCATGACAAACCACTCTCCCTAATAGCTTGAAAAACAAGCTCACAACACCAAGGGTATACCAAAGCATGAATGCACCAAAGGGCACGACAACCCAGAATATAGGCAAGGCAAGAACCTTCTTGCACAAGATCACAACTTAGGACATGAAGAAACATGAAACAAGGTACACCCATATAACCACAAATAGAGGATAACCAACAATCCACAAGGGACTATCCACATAAATTTCAACGTGCATCACTCTACCCCACTATCTCTAGAAGCCTAAGAACCAACTACCAAATGGGGGTTACATAAACAATGCGGGTTCCCAGCAAACTCAAAACATGAACAAACATAAAATCTCCTCAACCAGCGGAGTAAAGCAAAAATTAGTACATTCCACAAAGTAACACAAATTCCACCTTAAGAGATTGATAACATAACTTATCTAAGCATTTACAAGGCAGTACTTTCAGAATTATTTTAAAATAATCAATTACAACATAAGTCACACAACCCAAATACTATTTAACCAACTTCCTTTATAACATCATTCTAACATTAAAATATCTTTAGTTGCCAAATATCCTTAAAACAAATACATAAACTTTAACTCGCTAACTAGCATTACAATGGATTGCAAAGACATAATTCACTTATCTAATTAAATCAATTCTATTTACTAACATGGATATACCTTCTTCTGTAAAAAATTAACAAATTTAGATATCATCATCCATCTTTTTTTCTAAATTATAAATATATCGTTATATGCATATATATATTTAATCACATAAATTTCCACATAAAATATAATTATAAATCATAAAACTAGTGGTATAATTATGTTTACAATCTTATTCATATAAATGTAAATATAAACATGATTATATAATTATATAATTATAATTATAATTATATATATATAAACATATTACATGAAAGTATGGGAGACTAGAACCAGGGCGCAACCTAGAGGCTACTAGTCTAGTTTATTCATAATAATAAGAAATTAACACACAAATACCCGTTTATTCATAACATAGTATAGTGTTTCAAAGCCAATATAAATCTAAAACTAAAAAGGAACCCCCAGCAAGGAGGCGTGCATGGGAACAAGCTGCACACAACCACCAAACTACAAACACAAAAGAAGAGAACTAGAGGGCACAACCAGTATGGATGTTGCATCATTTTAAAACAAAAATTAATAACCTAAATCTGCAACATCTATTTTCATGATTATATAGAGACGGCTTTCGTAAGGCAAGATAAATGTTTCTTTTCAAATTCATTGCCATACTACACTTAATTAATTATAAGCTGCAACATAACAGTGTATAAATTTTTGTTTTCATTTGCAACATTGAGAGTTTAATAATGAAGTGAAATCCCCAACTTAAGGAGGTGTGCATAGAAGTAAGCTGCACACAAGCACATGGAAGCTGAAAGGGTGCTAGGCAGCACCAACACAACTAAAGCTCAGTTTCAAACTAACCATTAAACAAAAAACTTTGCTAGAAGTTACCAACCAAACCAAGCAAAAATTGACAGAGGAAAAACCATTAAGATAAATGTGATAGTTTCCAGCAGGGGTGCAACTAAGGGAGAAATAGAGAGTTTGAATTAATGAATAGAGTACAACCTACAAAGTAAGTCAATCTATATTTGATATCACCACCATTCGACTCAAGTCTATCAATTTGTTGTTTATGCGATGAGATAATGACCATATCGCCCACAAAAAATGGTTTGACGAGTTATAAAGGATATATATAATAGAAATGTGTAATATTGCATTCGCTTTAAAACAGTAGCATACTAAAGGGCTTGGCTAGGCTGTGCAGGAGAGAAGAAGGTGAGGAATCATACTTCTACCCATGAGAAAACTAAGAACACAAAAATTACATGTTTGGGAATGCAAGAAACGTAGACGCATCAACATGCAAACAAAATTTTTCCAGTGCTAACTTTAATAATGAGAACCATATAACAAAATTCAGAAAACCAACCTGGATACTTTGTTGAAGAAAAATGGAGACGATGAAGCGGATGATCCCTTCGATGTAGTCCTCAAATTCATTCTACAAAAGAAAGCCAATCTTCCTCAAATCCTTCATTTTTTTCTGAATGCCAAAGAAAACTCAATAATTTTTGCAAAGCCCCTTATGTTGAAAAAAAACCCCTCAAAAATTAAAATTCAAATTCAAATTAAAAATTCCATTCTTTCTTTTCTTCCCATATAAAACTGAGGAAATTGCTTATCCTTTCGAAGATAAAAATCAAATGATAAACATGAAAATCCATAAAAATGGCAAGTACTTTCCCTACTTTTTCAGTTTGAAACAGCTCATGCCCACGCATGCGAAATCATTCCCATAAAAATCCTTTTTACTATTTTTTTTTAAATTACTTTTTGCGTTTTTGATTTCCTTATCTTTAAATTTTAATTTTAAATTCCAATTCAGTTATTTATTAAAATAACACTATTCAATGCAATAAAAATTAAAATGACTTTATGAATAATAATCTTCCCTTTTAATTTAAATCTAAAAATTAATATTATTAATAAATGGTACAATATTTCCATTAAACATCATTAAAATAATCCTCAATAACCAAAGTACATAAATTTATATTATCCAATCATTAATTTCACAAATTAGTCTAATAACTAACCACATTTATTTGCTAATTCAATAATCCCAATAATTTAAATTAAAACATCAACTCACGATCATTGATAACTTAACCAATACTTGAACGACAGTAAACTTAACACCCCAAGAACCACAACTACAACATTAAATTAAAACAATGTTAAATAAACGATTAAAATAAATGACACCAAACAAGACGATACCATAACGGTGACGGGATCGTAGACAAATGACACTGTTAGACACAACGACAAGGTGACAAACTCAGACGGGGACTTTCTTGTCAACTTCGTTTTCACTTCATACCTGTTGGAATTGTAGGACATGCTTAGACCTGACAACACAGGTGGAGTCGGTGTCTAGTACTTGCATCCTACATCAAACCAATGTCAAGTAGCATATAAATCTCTAGTTACAAGCACATCGTGAAAGGTAGTTGCGACGCAGTAGGGCGCTTGAAAACGAGTGATGCTACATCGTCCTTTCACCAAGACTCAGACATAAAACACATCAACATAAATGTCCAGAAACCATCATTAAACTATAATATCACAACATAGTACCACATGAGAATAATAACATAACTAGATAAAAATGAACACCACATATCATTATGTTATCAATCATCATAAATAAGTATCATGAACATCCAAACACATTAAACTACAACTCCACACAAGTCAAATTGGTGAAACAATCACCATCCAAGTCTCAAGTCCACAACACAACATAAAAGAGTACCTGAAAAGTAATAGCTACACATAGGTATTACACAAATAGAGAATGACATTGTGCTTTCACCTAAAAGGGAGTACAACTTTCAATGCTACACTAATGATAGATGGTGAAAACAAAATAATTTTAAGAGACCAAACAAGTGCCAATGAAGATGATAGCTCTAAATCACTATCATCAAAGAGAAAAATATCATTAATTATATCCTTAAGATCCCAAGGAGTAAAGTCCAATTAAATAGGTTTACAATGTTTAGCAACTAGACCTTTTAATGAGGTGAATCCTTTTAGAAATGAAGAGTCATAATATGAAGAATCACTAGAAGCTCTTAGTGAGGAAAGAAAACTTAATTAAAGTGGGAAATATTCTCAATGAGGAGATAAATGCTCTTTAAGATTGTCATCAAGATCTATGAGATGGAACTCAATAAAAAATAAGATATGTTTGATAGGAAGAGATCCTAATGTGATGGATCATAAAAATAATAATATGGTGTTATTGAACTAGATCATTGAAAGGAAATATGATATTTCAAGAATTAGGAGTAAATAAAGGAATTTAAACACATATTTGTAACCTAAAATTATCTAGACTAATTATCCTAGAAATAACTCACATTAGTATTCTAATATTTACTAAAGTGGTGCTAGGTGTAAAATATGCTAACAAATATAGCATTTAAATAAACATCTACACTCCCAAATATAACATTATCTCACTTTTTAGTTCCCAAATTACCTAGCTCACTATTTGATTATGAGTAGTTTGATATATGGATAGGAGATTAGTTGAAAAGGATGGTAAACAAAGAATATCATGAATTGATCCTTCACCCACATCAACAAAAACTTTGACACATATAATCATTAAATACTTGTTACTCATCAATAGATGAGGCATCGAACAAGGATCTAAATATGGGAAATAATTATATGATGAAGCCATGTGGTGCAAGGCACTAGAGTCTAGTAACCAAGTCATGAAAGATGAATTTATAACTACAAGGGCCTTTCCCTTTCCTTACCTATTAGAATTTATCCTAGAAAAATCTAGATATTACTAACTAATATAAATGGATAAATAGGAATATGGATATTACTCTTCTCTAGAGTGTATCAAATGATTGATTTGTTTCCTCATATAGTCATGTTCATCATGACTAGATTTTTTTACAACATGAATGATTTGAACTTATCTTTCTTTAAAATTTTAACTTTGGAAGAGGAGGCATTGGGTGTTTCTTTGGAATACATAGAAGATATCTAATCCATTTCTTGTCTATTCTCCTTCTTATCCTTATTTTCCTTGTCAAAAACCTTCTCATATTTTGAATATTAAGTTGCAATAAAGGAATTTAACTTAGAATATTTAAGGGTTTTGATTTTAATGGGTTCATATTGATCCTAAGTGAGATTGGTAGAAAAATAATCAAGAGATGGCATAGTAAATATAGCTCCTAGGGAAACCTTTGTGACATGGAAAGTGGAAATAAAGATCAAATAGTCTAGAATAAGATTAAAGAAAATTCCAAGAATTGGTTGAGTGTATTAATTTTTAATTCCTCATTATCTTAACTACAACCTCAATGATTTCAACTACACGGACATTGTTAAAGTTGTAAGAACTAAAACTAAAATATAACCCATTCTATCACCACGAGTTTGAGACAACTTAGATAGTGTAGTCTAGATTTATTAGGAGTATGTAAAGATGCAATGTGAAATTTAAAAAATGGTATCAAAATGAAGCATTAGAGTAGAAAAATAAGAATAAATAATTAAAAAATCTTATTATAATTAGTGTAATGGCCCATAAATAATTTAAACTATAGAAATTTTTCTTATTGTGTTTTATAATGTAAAATTTTGTTTTATAGAATCCAAAATGGACCAAATAGATAGAAGTATAGAATTATTGAAAAATAGGAACATGTAAACTACACTATTGCATATATATTTAAAAATATCAATTATAAAAAATGGATCTAAAACAGGAGTTCAAAACAGAAAACTATAATCCTTATGAGTTCTAAAAAAAATGACTAAATATAAAATAATCTAATAAGACAACAATTCTAGAAATTTTGAGCATGAAAAGGAAAAAACAACCACACTATAATAAATCTCTAAGAAAATTCTCTTATAAAATTATATTGAGAAATTGCTTTCTATAGTTGAAAAACATCATTTAGACAAAAAGACTAATAGAGAGAGGTTGTGAGTTGAGAGATAGAGTCTACAAATTTCATCTAATTGCATTGATGGAATATCCTTAGATGATCAAATATTTCATCCTAAACCTAAAAATATCTTTTATACAATAAAAGTACCCTTTGGAGACTATAAGTTCAACTTTCTAAACTATATGTAATTTTTAATAAGGAAAATACATAGTTTTCAAAGAGGATATTTTAAGGGGGATATTCATAAAATATTCTCTATGGGCTATTGTGTTCCCATGTGATGGCTTGAAGGAGGAGCGACTAGTAATATAATGAATTGATAATGATTTTTTGTTATTAGTGATGGTAGAATCAATTGCCACTTGTGGGTGATTATTGAATTCCCAAGAAAACTGAGAGGGGGGGTGAATTAGTTCTACCTTAAAACTTCAAAACCATCATTAACATTCATATCCACATTCATTCATTAAACCCTTAATTCTGTTATGATGAATTAGCATGAAAAGAAAATAAAAAAAATTGAAACTTAACACCATACATAAGATAACACTAGATTTATGTGGAAAACCCAAAAAGGGAAAAACCACAATGAGGATTAGCTCACAATATAAGTAATATCAACACTGAATATAATAGGGCTCACTACCCAAAGAAGAAAGGCTCACTACCAAAATAGAAAAGAAGATAGAGAAGAAATTTTAAATAGAGAAAAGCATCTCAATGCAACAAAGAATCCACCACAATGACTTCAACACCTTCACAGTCTGATTGAAGAATTGTATCCACCTTCTACTCATTGCATCTAGTAAACTAACACATGAAAGCTCACACTACACTTTGTTGTGCCCTCAGCACACACGCCCCGTTTGGAATGGGGACCCTCTTTTTCTTTCGATTTTCCAGGTTGTTTTTGTCACTACTTCATTTTGCGTGCCCCATTTTGATGTCCTGGGTGGTCAGCTTACATTCGAAGTCTCATCATAAGTTGACCATGCTGCCCCCTTTTAATTTTGTCAAGTTATGGTGCCTTGCGGGGTCCCTCTGGCAGTTTGCCCCTGTCAGCGGCCTTGGGCTCTGCTGGGCCTGCCCCTTTGGGTTTCCCTGGCTGAGTTTCCTTGTTGTGTATGGTGGAGGGACTGCGTCTTCCCGGACGCCGGGTCCCGAACCCCTGATCTCTGTCTGTTGAAATTTCAAAATCCTGGCTACCTTCGCGCCTGCTGGGCTCGTCTCTCTGGACTTTCGCTTGCGAAACTCTATGAGGGTTTCACCATTCCCAACGGCAGACCTCTGGCGGAACTCCGCCTTTCGGGCCCTGACTTTCCTGTTGCTGCTGATAATCTCTAAGTCAAAATTTCTAAAACGGTCGCCGCCCTGCGCCCCCCGGCCGTCGAACCCCAGATTTCTCGCCACCGTCCATATTCAAAATCCACCAACCTAATTGCTCACCGTGCCTGCATTTAATGTGGCCATTAATTGTAGTTGGGGTATAAATAACTTGCCCAAACCTATCATTCTCACTTGTCAGTGCTGCAAAGAGAGGTCAAAGCTTGCCAGAGAGGAGCCCACCGTCTTCGAGACCTTCGCGCTCATCGCCCTCGCCATCACTTGCCGATCGTGAGTAGATTCCACACCTCCCTGCATCGAGTGTCCGAGGTAGGTTTTCCGTCCACCCTCCCGAAAAATGTTTTCATGTGTTCTAAATCTTAAAATTAACAATAACAATTAAAAAGACATGTGAATGATGAAACATGGCATAGTGAACAAAACCCATGTCTTAAAAATTTGAGAAAACCCTCGAACATACCCTCATGATCAATCCAGAGCTTCACTTAGGCACGACCATTCTTTACGTAGGGGCATTCATGCCCTCTAGGCCTGGGACCCCTCTTAGCGGTTGGAAACTGAAAACAATGAAATTTTCTAAACAACAAATTGACCCTTCGGGCCCGGATCTTCGGACTTCCGTCCTTCCCCTACCGTCGTGACTAAAACTCAAAACATAAATCTGGTCGGTGTTTTGCATCTTCGAGCCCGGGCCACCAAACTTCTGTGTCTGAAATTCTGCATAGATGCCATTGTAACAAATGGTGAAGTTTCCCCATCTGCCCGGTCCTTGGGTCTCGGTTGGCAAATCGCTGTCGGATCTTGAATTTTGCCAAGCGCCCTCTGGCTCCCAGAGTCCCAGTCCTCGGACCTCCATCCCTGGGATTCCACGTGATTATCGTCGTCATGGATGGCAAATGCTTGGCATCTTTCCGCCTCCTGGGCTCTGGGCCTCCATCCGCTGCTGGGTTGTCACACTGAATGCTAAACGTCCTCCATCGCACTGGGCCCTGCCATGCGGGTCTCCGTCCCATTCCCGCCATCCAAATGGAAAATCTTTCCTGCCCTTCCAAGCTTCAGGCTCCACCTCCCTGGTCGCTGTACAACTCAAAATGAAATCTAGTGTCCAACTGAGGAGCCGAGTCCAGTCTGCCTAGCTTTCCCCTCTAGACTTCCATCTGGCGATCATCGTCGCGAACGGTGAAAGCTCCATGGCATCCCGGTCCCTTGGGCCCGAACACTTGAAAATTATAGAACTGCTAGCCGCCCTTGGAGCTTCCAGGCCCCAGACCCCGGAGGTCCGTCTCTGGAACTCTGTTTCTGCTCGGTCATTCCAGACGGCTATCCCTGGATGGCCTCCCAGCCTTGTACCTTCAGATCCTCCTAAACCAATCCAAATGAGCCCAAATTTGAAATCTGGTCTTGACCCACGTGCTTAAATTAGGCCCTCTTTGTTACGATCCCTTTGAACCATCAAAATTTGATCTAGAAAGATCTCCTGGGTCGGTCAGCCTCATTTGCCCTTTCAAAATAGCATTCCTGCCAGGGAAGTCCAGCCCTCCGGGCCCGGACTGTCCTAGAGCTCTCAATTAGAAGACCAATGTCATCGGGAAATAATAGTATCATTTTATGAACGATAATTTACGTTAAGTTGATTTCATGGGATTTTGACTAACATGAACACTTTCGTGATCAATTGTACTGACTACGCCTTTGCCTGTAGAATATATGGAATCGAGTGCGAGACCTTTGGGAGCGGTTGTGGAGAAGGACAAAGGAAAGAAGTCAAGCAAGATTCCTTGAGGAAAAGAGGACAAAGATCAAATGAAGTATCAATTCCAGGGTGAACCCTTGCACTCAAAAGTTACCACGGACTGGAAGGAAATCACTGACACCAACATAGGCCACGTCAATATTGACGAGTTTACACAAAGGGTCAGGGCCAATCCAATGACCAAGAATGCAAGACTGATAAGGCAAAGTGGAATTGCAAAAGCTATAGGATTCCCTCCATCCCTCGTAGCCCCTGAATTAGTCATGGCCTATCGACAGGCATATCAACTAGATACTAGGACAATTGTTGACAGGGACGGTAACATTCTCACCGACATGTCGGTTGAAGGAATCACAAAAACCTTCCATATTCCCACCTTTCAAGAAATGGAAACACCTACTATAGAGGAATGCCAAGCGGCATGGGATGATAATACGACAGGTTGCAAAAGATTAATAAATCAACATTGGCTCAAAGAAAAGTGCGACAGTGCTGCGAAGGTTCCTCATGAGATTTTCCGCAGTGACTTCCATGAGGACTACCATGACCTAGTCACAATGCTAAGCAAGGTTATGGGTCTTCCTACGACAACCTTCTTTCAAGAATGGATGGTATACTTTATTGAGAAAATTCTTCGTGGGAATGAAGATGTTACCACAAAGACCTCATTTTACTGGGGAGGAATAATAAGCGACTATTTCCATGAGCAGTTCGTCAATGTGAAGAAGAATTCTAAATTTTATATGACTTCATATCTTGTATAATCCTTGGCAGACTGGATGCAATACAATGGGTTGTTTGTGGCACCCGATGGGGACCAGGTTTGAAGACTCAAGGCTTATGACAGATACCCTCAGCTCCAGTACCGAAACTTCAAGAGGGAGTATTGCAGAGTAAATGACGCTTTCATCGGCCATATCATTAGAATGATTGCCAGGGATTTTGAAAGGAGGGTTTCCCATAGTGCTCGGGCATTCTTAAAGCAATATGCCTTCCTCTTCATTCAGTACCCAAAGTTCACATACATCTGCACCCAAGGCTTCACTGAAAGGCCAAACAAGCTACTTCAATACCCCAATGACCGAATCATTCTACTAGAGCTTTCTCGGCAGCTCCAACACATACATGCAATGTTCAACAACAAGCATGTAGCAGGGGTCTCTTTTCCCATGACTCTTGGCCAGGGCATGTATAAATTGCAAACTTCCCAGTGCGCTGGTAACTCCGAGAAGGAGCTAAAGGATTACCATTTTCATCTACAGACCGCTTTCCTATGAATGGACCCATATGGGCATGTGAGGAAGGCACTAGGGTCAGGATTTGCTCATCTCCACCACATTGAAGACTTTTGGGGGGATTTCTAGGATGATAAAGAGGTACATGCAAGGCACTATATGTAGATGACTGCATATTTCATAAGAAAGGTACAACCATTTCCCATACCGGACCAAGTCGAAGAAGACAAGAGCACCATAATGGACCCAAGGTACCCCATAGTTGCCAATTTTCCAATACAAACAATTGACTGGGACGAGTAGGAGGTCGATGACCTCGATATTATAACCAAGCCAATCTTGGCTTGCACCAAGGAATGGGTTGATGGGCAGGTGGCCCGATTAAAACAATGAGGGGTGGACCTAACATATGAGGGACTCAAGAGTGAGCCAAGTGCCACAGAGGATGCCGCTGCCACCACTTCAATGGGCGGGACATCCAGGTCCCCTCCAGTCACTAGGTCCAAGAAGAGGAAAGAGACATGAATGAAGCAGTCCCCTGACCCCAAGGTTTATACAAGGAAGGATCCGGGGGGCTCACCCTCCAAAAAACTTAAGCAAACAGGGGGGATGACAGAGTGACTCTTAACTGAAGAAGAAGAAGCAAAAGGTACTGATCAAATAAAACCTGTTTTGGCTCTCCCTGCTTTGGCTCCTCCATCATCTACCTCCCTAGCTATGGTTGCTACATCCCCGCCGACAATGGACATCTCTGTCCATCTTGCCTCTTCACCCCCGATCGAGCCTGTGATTGTGATTGACTCATCCTTCGCCATGACTACACCTTTGTCCTCTGCTGCCATGTCACTCCCATTACCTATAGTGGCTGCACCAATACCTGCCCCCACCATGCTTGAGGCCCTCTCCAGACCTATGCAGAATCTTCCCCCTGAGCTCTCTCAGATCCTTATGGATCCCACCCTTCAGGCAGCCCTTGCACAAGTCCTTGCTACTATTAAGCATTCACAACTGCCGACAGGGCCACCAACTATGGAGGCCACCATGTTAATCTTTGAGGAATGGGAGAGACGAGAATAGGAGGCCTCAAAGCCCTTTTAAGAGGAGGCCGATGAATATCACGAGCACCTGGAGTATGAGCATCGTACTATTGACAGGGTGGCTTATGAGGAAGAAGGAACTGGCTCCACAGAGAGCGGAGGTGAGGAAGATGACGCCAAGGGTAAGGTCATTGTGTAGATCTTCGATGATGACCTTGAGAAAGAAATGACCGGCAGCTGAAAGATACTAAGGGGAAGGCAGAAAGGTCACTCCTTGAAGAAGAAGGACAATAGCAAGAAAATAAACCTGAGGGGGAGGCTCTAGTTGTCAAGGGCCTCAAAATCAAGCAGTTCAAGGAACATGTGCATGGGGTTGAACAAACTGAGGAAAAGGAAGGGGAGGAGATGGAAGAGAAAGAAAGTCCCCTGCAGCAATTATCTACCAAGCCTCCTATTAAACGTCTTGTGTTCATCTAGGATTCCGATGAGGAAGAAGGCAATGCCACCAGGGAGGAAGGAAGGGTCTCAGAAGACAAGAAGATAAATGCCTTGGCCGAGAGGGGCAAGGGTGACCAGGAGTCACCTAAGGGAAAGTATGCCATGCCTGAATGGTTAGAGAAGCAACTCAAAAGAAGAACTCCTGTACTAAAAGACTCGAGGGCGAAACTAGAGGCTATCTTAGCCTGAGCTCACATCAGAATAAAGAAGGAGAAGAGGCCTAATATTAGATCCGAGGTAACAATAGATTCCTTTGGATCTCAAGCTGTGAAAATAGCAACCCCTATGGTGGGCCAAGCTAGTATGAGTTACAATGTCTCCACCCTCGATTTAGGGACCGCCACCAGAGAACAAAAGGTAGGACACCTTGAGGAGTCGGTGGCTACAGTGGTGCATCTGATAAAATAAGACAAGATCTCAAAAGATGAACTCAAAGCACAGGTGGCTGCTTTAATAGATTATATCCAGCAATTGTCTTCAGTGGATGACCTGCCTACCACATTCACAACCGCACCCTAACTGCTATCCAAATAACAAATCGATAAGATGGAAAGAAGGAAGAACTTGGAAAAGACTACAAAGAGCTGGTTCTGACAGGTCCAATACGTTAGGAACATGGGAATTAGCTGGGCTATTCAGATAGCCAACAAGTTCTTGGATCTGCAACAATCTTTGGAAGGCACGAGGAGGCTCTACACCGATTTCCCTGCAACATACGACTCCACCTTTCCAAAGATCGAGGCTATCCTTCAATTGCCGAAAGCCACATGGGAGAAGGAGCTTGCGTTTAACAAGGATGATCACTGTTGATGGATGTGTGGCGGCGAGACTTTGATAACAGGAAGGAAAGGTTAGAGCAAATAATGAGCAAAGTGGATCCAAATATTGAATGGATCAAAGAAATCAGAGCGGAGTGCACTCGTTATCTCAAGCTGATGCCGAAGTATGATGTGCCCACAATACAAATGGATCCAGAAAAAGTGAAACCTTACTTCCAAAAAAGGATGGAGGATGGAATGTGTAGTGAAATGATAGTGGAATTCATGAGTTTTGCTACCCGTGCCTTCGATCAATCAGAGCTATTTAGGGATCAGGGCACAAAATACGATGAAGACTGGAAGAGGTTAGAAGATAATACAAAAGAGTGGAGCTACCAAGTGCTATGATACGAGATTATTGAGGTAGACAAGCTACAACCTGTTATCTTGAAGTTCATGGAATACGCAGCCTCGAAGAAACAAGAGGACAACCCTCCTGGTAGTGAAGAGCTCCCCAAAGAATAGTTACAGTAAATAGCAATTAGCAAAAAGACAAAATGCTACAGTTCCATCACTAGAGGACAAAATAGGGAAGGGACAAATATTGTTTTTAAATTGTAATATATTGAGGGTTGGTGAAACCCTATTTTGTAATGAATCTTGGCCACACAATGAAAATTAATCTTGGCCATTCATTTGACTTTTGGGGCACTATAAATAGGGCTCTACTCTCATTTGCAAAGAGAGTTGAGTTGTTGTAAAGACATGCTGCAGAAATTTATAATGAAAATACATTGACTTGGTGCATTTTCTGAGTTTCTCACATGTTACTTGATTCAACCTCCATTGTTAGATGCTTAACTTAGATTTTTATTGCTCTCCTAGTTTACTGTTTTCTTGCCTTGATAGATTTTAGAAATGCTGTTCTGTGGTTATGAAAATTCCTGCTGTGTAGATGCTTTCTTAGTCCATACTTTTTGCTGTTTGCTGATGGTAGATAGCTGTGTAAAGTTAGTATGGGCTAAATTCAAAGCTGCTCCACACTTTCATTTTTGTTCATGCATGCATATGGTGAATGAAAGATGAAACATTTGTAGACCTTAGAAGATAGCACAAATTCCATGAGACTGTGAGGTTTCTGGTTAAGTGGAATATTGTTTCTAGGAAGCTGTCCATTGCAGGAACTCCATTATCACTGTTCACTGTTAGTTGCAAATCTAGGAGCCTTCTCTCTTCCCCGCCTTTTTCTTTTTTTTAGAAGTAACCTATATAAAGGTTCATTGCACATTGTAAAGCTAAATCCAATGATAAAAATGGAGTTCATGGCTGCTGTTTGAACCTACGGCAAATGCATAACAATTTCTCCATCTGAGGAACTCCATTCCAAGACCCAACTTCACTTGCTTTGTAACTCATTCGTAAGCCCGCCTTGTGGTTCCAACAAATCACACAAATCAACTAAGATATTCCAAGCACTGTTAAGACCTAACATTAGAGACCTTGGGATAGTGTTCTACAATTTGATTGTGGAAGATTGTCTTTCAAGAGAGGTAGTGCACCTATGCACTGCCTGTGTTGAGAAGTGCATAAAAAACACATCAACACACTTCTTAATTTCACACTCTAATACTTTTCACTTCACATCATTTGCACCTCACACATCTATCTTCACATCCTTCAACAACTCAACTCATACTCATACCATCTTCAACCTTGAAACCCTCTCCAAGGTCAGCCATGCACATCAAATATGCAAATTCAAATTAGGTTAGCACCAAAACACTTATGTGGTGGATAGAAGTGAATGTGGACCACATCAAAACTTAATTAGGACCCAAATAAACACCACACAACCACACACTTCCTTAAATAATATTTATCCATTACATGTAGTGTAAACACTAGGTCGGTTGTTACCCATGCAAACACCATTAAATTTTTAAGTACACACTTCCTCAAAACCAAGGATGACTTGCGAACCACACACCATGCTTGAAAATGGTCCATAATATTCCCCAAACACCCTGAAATACAACAAAATCATTCGCAACAACTTCTACCTAAGGAATGTACACACCCAATACACTTAGACAACTCTTCCATACAATTAACTCAGAAAATGATATTTCAAAGCACTAAAACTCAAACCATCTTGACTAAGGTAAAATACCAACACTATCAATACACTTTTAGAATTAGAAGACCTAAAACACAATTGCAGAGAAATGCACAACAAAAAAATTTCTCCCAAACACCTTTGTAATGCATAATTCACACACTAGTGAACACAAATTCTTCTGTATGACGATCCAACATACCACATATTGAATATAACACCTCTAAGAAACTCTCACCAACATATCTAAATCACACAAGTAGATCTTCAACCTAGAACAAATACAAAGCAAAACCAAAACACAACTCTATCACCTAGAACACCACTGCAACACATTGTTTCCTCTTTTTATCAAATTTTTCTCAAAAGAACTTGGAAACCAAGTACTAGAGACACATCTTCATCATCTTTAGTACTTCAAAAACCATAGAAAAAATCTTATCAAAGCAACACTAGAAGTTGGAACCATTAGTGTTACTAATGACAACATAATGCAACTAATCAAAGTATCAACTACTCACACTCTTGCAACAATGACAACATAGACTTGTTGAAATCAATGTCAACACTGAATGCTCATACTTACAATAATCTCCCCCTTTATCATTGATGGCAACACATGATGTGAAAAGACACAACTCTGCACCATACCTATTAATTTTTCTCTTTTCTTCTCCTTTGTAGCTTGTCTTCTTTACTTCTTTCTCTCTCCTTGATGACTTGTTCTTTTCCACATGAATTTATCTCCCCCTTATTACTTATTATTTTTTCACATATTTCTCTCTCCCCCTTTGACATCAATGGCAAAGGACATAATATTTGTACATATTGTTTATTCTCTCCCTTTGACATCAAACAACTTGCTTGCTACTATTTTGTAATACCTTTCCTTTATTACTCTGAATGCTCCCCCTTAGGAGCACACACCAAATTGTACTAAATAAGCTACCACTGCACAATGACAATACACATTCTTTTGACTGCAACAATCAACAGTGCAACTACCTACTCCCCCTAAGAGGTAGCCACCAACATCAGTCTAGAATAAAAATTGAATCTTGAGATCCATTAGACTGATGCATCTCCTTACGCATCTAGTTCAAAGGAGGGGCAATAACCCACAACTTTTCCTAAAGATACTCAAAATTATCCTTAGGAAGAGCTTTAGTGAATATATCATCAATCTAATCCTTTGTAGGCATGTATTCAAGCTTCACTTCATTCTTCACAACCTTCTCTCTCAAAAAGTGATATCTGATTGAAATATGTTTTTTCCTTGAATGCATCACTAGGTTCTTTGAAATATTGATTGTGATTGTATTGTCACAAAATATAAAAATAGTCTCATCATACACCACTCTGATATCCTTCAATGTTTACCTCATCCACAACACTTGTGTGAAACAAGATGTTGCTGCAATGTACTCAACCTCTGTAGTAGATAAAGAAATCAAATCTTTTTTCTTACTTAGCCATGATACCACTCTACATCCAAGAAAGAATGGACCACCACTAGTAATTTTCCTGTCATCAACACAACCAACCCAATCTACATTTGTTTAAGCACTCAAAGTGAATTTAGTATGCTTTAGATACCACAAGCCATGATATGGAGTGCCCTTTAAGTATCTAAATATCCTCTTTACTACTACAACATGTGACTCTCTAGGATCTTCTTGAAATCTAGCCACAAGACAAACTACATGCATGATATCTGATCTAGTAGTGCCAGTTAGATATAGTAGTCCACCAATCATTGATTTGTACTTGCTTTGATCAACCTTAGGGGATTCATCATTATTTCTTAGCTTGCAACCAGTAACCATGTAGGAGTACATACTAGTTTGGAGTCTTCCATTCCAAGCTTCTTCAACATCTCTTTGACATACTTTGATTATGAAATGAATATACCTTTATTTTTTTAATTGATTTGTAGCCCAAGGAAGAAATTCATCTCCCTGAACATAGACATTTCAAACTCTTTCTACATATCTTCTGCAAACTTCTTGCACATAGCTTCATTGCCTCCAAAAATTATGTCATCAACATACATAACTATAATTAGTATTTGATCTTTTTCAACCTTAAAGTAAAGATTACTATCTGCGGTACCTTGAAGAATCCTTGTTGTATCAAATACTTATCCAACCTTTCATACCAAGCTCTAAGGTCTTGCTTCGATCCATGTAATGCCTTCTTCAATTTGTAGACCATATTTGGTTTATCTGATAATTGAAATCCTTCTGATTATTCCATGTAGACTTCTTCTTCCAATTCTCCATTCAAGAAAGAAAAATTCACATCCATTTGATAAAACTTGAAATCCTTATGTGCCACAAAGGCTAAAAACATTATGATAGCTTCCATTCTTTCCACTAGGGAAAAAGTATCTTCAAAATCTATCCCTTCAACTTGTGAATAACCCTTACACACAAGTCTTTATTTATTCCTTACCACTTCTCCATTCTCTTTCAATTTATTTTTGAACACCCACTTAAATCCAATTATATTTTTGTTTTCAAGTCATGGGGAAAGTTCCAAAGTTTGTGTCTTCTTAATTTGGAGTAGTTCTTCTTCCATAGCCTTCATTCAATGTTCATAATTGCATGCTTCAATCATTGTTTTAGGTTCAACTTCAGAGAGTAAACAAAAATTGTCATCTTCTTCAATATCTTTCCTTCTTGTTAATACACCTTTTCTTTTGTCTCCAATGATTTGTTCTTCAAAATGATTCCTCTGCACATACTTACCTGGGTTCTAGGGGTCTTTTTTGGAGCTTCTTCCTCTTCAATATGCACATCCTTTTCCTTAGCTTTTTCTTTTTCTCTACAATCAGTCTTATCTAATTCATATCCATGTATCACCACTGAGTTTTGAAAATATTCATCAACCTTGACACTTGCACTTTTAACAATCTTTCTCAATATTTTGTTGTTGCATGAGTAGGCTTTTCTTTTAGTAGAATATCCAAGGAATATTCCTTCATTAGACCTTGCATCAAATTTTCCCAAATTTTCTTCACCTCTTCTGATATAAGATTTTCTTCCAAATAATTTGAAATATTTGACAGTAGGTATCCTTCCATACTACAACTCATAGAAAGTCTTTGTGTTGTTTGTATTTTCTTGAACTCTATTAAGTATGTAAACTTTAGTAAGAATTACTTCTCTCTAGTGGAATTCTGGTAGGTTAGCTTCTTTCATCATAGTCCTTGCAACTTCTTGAACAATCCTATTTTTCCTTTCAACCACTCCATTTTGTTGAGTCCTTGGGGAAAACAAGTGATTCTTTATGCCACAATTCTCACAAAACATGTTAAATTCATTGGAGGTGAAGTATCCACCTCTATCAGACCCTAGAAATTTTATCTTCTTATCAATTTCATACTCAGCCATAACTTTAAATGCTTTGAATCTTTCCAGGGCTTCAAATTTTTCTTTAAGAAAAGTAACCCATGTTATTCTAGAGTAATCATCAATAAAGAGCATGAAATACTTGTCACCTTGAAGAATTCTTGTTCTTGTAGGACAAAAAAGATTTGTATGCACCAATTCCAACAATCTAGTAGAAGATTGTTCTTTTCCTTTGAAACTTCTTGTTTTCTTTCCAATCTGACAATCCTTGTAGATATCATTGATAGGATTTGTAATCTTTGGCATATCTCTCACTGCTTGAACTAAATTGATTCTTACAAAATTATCAAAATTAATGTGATACATCCTCCTATTCCATAGCCAACTTTCATTAATCTAAGCCATAAAGTAATGACCATCAACACCCTTAGTTGATAAAATTTCCATATGTCCTATCAACAATTATAGTTCCAGATCCTTTTTTGATCTCACATCCATCATCTTGAAATATAATATTGTATCCTTTGCTACACATTTTCCCAACACTCGAGAGGTTATGCCTAAAACCCTTAACATAGTAAACATCTTCAGTATTATGCTTGCCATCAAAATTGATTGAACCTATTCCACATATTTTAGCACCTGAATCATCACCAACTATAACAAGTCCTCAATAATACTTTTCAAATTTAAAAAACTTACTCTTGTATCTAGTCATATGATTAGAGCATCCACTACCAATGATCCAATAATTCTTATTCTGTCTAGCATGAAATGAAGATACCAAAGTACTTTCAGTCTTATCCTTTTCCTCTGGAGGGAATTCCTTTACACATCTTTCAAAGTTAGTAGAAATAAATTCATGTCTTTAAAGCCATGAACAAGCATTCACCAATCATATCCATAATCATATTCATCATCAAAAATAATTGCATCTTCTCTAACATTATAGCTTTTCTTCATCATCTTACCTTTTTTCTCCTTGTTTTTGTCATTCACAACTCTATTTGGACATTTTGAAGCATAGTGACCTATCTTTCCACAATTGAAACATTTGAAAGACAACTTACCTCTATACTTTTAAGTACCCCTTCTCATCCTTATTATAAAGTTATCCTCCACATCATCAAGATCTTCTTGATATGGTTCTTCAATCTTCTCTATTTTTGTAGCCTTAAAAGTAGTCTCAACTTTTTCACCATTGTTAGTGCCAAACTCTCTCATTTCAAATGTAGTTAAAGAGCCATACAATTGATCTCTAGAATATTGATCTAGATTTTGAAATTCCTCAATAGTAACAACCTTAGGACTATAAGCTTTAGGAAGGGTTCTAATAATTCTCTTTACCACTCTTAGTTCTTTGAATTTTCCTCCAATACCTTTGATGTAGCTTACCACTTCATCTACCCTCTACATGTAGCTTGTGATGTTTTCATCTTCAGACATCTATAAGTTCTCAAATGTGTATTTTAAATTGTATAGTATAAAAAAAGGCAACTTGCTTGATCTGGGGAATAATTGATGATAAATTTGACTTAATGAGACCTTGATTTGGTGTTGTGAGGTGTTTTTCACATCCAAACTAGGTCTTGGACCCTTTCAAATGCATTTAACGATGCCTTGTAAAGTGTTGTAAAAGAATTTCACGCTTTTCTAGAATTAATGAATCCATTTTCCCTTAATTCAACATTATAAAATGTATTTTCACATCAATCTAGGATGCTTGTGAAATTAAATTAATGTTAATCTAGTGTTGTAATGTGTCTTACACATTCACATTGGATATTGTTCCTTCCTAGGCTGAGTGGACCTCATTTTAGTGTTGCAAAGTGTATTTAATCACACTTTCACATTGAATTATGTGTCCCAAGCCCTAATTGACCTTTACATCATCACTAATATGCCCCTATTACCCCATATTGTGCATCTTGAGGCATAATTTGATGAAATACTTGACAAAGTCACCATATAAACCTTATTTCCTTATTTCCTAGCATCCTAGCTAGAATATGGGCCCCACTGGGACTAATTCACCACCTATGGTGAATGAGTCCCTACCAGGTGGGACTAATTCATCCAAAGTGGCAAATGAGTCCCATTTGGGCCATTTTTGACTTTTAGGCGAGAAATTTTGAAATTTAAGTTTAATTTTTCTTCATGTCGACCTTAGGGATCCAATTTATGGGAAAATAAGGTGAATTTCCTATAAAATCAAGTCTCTAAACCCTAATTTACATCTTCTAACTCATTCACACATCTCTTATCATTCATTCATCATCTATCTTCTCTATCAAGTCAAGCAAGTTAGAGTTTCATCATTGCAAGTCATCAATAAAGCTTCTAAAGACATTCAAGGGATGAATCTTCCTCCTTTGCTACAAAAATTCAAGATAAAACACCATGGAAAGGTATTAAATTCACTATTTCATGTTTCATTACATTCTTTCATCATTTTGGTTTAATTACCTAAAAGGGGTTTGACCAAGGCAAACCCCCATGTCCTAACATCTAACATTTCTCTTTCTTGTCTTGTGTGTTTGGAGATTTAGACAGATTGGAGGCTTGTAAATCATTGAATATTGCACTGAAAAGTTGTTAAAGTCATATCTTCATTGGATAAGGAAAAACACCAACAAAAAGTCACCTTCAGGCCCAAATTTGACAGTTTCAGAACCAGACACTTGGAGAAGCAGAAAGTGCAGATTAAAGGATCCTGTTTCCACCTTTGAATCTTCAAAAAATAAAAAATGGAATCATTTGGCATGGGTGGTAAATGAGTCCCACTTCTAGGCCTGATTTTGGTTCTCTGCATTTTTGGATACCCATTTGTCTGAAACAGGCTCTGGAATAGTTTCACAAAACTGGGACTAATTTTCCCATAATGGCGAATGAGTCCCACCAGGACTAAAAATTAGGTTCAACAAAATTCAATATGTCATTTCCAGTCTTCATCAATATCTCAAGTGCACTTCTTCAGTTTCATTCATTTATGTTGTAGTTTACTTTCATTTCTAGGTATTTTTGCATTACACAATGTGTTTTACAAGTTGGAATTCAATAGTTTTCACTTAATAATCAATAGCTTTTATCAAATTTTTTCATCTAGATCATTGAATTTAGTGATAATAACATCATACATTCCTTTATTTGAGTGAACCACCTCAATTTTAGGGTTCTATATCTCTCCTTTTAGGTTAAAAACCCTAAGAGTGTAAGAGAAGCACATAGAACACCATAAAATTGATGGTTCATAAATTCTCCATCTTAGCTCGTTTGACCATATGATATGCTTCATAAATACTTTCCAACTTTTCCAAAATTTCTTTACTAGTTTTTAGATCCATAACTTTTTCTAATTCAAAATTTGTAAGACTAATCAAGAGAGCATACTTTTCTTTACTATTTCTTTCATAGGCCTTGAGTTCACCTTCAGTGCTCGAACCATTTGTAGGAATAGTATATCCATGCTTAACTGATTTCCAGACATCATATCCAAGATTCTCCAAAAATCCTTCCATCCTTGTCTTCCAAAATGCATAGTCTATTCCATCAAATATAGGGATCTCCTTCTTGTACGCCATCCGAGACCTACCTTAAGTGATAAAGCTTTTCTTTAAGGAACCTTGCTCTGAGACCAATTATCAAATGCACAAGAAAACTGAGAGGGGGGGTGAATCAATTGTACCTTAAAACTTCAAAACCATCATTAACATTTAGATCCACATTCATTCATTAAACCCTTAATTATGTTATGATGAATTAGAATGAAAAGCAAATAACGAAAACTGAAACAACTTAACACCATACACAATAGAACACCAGATTTGCACGGGAAACCCAAGAAGGGAAAAACCAAGATGAGGATTAGCTCACAATATAAGTAATATCAACATTTAATACAATACGGCTTACTACCCAAACAAGAAAGGATCACTACAAAATAGAAAAGAAGATAAAGAAGAAATTTTACACAAAGAAAAGCATCTCAATGCAACAAATAATCCACCATAATTATTTCAACACCTTCACAGTTTGATTGAAGAATTGTAACCACCTTCTGCTCACTGCATCTAGTAAACTAACACATGAAATCTTGCACTACACTTCTCAATTTCACAATCTAACACTATGCACTTCACATAATTCACACCTCACACATCTATCTTCACATGCTTCAACAACTTAACTCATACATACCATCTTCAACCTTGAAAACCTATCCAAGGTCGGTTATGCACATCAAAAATGTAAATTCAAATTAGGCCATCAACAAAAATATTCCATGGTGGATAGAAGTGAATGTGAGCCACATAAAAACTTAATTGGGACCAAATAAAAAACACCACTCAACCACATGCTTCCTTAAACAATATTTATCCATTGCATGTAGTGTAAACACTAGGTTGGCCATTACCCATGCAAACACCATTAAAATTTTAAGTACACTCTTCCTCAAACCTAAGGATGACTTTCAAACCACACATCATGCTTGAAAATGATCTAGAATATTCCTCAAACACCCTAAAATCCAACAAACTTCTTCACAACAACTTCTACATGAGGAATGTACACACCTAGTACACTTAGATAAATTTGCCATACACTGTAACTCAAAAAGCCATCTTTTAAAGCACTGAGCCTCAAAACATCTTGATTGAGGTAAACTACCAACACCATCAATACATTTTTAGAAATGCAAGACCTGGAACACAACTGCAGAGAAACGCAAAGCAAAAAAGTTTCTCCCAAACACCTTTGCAATGCATAGTTCACACATTGGTAAGAACAACTTATTTTGTATGAAAATATAGCATACCAACCCTTGAATATAACACCACTAAGAAAATATCACCAACATATTTGAATCACACAAGAAGATCTTCAACCTATAAGACATGTGGAGCAAAACTAGAACACAACTCTATCACCTAGAACACCATTGCAACACACTGTTTCCTCTTTTTATCAAATTTTCTAAAAATCAATTAGAAACCAAGTACCAGAGACACATACTCATCATATTCAATACTTCCACAACCATAGAAAAAATCTTATCAAAGCAACACTAGAGGTTGAAACTAGTAGCTTTACTAATGACAACATAATGCAACTAATCAAAGCATCAACTTCTCACACTCTTGCAACAATGACAATGTAGACTTGTTGACATGAATGACAACACCAAATAATCATACTTGCAATAGATGGTAGGATTATCTATCCCTATTAATGATGGATAGTACACAAGGTGGCCCAAGACATTAAATTTCTAATACTATTGCATGTGTCAATGAAATGCCTTTGCACTAGATAAAAAACTATAGAAAAATGTCCACCATTGTTGAACACCCGAAATTATGAGAGGGGGGGTGAATCAGTATTCACTAAAATTTATTACCTTTATCAACATTAAACATCCATTCAATGCATCACATTAAACTTGTAGTAATATAAAGGAACATAGAAAACATGCATCACATCAAAGAACACCAGATTTTGTGGAAAACCCAAAAAGGAAAAACCATTGTGAGGATTAGATCACAATATATTATAACCAGTTATAAGATATTACAGAATGGCTCACTGATAGGTGGAATCATTGTCTAGAGAATAGAAGAAATGGCTCACTATCAGGATAGAAAAGAAAGTGGATCACTACCAGAGATTGAACTGATACAATGCATCTATAATATGTTGGAGATGGTTCCAATTAAGCCTTGTAAACTGACTTAACACACTTCATGCTTCACCATTTATCAATATCTTCATGCTCTACTCTACTTCAGATCTTGCACATTTAATTGTATCACATCTCACACATCACATCACTCTCTTTTCACAAGCAATTAACCTTGTATATATACCACATCAGATAAAAACATAAATTAGGTCAGCCTAATTGATGTATTGTGCATACTTGTAACCTGTCAGCTCAGAAATCAACCACACATGATTTAAAAAATAAACCAAAGCATGTGACACATTAAAATAGTTCTGCATGATCTATAATTACTCTCATAATTCTGATCCATACATCCTTTAATTCCCCAAACCTCAAACCCTTTAGGTTGGAATCACTGGTGAAGCAACAATAGAATGAACCAATTGTTCATTCACAACTCAACACATTGACTTCCAAAATAATTTCCACCTGGAGCATACACACTTCTGACACCTATAAACACATCCTCAAAACTGCATAGCATAACATTCATATGTGGTGGAATGTACAGTATTCTAATTAGGTACTATGTCACTATAACTCTGCCATATCCAAAGCAATACACTGTCAACTCTGACTTCAACTATGGAGGACTTCAAGGCTTAAAACTTTGGATTTAGATTCCTCCAACATGCATCAAAATTACCTTATAATTGCATGACAAGATTCTTCATGGTGGAGCAATGAGGACCACAAAATAGGTTCTTTGAGCACTAAAAACTGCATTCCAGACTTAGATAATTTATCCAACACATTTGATCTTCTTCGGACCAACACTTCTTCAATTGTGCAATGAGTTGACATTATTGACAACACCATACTCAATCATGCTTATCAAACATCAACTATGCATCAATATAGACATCACAACAATGTTGACATCACTACAATGCTGACATCACTACAATGTTGACATCAATGACAACACCATAGTAACATCATCTACCATACATCCACCAATATTCTCAATGATAAACACACTTCAAACACACCATATCCTTTGATATAATATGCTAAAATTACACTAGTCTATACTAACCATATCCACCTAAATTGTCCTAGGTAGTTCTTGTACGAGAGAATACTCTATGATTATATTAAAATATGGATGGAGAGGAAAAAATCACCTCATGGCCTTGGGGTCAAGTTCTCCCTTTGTGTGAATTAAATGTTAGGTTTTCAAGCCATGTAGAATCAAAATTTTATTTCAAGGTCATCCAAAAGATCAATTACCTAAGAAAAACACAAGAAAAAATGAAAAGCCATTAAATATTTTTATTATTTCAAACATTTTTAGCTATTGAGATTATCCATGAATGTAAGAGAAGAGCGTAATATGTTATTATAAATCATAAAGCTAATTAATAAAAATGAGCTATACTAGAATCACTAATATATTCAATACCATGTAGGATTTGACTATGTAAACCCCCAAAATCTAGTGACAAAGCTAAGCCACTAAAAGAAATACATAACACAAAGATGTTGAAATCAAATATGAATTCTACTCTAAAATAGAAAACATAATACAATGAGATTTTCAAGAGTGATCTAGAAGTGGGAATATATAGGGTACTCCATAAATAATCGTGAATGTACAACTATTATGGGATAATAGAATATGTAGCCATGTTTACTTCATCTCTATGAAAAATGGAAAATTTAAGTCTCATGATGTAAATGTAACTTAACCAAGTAGATACCTACCTAAGTAAGTATATCTAAAGTGCACACTAATGCATTGAATTAAAAACAAAATATATATATATGCACAAAAATGCACAATTTTATGAGAATCATAATGGGATTTACCTATAGGATTATAAAATTGATCTTTATCTTTTACTGCACATGGAAAATTATTTCTATCTCCTTGATTGAAGAAGCATAAGTTTATTTACATAACAGAACAAAAAGTTTCTCTTTCTCTTTTAGTACATGGAAAAAAATACATGTACTTGCTAGATTGAGGCCTTATAGCTCTAATTGTAGTAGCCATTATTTCCATGAACTAAGTGATAGATTTAGCATTCATAATGTACATTAGTTGTAGTTGCTAGGGGCCTATCTTGTATTATAAAATTTCTCTTTATTAATTTTATAAAGACCTTAGGGAAACACCCTTATATTAAATCCCAAAGTGAAAGGAAGCAAGGTATGTAGAAATACTTCCTAACATTGATATAAATAGGAGAGATGTACAATTTTATTTCTCTTTCATTTACAATATGATAAGCTCAATAAAGAGATTATTAAGATAACATCACATGCAAATATAAAATTTCACAACATTTAAGATATATGTGGGGAAAACCATTTTGGGAGAACAACCCTGTAGTCCAAAACTTGCACAATGTATTATCCAATCAATTGTGATTAAAACAAACTTGAAATTCAAGTTCTTCCAAGAGTATACAAATCTCAAATTTTAGAGAAATTCTTATATCATAATAATACATGTAAATGAACCATACAAACTACTCCCACAAGCACCTTATTTATAGAGAAATACAAGCATAGAGGAAGCTTCGTGAGCAAGCAACAAGGGATGGGCATCCTAATCCATGTGGCACACTTTTCTAATGCATGGTTGACTATTGTGACACTTTCCCAATGATTCCTTACCCACCTTACATGTTTCCATACTTGGGCGCCCCAAATTTTTCTTGAAAAGGTATGACAAATGCTTTACAATGTCATAGAATCCATCATATATGCCAAATCTTACAATTGTAAGAGAATATATCATAACCAACTAATACAAGAATATGTTTCTTACTCTCTCTTACAAATTTTCATAGTTTAAAATTAGGCACCCACTTTCACATGCAAATATTCTAATCAATACTTCTCCAACCTGTCATAGAATCTAGCGATTACACATCATAACTTCATCGTAGGAATCCGTCATAGAATCATCATAAGGATCCCTTAAAGATTATAAAACATGTCAAGGAATATCTTCCCAAAGTAGGGTTCCTACATTTCCTTGTGGAGATCACAACATCCATGTAACTTTTCAACATGCCAAAAACTCACTGTGTCAAGTCATATTAGATCATAAATAAATATGAGCAAGAAATTACAACATAGGAATAATTAAATTAATAAATTAATACTATAAATTTGCAAAGGTTGAGACACCTTAATTCCCAATATTCTCCCACTTTTCAAACACCTTTTAAGATCCAATCTAACCATGTAATCGATTCCTAGGAGCCGAAAAGCCCACAAACTTTGAACACCATCTAAACTTCTATATGCTCACTAGTTTTATCAAGGAATCTGTAATATTCATCAAAGTATCAACTTTTTTAATCTAAACCTTACCATATTCCATCATGTCATGGAAAAATGAGACTAAACATCAATATGCTTCCTTCTAGCATGGAAGGTTGGATTCTTTCCTAAGAAAATAACACTCTAACTATCAATACAAATAGTAATCATCCCCACATCAAGCCCAACATATGAACAAAATATCCAAAGCCAAATTGCTTCTTTACAAGCATTAATAGTTGTTATGTAGTCTACTTCAATAGTGGACAAAGCAACTATAAATTTTTTCTTACTCATCCAACTAATAGCACCACCAAACAAAGTAAACATGTAAGCACTGGTGGGTCTTCTATTGTCAATGCCACCTACCCAATATGAATCCATGAATCCATGAATATAAATTGAATGCAAATATCTTGTAGGATGTACATGATAACATAAGGAATACTCACAAGTACCCCATAATTACCTTAATACTCTTGTTATCGAATCCCAATGTACTCTATCTTGCATTAGCCATGAATAAGCTAAAGACTCACACTACTTGGGAAATGTCTAGCCTTGTATAGACCATGATATACATCAAATTTCCAACATAACTAGCATAAGGTATTCTCATCATATCCTCTACGTCACTAGGATATTTCATACAATCTAAAAATGATAACTTTATTCCCATCACAATAGGAACACTCAATGGTCTACAAGATGCCATGCTAAATATCTCCAACACATAATTCACACACTTAATCTAACCTAACCAATTTTTTTTTTCCATGTCTTATCTGATTTCTATACCCAGAATGTACCTAGGTGCACCTAAATCCTTTATTTCAAACTATGCTGAAAGATGAGACTTCAAATCATAAATCAAAGATTTACCACTCCCAATGAACAACATATCATCCACATACAAGCAATAATGAGAATGCAATCACCAACAATTTTGAAATAAACATAATGATCTAATTTTGATCCCAGAAATATCAAACTCAACACACAGGAATTGAACTTTTGGTATCACACTTAGGTGAATATTTTAAACCATACAAAGTATTCTTCGACTTGCAAACTAAATTTTTCATATCTTTCTTAATGTAATGCTTTGGATGTGACATATAGATTTCTTTCTCCAAATTACCATGAAGGAAAGATGTCTTCAAATCCATCTGTTCAATATCTAAATCATATACAACATGAAGTGATAACAAAAATCTAATGGATATAATATTTTTAATAGGAGAAAAAAAATCTCACCGTAATCAATTCCATTAACCTGGGAATAACCCTTCTCAACCAACCTTTCCTTATATCTCTCAACATTACCATCTAAACCAAACTTTTCTTGATCACGCATTTGTAACCAATAGGTTTATGTCCATCAAGCAAGGGCACCAAATTCCAAGTGTTATTTATTTTTAATGCAACCATCTCTTCATCCACGGCCTTTATCTAGGAATGTACATCACTCATACCCATAGCCTCCCTTATAGTCCTAGGCTCATTAGTGTTGGAAATAAATGAAAAAATACACCTAGAATCATATAATGAATATCCAAACCTATCAGGTTATCGTCTTATCCATGTAGACCTCCTCAAAATTTGAGGTTGAGGTTCTTAATCTTCTTCTGAACTTTAAGAGCTACTTGAGCTATCCTCATTATGAGGTCCATTAGATGTTTTCAACTCTTCTTTCTCAAGGGTAGGAGGAAGATGAACTACATCCTCTTTTTTTATTCTTTCCTTGGCTATAAAGAAACTATAAGAGTAATGAGTTCCTTGAGAGTCACATTTCTAATATATGGAGCCCTTTTGATCACAAGATCCCAAAGCTTGCACTCTTTCAAACTGATGCCATAATCAATGAAGATACTCTTTATTACCTTGTTGTCAAACTTAGAACTATTATCCTTAGGCACATGAGCATATACCTTACAACCAAATACTATAATATGTCTCAATGAAGGATTTTTATAAGACCATACCTCCATGGGTGTCTTATCCACAAGCACTGAAGTAGGAGACCTATTAAATAGGTAGCAAGCAGTGGCAACAAAATTAGCAAAAAAAAATTGTTGGAGGATAAATCCACTAAGAATACTCATAGCCCTCTCCATAAATGTCCTATTAATTCTCTCTACCACTCCATTCTATTGAGGGATATATAAAGTCATCTTTGTTGAACACCCAAAATACTGAGAGGGGAGGAGGGTGAATCAGTATTCACTGAAATTCATTAACTTCATCAACTTAAACATGCATTCAAATTATTTCCTAAAAATTGCATAAATGGAAAGGAAAAATTAAAGCATACATCACATAAATAAACACAAGAACACCAAATTTATGTGGAAAACCCTAATCAAGGAAAATCCACGGTGAGGATTATGTCACAATATATTATAACCGGTTATAATGGATTAAAAAATAGAGGATTCACTATCTAAAGAGAAAGGATCAATTCCAAGGGATCACTGCCTAAAGGAATCACTATCTAGAATAGAAAAAGATAATAAGAGAATGTCTCACTACTAGATTTTGAATTGCTAATAATGCATTTGCAACATGTTGAAGACACAGTTCCAATTATGCTCTAAATACTAACTTTATAGACTTCATCCTTCACCACTATCACCTTTCTCACTTAACTCTACATCACACCTCACACAATATTTATATGCATTCTTCACACACTAAATCAACCTTCTATATACTGTGAACACCCATAATATCTATTAGGCCAGTCTAATTGGATGAAACATGCAACACCATGACCTGTTGGCTCAAAAATTCATCACACATGACTTACAAAAGGAACCAAAACCTGTTCTTCACCAAAATAGGTTGGCATGACCTATAATCACTCCCAAAATTTTTCTCTATACATAACTTAACTTCGCATGACCCCAAAACCCTTAGGTCAACACCACACAAAAAAAATGGTGAAACACTAACTAAATGGACCAATTGTTCATTCACATGTTGACATGTGAACCAAAAAATATTTTGTCACTTGGAGTGCATACACTTTTGAAATCCTCAAACACTTCCTCAAAACCATACAACATAATAATTATCCATGGTGGAATGAGGAGCATCCAACATGCACTGTGCATCTACAACTTTGCCATTACTAAGCCCGATACTCTATCATCGATATCTTTAGCTGTGGAAGACATACAAACTTGAAAATTTGGATATAGAATGCTTCAACATGTACCATTATTACCTCTAAACTTCATGAAAATATGATGCACTATGGAGCAATGTAGATCACAAAACTATTGCTCTGTAACATTAAAAATGCACACCAGGACTTAGCCAATTCTTCAATATGCTTGGTCTTCTTTAGACCAACACTTCTAAATTTCTACAATGGGTTACCATCAATGATAACACCATACACTATCATTCTCATGTTTCCAAGAATATCCCCCTTTTTTATTGATGGAAACACACTTCTCCAAAATAACTTCTCTGAAATACTTCCCCTTTGACATCAAGGGAAAAGGGTTCTCTGCATCACTCCCCGTCCTGAATTATTTACATGAAAGTAACTCCCCCTATCTTCTTCACATACCCTTTCTATGTTATCCATAAAAATTGATAGAACTTGTATTGCAACACTATCTACTAAATTTGCATATATACATTGAAATAAAAAAACTATTTATACAAAGTAGAAATGTACATCTCAACTAGAAGAAGGTAAGACACCCTTGTATGAAACCTTCAATTTTGCAAGGTGTACCTCCCAATATTTCTTTGCATCCTCCCAACCCTTCTTGGTGAAGGAAAGCATATGGAACTAGTTTTCAAATTGAATATGGAGGTCTTCTCCTTCTTCTAAAGAACTTGGCACTGTATTATTTTGCACCACCTTCTCAACATTAGCTAAAAATTGAGTAAAAGATGTAAGTTTGAGACTTATTATGGAGCTTATTATATTAATTTATGTTTTCTCTTTTTGTTCTTGCAATAGAAATAATTGATTGTGCAAATTTTCAATAATCACTCCAGTTTCTCCATTTGCATCACTCACCAGATCACTCAATTGAGTCCATCTAATCTTTAATGCTCCTTGTAGAAACTAACCACTTCAAACAGAATTGAAACAAATGTTTGGCTTCTTCCAAACACTTTTAAAATTCCTTCAAGTTTCCTTGCAACTTGGCATGTGCAATACCAGATTTATTAGAAACTTCAACTAACCTCTTATCATTGACTTTATTTATCATTTCCTTCTCTATATTTTCTTCCAAACCAACATAATATTCTTTAAAAGAATCAAGCAATAATTTCAATTGTTGCACACTGGATAAAGAATTTTCAATAGACACTCTAGGAAGTCCTTCTTGCAATACCTTTACCTCTTCATCAACCAACTCAATACTCTTTTTGTGAGTTTGAAGAATCCCGTTTCTTGTGAAGGAATGAAATACTTCACCAAGCTATAACTTGTGTAGGGGAGAAATCTTTTCTAGGTCCACTCGACCTTGTTGTATAGGGATCTATAGTTGTTGTGTAGATATCACCAGTTGAAACTATAATTGCATATCCAAAAGATCTTTTAATGAATCTCTAGAGGGTTCAAAAGATTCACCACCTATTTTATTGCTTTCTTCTTCATTTTTATCATTATTCTCTTTATCACCACTAGAATAACATTCTTTAGTATTCTTCTCTTCAGAGGGGGAAAAATTTGTTCCTTTTGAGCTTCATTCTTCTTTGGGACATCCTAGTAATCTTCTTTTCCATTCTCATCAATATTCTCCACAACTAGAGGGGTGTTATCTATCACCATATCTTCTTACCCATGCTCATAATCATGTCATTTTGTGATAGGATCATTGCTTTCCAAGAGGGAAGAGTTATGTTGCATTTGATACTCAACATTTGGAGAGACTCCCAATTCTTTAGCAAGTGTTTCCACTATTTTTAGTGTCTCTTTCCTTAACCTCTCAATATATTCCTTATCTCTACTCCTAAGAGTGCTTACTCTTTGCTTTGTCCTTAATCTCTTGCCATATAAATGAGACAATTTGAGTCTATCCTCATGACACAATGAGGAACCAATATTCTCCAAGTCAAATGTATTCATCTTTGCATCCTCTACAATAGCCTCTTTTCTTGTTACATTCAACACACCTTTTAGATCATCTAGAAATTCATCCTCAATCTCACCCAGGCCAGTATTGAATTTTACTATGTATTTGACCATAGCCTCTTCTATGGTTGCCTTATTTTCATCATTTGCATCATGATACATTGCAATAGTATCCTTCAAAATACCAAACTCTACAATGCCACTAAACAAAGCATCTAACTTTATGGGACTATGCATCTATAGATCTAAGGAATTTCCTCTTTCTCTTTTCCATTATCTTTAGATGATCCTTCTTCTTCTCATGATCTAGGACTCTTTTTTATTCTTTGAAAAATAAAATCTTCCTTTTCCTTTTTTACTTCCTCTTCACTTTCTATATCCACTACATTGATTTTCTCTTTCTATATTGATATCTTCCTAAGAGACTTGAGACTTGTTTTTTTGGACCAATTGGGATCCTTCCTCTTCCTATTCTTTTTCATCTTCATAACTGACATAATTTTCTCTAGTTTCCATTTCTTTCTTTCTTCTCTTTGGAGCCTTCTATTGCACAGAGGTTCTTGATGCGTTTTTCTTCTTAGAACTCTCTTTAGGCTTTGTTCTAGAGGACTTTGGAACATCAGGAGTTGAGACTGAGGTCCTACTTGACCTTATTGTTCTTGGGGAAGTTTGTAGAGGAGTAGGTGTGATTTTGGATTTCTCTGTAGGGGATTTAGGGGCACCGAACTCTCTTTCCAAATCAGCCTTTATCTTCTCAACCTTTTCTACAATATCTTTCTTTCTATTTTATAGGTTTTCTTTGTTGTATTTTTCTTCATAGGTACCAAACCTATCCATTTTTGGATCTCTAGGTTTACTCAACACAACCTCTACAAGGCCAATAATTTTAGCTTCTTTCACCTCATAACCAAGCTCCAAAACTGAAATAGTTTTGGGTTCAATTACTTCCATATAGAAATGGTATCTACTAACCATGAATGTTATATCATTCTTAAACTTCTCAACAACACTTGCTAGAATCCTATATCTCTCTTGCATATTGTCTTGAAATGTTTTAAAAAATCACCACAAGGCTAACTTTTGGGACTCAAAATATGCAAATCTTCTCAAGTGATCTTTAATTTTTATGGCTATTGGAATACTATCATTATATATAACATTCTTTATTTCGGGAAACTCTCTAAGAAAGTAAAAAACAATCAAATAACAAGAGTACCATATCGGAATAAGTACCTTAACCCTTTTTTCTTCTACAAGTTCTCCATTATCTACAATCTTAGAAGCTCACACAAATCATTTCCTTTAGCTTCCTTCACCATCTAGTAGTTGTATGAATTGCGGTGGTAGAAACAAATTTTCTCTATTTGTGTAGAAGATATTGTAACCAATCATTATAGATGCATACTTCACTGCCAAATCATCAATGTCATTCACTGTTAGGGAATGCTTGTCAAACTTCACACTAGTAAGCTTCATTACAACATCATTCTTCATGGCCTTTGATGTCATAATTGGTCTAGTGGAGCACAAACTAGTGACCTCCCTAATTGCATCCTCATTTATCATGTGCAATACCCAACCACATGAGTTTGTCATGAATTATGCTAAGGAAATACTTCACCCACTCATATTCATAGTAGAAATTAGGAAACTCATTCCAAACATCTAAATTATTCTCCATCAAACTCTCATACCACGGTTTCAACTTGAAATAATCTCTAGTTAGAGCCTTCTCCCTAAATTTTTCCAAATTCAAGTGATCATACTCATCCATCTTCATATGAATGTAAATACACACATCCTCTATGTGCATCACACCACTTGGAACCCTAGAAAAAAACACCTTCAGGATTTGTCTCCATATAATCATATAGGTTCTTCTTGAACTTAGGTCTTGGTCTCTCAAGCACATCAATAACTTGAGGAGTAAACATCTTGAACTACTCTAAAACTAAGGTTTTCAAGAAAATGATAAATACCTTTGGAATTCATCAATAGGGTTTCACACAATGCACCATAATTGCTTCATATCCCTTTTGATTTGCTTTCCCCTTCAAATTCTTGAACAAAAATGAATTTTAGAATATGTATAATGAAATATAAACCCTTTTCCAATGACCTAAAACGTGTAATAAATGCAACAGTATGAAGTAGGCCAAAAAGTTATCAAACCCTCTCCGCATCATCATAGGAACCTCTAATCATTTTGAAAATCTCTCCAACTAGAGATTTCGCACTGAATATTTCACCAACATGTCAAGCACATCAACCAACACATGTACTAGTATGCTGAAGACATCGACATCTCACCTTTGGTGGGGGTTTAAAAAGTTTTCTACTAAATATCCCCCTGAGCCAAATCTCTCTATCTTATTTTTAGAGGAAACATCTACAACAAAATTTGGCACAAACTCGTTCTTCAAATCATTATCTTCCTTTTTATTCCATATCTTGTTCATCTCTTTCTTTACCTCAATCGAATTAGCCTTGTTTACTGGATCAATCTTCTTTTGTGAACTAGAGGGTTTCACATTCTTACTTTTACACAACTTAGTTATGTGTCCTAGTTTATTGCACTTGTATCATTTAACACTTTGTTGTTGAGAAAACTCACTTCTTTCTATTTTATTTTTGCATTTAAAAGCCTTATGCCCAAACCCATTGCATGAGTAATGATAAACATTGAATGATTGAAACATCATACCATTATTATAACCATTCATCAACTGACTTCTACAATCACTAGCCTTATGACCAAATCTATTGCAAGTATAACAATGACCCAAAAAAGATTGAAAATTTTGATTTATTTTGCTTTGATATTCTACAGCTCTATGTCCAAGTCTACTGCAAGAATAACAATAACCATTAAAAGATGAATACCTTTGTGCAACTGGTTGTCTGATAGGAGGTCTCTTGAAATATTTCTTTTGGTTTCAGACTTGTTTGACATTGCTCTTCTTATTATTCTTCTTTTCAACATAGTTTGGAGTCTGATTTTCATTTGAGCTTTCTCCTTTTTTCAAACCCTAATCCTTCCTTGTCCTTAGAAGCCTTCTGATTAGCAAGCATATCATCAAGCAAGGTGGAGATCTTCTTGAATCTATCCTCTTGATTCTTTTCTTTCTCCAAATTTTTCCTCAAAGTCACAATCTCTTCTTCAAGTCTTGAACATTTTACAATTTTTTTTTTCAATTTGGTATTCAAGCAATCTTCAACCCTTTTTTCTTCTTCAACTTGCACTTTTAGATTAGTGATTATCTCATTTGATTGCTTAAGTTGCTCATTTTTTCCTTAAATATTTCTTTAACTTTCTTGAGCTGATCCCTCAACTTCCTAATGCAATCATCTTCTTCATTAATATTCTCTTTTATATCTTTGTTCTCACATTCTTCTTTATCTGGATCATCAAGGGCTTATTTGAGTTCTCCTTCTATATCAACTTCATCGTATTCTTTAGTAAACCCTTCCATTATAATGTCTTCCAGAGGAATAGGATACTTCCTAGTTTCCATGCATGTTCAACCTCCAAGATCTACCTCAGTTGTTAAGCCAATTGAAGGAACCAAGTTCTGATACCAATTTTTGAAAACTTGAAATATTGAGAAGGTGGGGGTGAATCAATATTCACTAAAATTCATTAACTTCATCAACTTAAACATGCATTCAAATCATTTCATCAAAATCGTAGATGGAAAGGAAAAACTAAAGCATGCATCACATCAATAAACATAAGAACACTAGATTTACGTTGAAAATCCTAATCAGGGAAAAACCATGGTGAGGATTAGATCACAATATATTATACCCGGTTACAATGGATTAAAAAATGGAGGACTCATTGTCCAAGGACACACTATCTAGAGAGAAAGGCTCACTACTCAAAGGACTCACTATCTAGAATAGAAAAAAATAATAGAAGAATGACTCATTGTTAAATTTTGAATTGCTAATAATGCATCTACAACATGCTAAAGACACAATTCCAATTATGATTTGAATATTGAATTTACAAACTTCATCCTTCACCACTATCACCTTTCACACTTCACTTTATATCACACCTCATACATAATATATACATGCATTCATCACACACTAAATCAACCTTCTATATTGAAATGGTGAAAAAGTGGTTAGGGAAATATGCTATCATATGGTTTTAGACATAGAGCATACCCACACTTTCCCAATTTCATTTAAGGGTAACCCTTGATATCTCTTTGCAATAGAGAAAGAGATATTGCTAAGGGTTTTCCTAGGGGATGAAGATGATCTATTGAGGGGTTCACCACCAAGCCTAAACTTGGAAAAGACAATGAAATGCAAAACCCTAATTGAGTATTATGACCTACAAAATGACTTAGAAATGCCAACAAAACAAAATAGAAAGGTAATGGAATGAATGATGTGCACCTGGGAGTTTGGAAACAATTGGAAAGAGGTCTGAAACCCTAGAAATTCTGACTTTTTGACCTAGTGGGACTCATCTGCCATTCTAGGAAAATTAGTCCCAATTCTGGATTTTTGTACCAAAGCAAGTTTTGGGAAAAAGGGTATCTGAATCTACAAAAAATTCTAACAAATACCTATAGTGGGACTCATTTTCCACTTGTGGTGAATGAGTCTAGTTTGGATTTTTTGGAACTTCAAAGTTTTGATTTGCACCTCTCAGTCTGCTCTTTCTATTCCTCTAGGTTCCTAGATTTGAAACCCTAATTTTGAGGCTGTAGATGACCTTTTAGTGAAGATTATGACCTTGAAAATGGGGAGACAACTCCAACAAGCTTGTAACCTAATATTTAATGATCTCCAAGTCTTCAAAGCACCTAGATTTGCAATGAAACAAAGAAAGATAGAAAAAGTGTTGATTGCTAGGGAATAGGGGTTTGCCTTGGGCAAACCCTTTTTAGGTAATTAAACCAAATGATGAAATAAGATAATGAATCATGAACATGAAATAATGCAATTAGAACCTTTCCATGATGATGGATCTTGAATTGCTACAACAATTGATGAATAATTATGCCCTTGAATGCCTTAGAAATGATATTGAATGCTCTTATAACAATATTGTGAAGGCTTGGAATGCTTAACCTTGCTTGACTTGATAGCATGAATGCATGATGAAATAATGATTTGGAAGCTTGTTTATATAGGAAATGCACTCACATGACCATTAATTTGATCCCCAAGGCCGACATGGAAGAAATTTGAATTAAAAAGCTAGTTTTTTCTACTCAAATGGAAGTCATTCACGAAGTTGGGTGAATGAGTCCCACCTAGATGGGACTCATTCACCCAAAGTGGCGAATGGATCCCGCAGGGGCTATTTTGCCAGCTAGGGTGTCGGGTAGTGAATAAATTAAGCTTATATGTTGATTTTGTCGGGTTTTTGATTAAATTATACCTTAGGATGCACAATATAGGGTCATAGGGGCATATTAATGATGATATTAATGTAATAAATGCAATAGGTCCCAAAACCCAATGTGAAAGTGTAAAAAACTACACTTTACAACACTAAATTAAGGCAAAACTGGGTCTATTTAGCTTAGAAGGGCCCTAAATCCAATGTGAATATGTAGAACATATTAAAACACTAGATTAGGTCCAATTAATTTACAAGCCTCCTAAATTCAATGTGAAGATGTAAATAAATACATTTCACAAAATTAAATTAGGGAAAAGTTATGTTTATTCAGCTTAGAAGGGCCCAAAACCTAATGTGGCTGTGTAAAACACATCACAACACTAGATCAAGGTGATATCAAGTCCAATCTATCATTAATTATTCCCAAATTAAGCCAGGAAGAGGTAGAATCTTTTTCGTCATTACATATATACCACAAACACCCATAACATCAATTAGGTTAGTCTAATTGGATAAAATGTGCAACACCATGACTTGTCAGCTCAAAAATTCATCACACATCCATTGCGAAGGGAACCAAAATGTTTTCTTCACCAAAATAGGTCAATATGACTTATAATCACTCCCAAAAAATCTACTCCATACATAAATTAACTTTGCATGACCCCAAAAACCTTAGGTCGACACCACATAACAAAACTGGTGAAGCGCTAACTAAATGAACCAACTATTCATTCACAACTTGACATGTGAACCACCAAATCTCTTGACACTTGGAGTGCATACACTTCTGACATCCTCAAACACTTCCTCAAAACCACAAAAATTAATAATTATCCATAGTAGAATGCAAAGCATTCCAACATGCACTCTGCAACTACAACTCTGCCATTACTAAGCTCAAAAATTCGTCATCAATATCTTCAGTTATGGAAGATATACAACCTTAAAAATTTGGATATAGACTGCTTCAACACGTATCATTATTACCTTTGAACCATATGACAAGATGATGCACTATGGAGCAATGCAAACCACAAAATTGTTGCTCTGTAATACTGAAAATGCACAAAAGGACTTAGCCAATCCTTCAATACACTTGGTATTCTCTGGACCAACACTTTTGCATTTCTACAATGGGTTGCCATCTATGACAACACCATACACTTACATGCTCACGTTTCCAATATTATTATGTATTTCAAAACCATGTTGTTTATAGAACCTATTGAAATTTTCTGAATAAAATTCATTGCCATTGTCAATCCTCAAAAAATTAATCTTTCTATCTTTTTATCCTCTATAAGAGCTTTAAGCTCTTTGAATATATTAAAGACTTCATATTTTCTTCTAAGATAATAGACCCATATTGGTGAAGGAGTACCTATCGTCTTCTATCTGAACTTGATCTAGTTTGGTTTGGAATAGGATTTTTTAGGAGTCTTTGGGTCTTAAGTGTATCCATAAGGTCTAATTGACCATTTGAATGAGTCTAGAAGTCCAATTTTGTAAAAGCAGAGCAATATTGTCAAATTGATGCATAAAGATGCAAAAATGTAATTAAGGGTTTTATAGGATTTAGTGTGTGAGGTCTTTGATTTTGGTAAATAAGGTCTTATTAGACCATTTTAGGTTGTGTTGAGTCATATTTAAAGGTATTTAGAAGGTTAAGGGGTTAAAGTTTCTAAAATGACAAAATTAACAAAAGTTGTCAATGTTGTAATACAAAATGCAATACAATGGAAGCTCAACGGTCAAATGAAATGGGAAAGGTAGTTAGGAAGTTTGGAGGGAATTTTTAGGAGGGAAATGTATAAATAGGTGTCCTCCATCAATGTATGAGGTGGTTGAAACATTTGAGAAGAAGATTCAATAAAGAATACCCCTGTTTTGCTTGAAATACTATATTTTTGCATCAAAAACTAAACTTGCAGGATTTTGTACATGACCGTAAAAAAATAACCTGTGTAAGAATGTGTGGGAGTAGTTGAAGATAGGTCTTATATTTTATTTGAATCTAATTTGAAGGCAACACATTGAATATAAGTTGATTTATTGTCAAAACACTATAGGCAGGCCTGTAAGTGCAAATTGTAGTTTTGAAGCCCTAAAATGGAGTAAAAGCCCATTCCACGTACTGTAACCACTGTAACTAAGTGGAATAGGCATAGGAAGTTAGTTTTAGGATGGTAGAACATTAAGTGTGATTTATATGATGAGTTTTGGGATAAACATTGACTGTCTTGAGGGTTTTGTGAAGAATTGGACATGAAAATGAGGAGAGAGTTTGATGAAATAAGTTGTGTAGAGGTTGAGAGTTGGACTTGTGAGAATTGGAAGACATATTAAAGCGTGTTGGAGGCAATTTTATGGTTGTGAGAGGTTGGGAATCCCTAGTTTAAATAAACCCTACCGTCTAATGGTGAAATTGGGGGTTTACTATAATAGCAGTTGGATGAGGGTTTGGAGACCTAAAAGTTATTGAAAATGGCTTTTTGTTGCCTATCTATAAGGTTTGAGAAGTTATCTTAGGTTTCTTGTGAGTTTTATGAGGAATTTCTTTGAAAAATAGACCCAATTGGTCTTTTAGGACATGGTCACAAGAGTTAGAGTGAATTGTTCAAAAGGAACCTATATTGGTTTTGAAACATGTTAAAGATGGCCAAAAAGGGGGTTCAAATCTATCTAAAGTCTCTGTAGTTGATAAGTGGATTGTGAGAGAAGTTTCCAAATATCAGTTTGTAGACCTACTAGCCAAGGGCAGAGTTAGTATTGTGAATCTTTTGAGGATTGAACTAACTTGAATTGTGTTGATGTAGTTGAAAGCCACCTATCCCTGCATCAAATATCCTACTATATAATAATGAATGAGTTAAACATAATAAATATATTTTGTAGTCAAAGGAACATTAATAGGATCAAATAAATTAGAATGAATCAAGTCCAACACCTCAAAATATTTTGGAGAAATAAAATACAAAATTGAACATGGTTTTGCTTTCTATAATTGTAATGTTTGCAAAAATCAAACTCAATATTACAATCATTCATCCCCTTAACAAGATTTTTATTTTTTAGGGTTCTAAGATCCTTCTCACCAATATGTTCAAGCCTTTGGTTAATAGCATAGTTTTCTCTACTGCAAGTTTCATCTCCATAAAATGAGCACTCTTGGGTACTAAAAAAGTATGACCATCAAAAGTAGATGCAATAATATTATTTTCTAATGGTTTCCATGGTAAGGATAGTGACTCAAAAATTATTTTCTTCATGTCTCCATAATGACTATTACATTAAACCATGCATGCATCCAACTAAAATAGTGTGCCTATCTGAACACCCTTAGCAAGCACCATAGCTCCTCTAGTCATCTTGCATCCTCTATCAAGACAACTATTTTCACACCCACAATATTCAATTTACATACTAATAACAAGTTCTGTGCTAAAACAGGGATATGTAATACATCACCAATACCCTTCACTCTATCATCAGAGAATTGAATCAAAAATCTTCCATGACCAAATATATTTAGATGAGAGTCATCAACCAAGTACACCTTCCCACCATCAAACTCTTCATAGTTTGAAAACCAACCCCTATGCAAGTTCATGTGAAATGAAGCACCAGAGTCAATCGATCACACATCTTCAGATGCATGCATTACCAAGGCAGTGACAAATGCTTCACCATCATCCTAAGTTCAAACTTATCTCAATCAAAATAATTTTTCTTCTTATTTTATCCACTTTTCCCTTCTTATGAAAGTGACAAGGTTTTCTACAATTCAAATACAAATCCTTGGACTTTCTAGGAGACTTAGATCTCCCATAGGATTTGGATCTTCCTTTGTTTTCTTTCTTTGTATCCTTCTTCTTTCCTTTCTCCTTGGGTTTACCATGAATTGAAAGAGCCTCCTTAACTAATTTAGAGCATTTTCTTTGCATCTCCTTAAACAACAAAGATACAACCACATCACCCATCTCGAAAGTGGTAGTGGTACTTCCAATGGGCATAACAAGGTGGCACCATGAATTTGGTAACAAACATAGTAATGTTATACAATGATCCTCATCCTCCATCTTCACACCAATAGAGGACAACTAAAAAACAAGCATATTTGAACAAAAAGGAAATGGGCATCCACGTTTTAGGAGATGGAACTTGGATCTATTTTGTACTTTGGTTCATTAGGAAACCATGATCCCTCAACCAAGTGACTTGATTGAGGAATGGGTTAGGGGTTTCCTTGTGTGATTAGACAAGGGTTCACCATTTAAAATGAAGCTCAAAGGAGAAATGAAAAGACTCATGCACAAACACTAGAAACTTGAAAACATGAAATCAAATTGATAAACAAAATGAAACAAAAATTACCTAGAGGAGTGGAGAGGCCAAAACAAGGTCTGAAAACCCTAAAAAATCTACTGTTTGAGGCACATTGGGCTGATACACTAGGTGGGGCTATTTATTCTTACTATAGGATTTTGGGAAAAATATGAAATCTTTTGGTGACTAAGAAGGATCTACAGAAAGATACCAAAATGGCTATATTGGGACTCATATGCCCAGTAGGGAGATTTAGTCCCATTACTAGGGTTTTACTAATATTTTTGTAGCCTCTAGTGATCTGTAGCTTCCTTCTTGTCTGATCTTCAAGTTTGAAAGTCTAAATTATGTCTTGTAGGTGAGTTTTTGTGAAGATGACAACTTCTTGACAACTTTGACAACTTTTGCAAAATTTTCTTCAAAGGATCTTTAAGTTCCAATTCACCTAGATCCGTAAACACACATCAAGAGAGAAAAATGTTTTTTGTTAGGGAATGTGGGTTTGCCTTGGTTAAACCACATTATGGTAATTAAACCTTGAGATAAAATGAAATAGCATGAAGGAATGAGGAATGAACAAACACAATATTGCAACTCACCAAACCCTTGAAATGAAGGTTGAAAACTTGTGTGAAATGGCTAGCATAAATGTGGATCTTGACTCTTGATTGAATTCTTGAATGCTTGCTTGAATCATGAAACCTACATCACAAATATTATCTCACAAACACACATGATGTATGAAGACATTTGACATGATGCTTGAATCTTGAATATTGCTCCAAATGCTTGATGATTTGTTCTTGAATTCTCTTGAATGAATACTTGAATTCTCATACTTGATCACTTGAATTTTCTAGGAGAAATTATGTGAAATAACCTTGTAATTATACTTTTTTATGCCTAATTTCTCAAAATTTCAACACTACAAGCTGACATAAAATCTAGGATAATAAAATCCCACCAAGAATTTAAATTAAAATAGGTCCAGGTTAAAGTGGGACTCATACACCAAGTTGGGTGTATGAGTCCTAGTGGCTTAAACCTAAGACACAAATTCCAAGAAGTGTTAAGTTTAATGTAACATTTAAAATCAGGTCCTAAGACCTAGGTGGGACCCATACTCCCAGAGGGGTGTATGAGTCCTAGATCTCTAAATATGGAACACATAACCACAAACATTAAATTATGATTTTTAATTTATGATATGTTCGGATTACCCTTGGAAAAATGCATTTAATTAGGCTTGTGGATGCAAAATAGGACCAATTAAGGCATAAATAAACCAAATTTTAACAAGGAGGGCCCAAAAAAGTGTGAAAATGTAAAGGGATACATTTTTTTGCACTACATTTAGCCCCCACTTTAGTGAGAGGATGACCTTGTGTCAAACTCACACTAAGGTAGAAAAATTCTCATCAAGAAGGGTCTAAGTGTACAAATGCTAGTGAGATAGGACGACAACAATCAAGAGGGATGATCAAGCCCCCAAGATTGAGATCCTATAACAAACCAACATAGGAACAAAAGAACACACATGTGAATGATGTATGAAGCAACAACAATATACAAGCATACACTGCCAAAGACATAAAGAAGAAAGAAAAGGAAAAAAGAGAGAGGGTGGATCAAGCCTCGATTTTTTGTCCAACATGATGTGGATCAAGCCTTAGTTGTTTGTCCAAAAAAAGTTTACAAGTGGAACATGATGTCCACTATGCAAACAAAACACACACTCATAAGGGCTAGTGGAATCTGGTATCCACTAGGTGAGCCCCAAGAAAGGTGCTCGACACATATACACATGGCTAGTTTATGTTCACACACAGACAAGCGAGTGGTTATGGGAAAGTCATGCCTATGGTCAGCTCCTATATGTACTAACCATACCAAAGCTATACCTCTTGATAAATTTGATAAGGTGCCACACACAATATGAACAATGAGATTCATGAAGCAAGCAATACTTCGTATGCTAACACCCATGAACAAACAAGATGGATCTACAAGAAAGCAAAGTGTGTTATGCAAGGTGGCCATATAACAGATATTGTAAATGTGAAATAGTGTAAGGTACATTCAAAGGGGTTTTTCTTAGTTCATGTAAGGTCTCAACCTAGGGAACATCGTGCCTAATGTCTCCAAGAGAGGACCAATCAAAGAATAGAAGATTCACAACTTAGGGAATGCACCCTGCTTGGAATTTCCACTAAGAGGAATATAATATTCTAAGAGAGATCACACTCTTGAAGGAAATCACACCCAATGTCATCACCAAGAGAAATATACACCACATGAAGTAAAAAGACCACACAATGAAACATGAGTTGTAAAATTCAAAATAATAATACCAACATATGACCTCACTTTAAAGAAATAGCTAAACACCATGCTGTGAGAAATTACTTTAAAGTAGCAAATGATAAATGTTAACAATAAAGAGAACATGAGAGCTTATTTGGAAAGCCCTATGCCAAGTAATATGTTCTAAATAAAGCTATTTCATGAAAAGGGGGTTGCCCCCAAAATGAAATCCCAAAATCACATAAGGGATCCACAGATTTAGGGCCATTATGTCTTTGATACAATTTTTTTAGGGAGCTCAGAAAAATCAGCATTCCCTAAATACTCATGGAACGTGAAGAATAATACAAAGAGAGTGAAAACAAAGAAAATATTTTGATTCAACATGGAAGAGACCTAAATGTCTTGACACCTTGTGTCAGACCTAAAAGGAAAACACAAGAAAAAGAAAAGATAAAGGTTTATGACATATAGAAGAATGTAGAAACAAATAGAGGAATGTCACAAAGAGAGAGATACATAAAAAAAAATGGTATGGGAGATCACATCATGCACATGAAATCACACACATAACACAAATACAAGACTAACAAGGCACATGTGAGTCAACCTATAGCAGGTCATTTGCATCCTAATCTTCTTCATCATATGCAAAAGATGAAAAACTAGCCAAAGGGACACCATCACATGCCAAAACTAAGACAAGGGTAACTAGCCCCTTGCCCCCACTAAGAGTAGGATAAGGATGAGCTGAGATAGGTGATGAGAAAGAGCTCCTTACATTTTTAAATGATTTACAATGAATGTTAAAACATGCAATAGTGAGGATGTTATGATCCTACAACTATTACATGGCAAGGAGTAGAAGGACACACTTTTAAGGGACTATTTCTATGTTATCAAACCTTTTAAATATTCATTTTAAAGAATGACACTCATTATTACTATGTCTAAGAATTCTATGATATGCATAATAATTCATGTTCTTAGGCTTATTGATTCTAGTGGGAGGTGGAAATTCAATCCATCCTATATAAAGAAGTTGCTCTATTTTTTGTTCAATTTTTGTTTTAGTATGAAGGAATGATAAATTTTTGACTTTATAAGGTTTAGATTTCTTACTTGTTTTAGAAGCTTGTTGAGGTGGATTAGAAGGATGAGGACCTAAGATAATCCTATCATATTTTTGAAGCATTGGTTGTTCTTTAGGAAGGAGGACACTTATGTCGGGAGGAGGATCTTGATATGCTACTGCTTTGGTATCTTCAATTGGTATTTGTTCTAAGAGTTTATGAATTTCATGTTCGCTTGTTGTGTCACATCCTTGTTTGCTTAAAATCATGAAGCATTTTCCATATGTCTCTTCTAGGTTAATTGATGTGTTGTTCACTTCATTAAAATAGGATGGTTGAATGTTGCTCAGTTAGAGGTGTTAGGTTCACCTATTGTAGGGAGCTTAGGTTTAGTTTGTGTCTCAATTTTAGGATGTAAAAGATGGAACATCTCAAGTTGTGTTGGTTGTTTCACGGAAGGATAAAAGGATGCATTAGTCTCAAGATTGTCAAGGCAATTGTTTATAAAATTGTTCATGCTATCATCATCTTCTCCAATGATGTCAACCTCATGAGGAGGACATGCATAAGGAGCCAATTGAGCACAAGTGGGTTCAATTGCATTAGGATCATTTCCAAAAACATAGCTTGACACATCCACTAATGATTTCAAATACATTTAAAACTTACCAAAGAATATATCCATGATGAAATGAAAGACTAGTAATTGACTGGTTTAGAATGCAAGAGATCTTCAAATGACGAGATTGTAATTTGATGTTTACAAATGCACTTGAAATGAAACTAATTATGAAAATATTGCTAATGACAGTAATTCTGCAAACTAAAACAATAATGTAAAGACAACAACTAGAAGCACAGATGACTAGATATTAATGCTGTAAAATGTAGATTCAAATATAAATAGGGACTAATACGCCCAGATGGGTGAATGAGTCCCACTTAGGGTTTCTGGAAGGTTTAGATAGTGAAAAATAGATAACAAAAAATACCTAGAAATATGAGAAAAAGACCTGTATAGGGACTAAATCACCCAGATGGGTGAATGAGTCCCAAATTAGGGTTTTTAAGACTAAATAAGAAAATTATTAGTTGATTTGAAGGTGTGTAGGTTGTATGGACAATGATTGTTTGCAATTATAGATTTCCATTGAAATTGAATGATACAAAAATACAAAAAATGCAACCTATATGCACTTTTCACTAATGCAATGTTTAGAAGCCCTAAATGCAATTTAACTAATACAAATATAATGTAAAGTTAATGCAATCTAGATCTAGGACTAAAATTCTCTCCAAATCATAAATTCAAGGGTCTTCATGTTGGGTTCACCAAAATGAACACAAAGGAAATGGGTGTCCACCTTTTAGGAGATGGAACTTGGACCTATTTCGTGCTTTGGTTCATTAGGAAACCAAGAACGCTCAACCAAGTGACTTGATTGACGAATGGGCTAGGGGTTTCCTTGTGTGATTAGATGGGGGTTCATCATTTAAAATGAAGCTTCAAGGGAGAAATACAAACACTCATTCACAAACCCTAGAAAATTGAAAACATGAAATTAGATTGATAAACATAATGAAATAGAAAAATACTTGGAAGAGTGGAGAGGCCAAAACAAAGTCTGAAAACCCTAAAAATTTATTGTTTGAGGCACACTGGGATTGATATAATAGGTAGGGTGATCTAGTCCTGCTACAAGATTCTTGGCAGAATCTAGAATATTCTAGTGACTAAGTCAGATCTACAAAAAGATGCCGAAAGGGATATACTAGGACTCATACACCCAATAGGGTAATTTAGTCTCATTACTAGGGTTTGAATGATATTTTTCTATCCTCTAGTGATCTTCTTTAGGTTCATTCTTACTCGATATTCAAGTCTGAAAGTCTGAATTTTGGCCTATACGTGAGTTTCCATGAAGATGACAACTTTTTGACAACTTTTGAAAATTTGTCTTCAAAGGATCATCAAGATCCAATTTTCCTAGATCTACAAATACACATCAAGAGAGAATTTTTTTGTTTTATTTCAAAATAGGGGTTTTCCTTGGTCAAACCCTATTTTGGTAATTAAACCTTGAGATGAAATGAAATAGCATGAAGGAATGATGAATGAACAAATGCAATGTTGTAACTCACCAAACCCTTGAAATGAAGGTTGCAAACTTGAGTGAAATAGCTATCATAAATGTGGATCTTGACTATTGATTGAATGCTTGAATGCTTGACTTGAATGCTTGCTTGAATCATGAAACCTACATCACAAATCTTAGCTCACAAACACACATGGTGCATGAAGACCTTTGACATGATGCTTGAATCTTGAATATTGCTCTAAATTCTTGATGATTTGCTCTTGAATGCTCATAAGATGACTTGAATTTTCTAAGAGAAATTATGTGAAATAACCTTGTATTTATACTTGTTTATGCCTATTTTCCCAAAATTACAACACTATAAGATGACATCAGATCTAGGATAATAAAATCTTGCCAAGAATTTGAATTAGAACAGTTCTAGGTTAAATCTAGACTCATATTCGAGGTTAGGCATATGAGTCCCTATGGCTTAAACCTGGGACACAGATTCCAGGAAGTGCTAAGTTCAGTGTACCATTTAAAATTAAGTCTTGAGACCTAGGTAGGACCCATACGCCCAGAAGGGCATATGAGTCCCATATCCCTTGATCTAGAACACATAACCACAAACATTGAATTATGATTTTTCATTTATGATATGTTAGGATTACCCTTGGAAAAATGCATTTAATTAGACTTTTGGATGCAAAATAGGACCAATTAAGGCATAAATAAACCAAATTTTAACAGGGAGGGCCCAAACAAGTGTGAAAATGTAAAGGGATATATTTTTCTACACTACAATATTAAAAGAATCCAGGTGATCCATAACATATCCTCTATCCTCCATCCTTAGAGATAACAACTTATTTCTTAGGAATAACTTATTTACTAGGGATTTATCTTGATAAATTTCTCTAAGTTTTTTCCACAAAGATGTTTTCTCCTCATGAACATTTAACAATATAGAGTCAACCAAAAAGAGTCTTATGAGACCCTTAGCCATATGATCTATTTGATCCCAATATTCTTGTTTCATGCATGTTGGAACGGAACTAGATACTACAAGATATAGATCTCTATCCAACAATAGGTCCTCTATCTTGAGTTTCCACAACTCAAATTTTCCTCCATTGAACTTCTCTAATTCAAACCTCCCAAATGTGCTAGCCATATCTCCTATAAAAAAGATTACAAACCCACTACACACTCGAATGAAGATCCATGAAAACAAACCTCTACCCAAACAACTAGGATCAAAGGTGATCAATATCTGATACCAACTGAAAGGAAGCAAGGTATGCAAAAATGCTTCCTAAAACTGATCTAAAGAGGAGAGATTTATAGTTTAAATTATTTTACCATTAAAATATGAGATGCACAATAGAGAGATTATTAACATAACATCATATGCAAGTATAAAATATCACAACACAAGATATACCTAGGGAAAATGCTTTCAAGAGAAAATCCCCACACTCTAAAACCTACACAATTTATTATCTGACTAATGGTGATTATAACACACTTGCAATGCAAGTTCTTCCAAGAGTATAAAATATCGAATTTTGGAGCAATTTCGATAACATAACAATACCTATAGGGTAAATGCAAGAAGATGAGTCCATGAAACATGGAATTTTTTGCCTTAGCAAAAAAACCAAAATTGACTTCAACAAAATGGGATCTTGTTTAGGTTCGGGGACTTGAGCCAAAAATGGGATCCCATTTTTTAAGAAAAGGATCCTGTTTTATTTTAGAAAAGGGGATTCTATTCTAAAGCAGAATCTCATTTCATAAAAAATTTAATTTTTTATGCTTTTTAGAAATGAGATCCCATTTACAAAATGGGATCCCATTTCAAAAAAACTTAAAAAAATATTTTTTTATGCTTTTAAGAAACAAGATCCTACTTTGAAAATGGGATCCTGTTTCTTAAAAGTATAAAAAATAATTTTTTTATGAAATGAGATCTCGTTTAGAACGAGATCCCGTTTTTTAAAATTTGAAATTTTGGTCAGGTCTTTGCTTTTTTTTTTTAGTCTTGGAAAAGGCTTGGGGACTCGAACCTAAGATTTGGACCTAGTTTGACCTGCAACTTGAAGGTTATGCCAATGCCACTAGAAAATAATGACTTTGGACATATGTCTGAAGACCTTTTCTGCAGAATTTTTTGATGAAATTAAAACCCATTATAGATGATATAGTTTAGATTCCAAATATATAATTTTTTTTACAATTGGATTTTTTTTTCTATTTTTCAATTAATTTCTAATGAAAATACTCCATAAACTTGAAATATTAAGGTTTTTTTAGTATTTTTTTGATAGGTAAGATTAAGTTTATATTAATATCAAAGAAGATTTTACAATTTCAGGCCCTAGACTACGGGCTACAAAGACCACCATTACAGACTTACCAAAATATCACCAAAATGACCACATAGGGTCAAAGCCAACCCGCCACCCACTAGATATTATCCCCAAAACCATTGAACTATGACATTGATATGCAAGGATAACAACATACAAAGCTAAGACACAAACCCTTACATATATTCACCACTAGGATAACCAACTAGAATAAAGAACTGACCCACACAATTACCATGCATTTTTTTGAGAAAAGACCCAAAACTCATATTTCTAAGCCAAGTCTAAAACCACAGTCAAGAAAAAATTCTTGAGGAATTCAACCCTTGTAGTAGCCAACTGACGATGCTCCACCAAAGCCATGTTGTTTATGTCTAGAAGGAAAGGATAATAATTTTCCATGGCGTCCGGGTCCCTCCAAGAGCATGAGGTCACATGGGAAAGAAATGCTGATACCAATCAAAGTCATAGCCAATGTCTTCTTCAGGCCCACCAACATGTCTTTCTGGAATAGCCGCTTCATTATCACCCTATCCTTAGCTTTAGGAACCCATACATCCAATAAACTAGCCAACACATGGGAAGAAATGTTGGAATCTAGACGATATCCTTCACATCTGTCATGAAACCCTTGCCAGCTAAACACTTTATTGCAGAAAATGTGAGGTAGTCCAAGTGACAGATGATCCAACTAAATCAAAATGAGGTCACTAGACCCAGGAATGCCATTTTCCTCTTCAATCTCCTCAATTGAATAAGGGGTTTCCATGTCCCTAGTTTCTAGTTCCTTAGCTGAAACCTATAGGATAAATCTTCCCATATCAAACTAAGAGAAATTCCACATCCTGGTAGCAAGAAAGATGTTAGGAAGCCAATGAAGAAATGCTAAGAAAACCCTGCCTCATCCCCTTTTATGAATATCCTAGGTGATAAGACAAGCAAAACACTTGCAGTAATGTTGATGAAAAGGTTGAAAAGACACATCAAGTGCTGACCCTTAATAATGACAAGGACATCCTGTAGGAGGCTCTAAAATGCAACTGCCACCCTCAACATTGATTTCCACCTCACCCTTTCCACCACCAAAGGCACCCAAAAACACCACCTTAGTTGCCAATGTGTTAGCCACTCTACATAGTCCTTTGTGGAGTTGTGCCCACTTGATGTATCTTGTCAACCTTGTCATCGACATTAATACAAACATTTTGCTTAGCTCGCCACCTAAGATATTCATAAAATGGGATGAAGCAGGGTTTTCTTGGCATTCCTGTGTTGGCTTCCTGGCATCTTTCTTACTGTCAAGATGTGGTGTTTCTCTCAGTTTGGTATGGGAAGATTTATCTTGCAGGTTTCAGCTAAGGAACTAGAAACTGGTGACATGTACACCCCTATTAAATTGAGGAGCTCAAAGAGGCAAATGACATTCCTAGGTTTGGTGACCTCTCTTCAAATTAGGTAGATCATCAATCACTTGAACTACCTCACATTTGCTGCAATAAAGTGTTTATTTGGAAAGGGTTTCATGGTGGGTGTGGAGGGGTATCATCTGGATTGCAACATTTCTTCTCGCGTGTTGGATAGTTTATTGGATATGGGGGTTCCTAAAGTTGAGGCTAGGGTGATCATGAAGCATCTATTCTATAAAGACATGTTGGTGGGCTTGAAGAAGACATTAGATGCGACTTCGATTGGTGTCAACATTCCTCTCGCATGTGACCTTGCACTCTTGGAGGACTCAAACGCCCTGGTAAATTATTATCCTTTCCTTCTGGACATAAACAACATGGCTTTGGTAGAGCATCATTGGTTGGCTATTGCAAGGTTCAAATTATTGAAGAAGAAGTTTCCCTTAACTTTGGTTTCAAACTCAACTTGGAAATACGAGTTTTAGGTCTTTTCGCAAAAAAATGTATGGTAATTGTGTGAGTCGAGTCTTTCTTCTGGTTGGTTGTCCTGATAGTGAATATATGTAAGGGTTTGTGTCTTAGATCTATATGTTGTTATCCTTGTGTATTAATGTCATAGTTCAATGGTTTTGGAGATAATATCTAGTGGGTGGCGGGCTGGCTCTGACCTTGTGTGGTCATTTTGGTGATATTTTTCTAAGTCTATAGTGGTGGTCTTTGTAGCGCATAGTCCAGGGCCCAAAACTATAAAATATTTTTTGATATTAATATAAAATTAATATTACCTATAAAAAAAATCAAACCAAATCAAAGAAATAAAGCTTTGTAATCCCAATAACAACAAACTTATATCCATTAACATTTATGCATTTAAAATATGAAATAATCCATTCTCGACTACAAATTCACTCCTGAGTAATGAAAATATTAAAATGTAGGTGGGATTTAAAAATCATGTTAGGTAAAGCATAAAGCCATATGCATTAACAACAAAGAGCCTGGGAAAAAACTAAACCCATTCATTTTCAGCAACATTAAATGAACCCACTGAATGAACTATGGTGATTGTGTTTATGGATAATTTTGGATTCAACAAACTGTTGTGATGTACATCATGCATGAGGATGAATGCGTGGGTGCATCCTAGCGGCTTGATAAATGTTGCCTAGAGGGCCCAATGGTGACAACATTTGTCATCAATAACTGTGGCCATTGATAGTCCTATCCATGAAGGGACATGTTGGCTTGTACAAAATCTTCATCCAAGCTACCTTTCAAACAATACCGACGAATGGGAAATTGATGAATGGTAAGCAAAAACTAGCAAGAGGAGGAATGTGCATGATCATTGTGATCATCTTGCAACCCTTGTTTGTATTTTTCTACCATCGATAGAAAAAATGAAATTGGTAAAGTTCATACAGGAAATTCCCTCGGCATAATTATGTAAAATGTTCTCAACGACAAGTGTGCACAATAATTTTGATGTTCATAGATCATCCAGACAAAGTTGACCAATAAAAAGATTATCTTACTAGGTTTTGGGAATAATATAGTTTGCATTTGTAGAAGAGGCATTAGAGGAAGATGGATCATACAATCATTTACCCTATGATTTATGCCATTGAAAATTCTCCCATTGAATAAAATCCTTAATTTTCTCTTCTTTAGGTTTAACCAAATTGGCCTTGCCTGGAAGAAGGCGACCAACCATTACTGTAATGCTCAACATTCAGGTAACCTGTGGAACCCCAACCATGACTTGGGCCTTTCCAGAGTCAATATATCATTTGGAATTGTTGGCAGTTACCTTATTTCCAATCCCAAGTAAAATCTCAACTTCCCCACAATTAATCGATATGACTGGAATCTCTCATCTTTGATCAAAGCTTCACCAACAATTTCTCTCTTTATAAGAATGACAACAACTGCAACGTGTGGATTCATCCCCAATTGTCAGTGTGCCTTTCTACTCTTTTGATAGGCTAGTTAATGGACAATAGTTAATGCTAGAGCTGCAAGTCCTTATACTGGAATAAATTGGACAAGACATATTTAACTATTTTGTATTTTAAATACTACAATTGAAAGTATATGAACAATCCTTACATTCCAAAATTTGTTCTATATTAAGATGCAGAGTTATTTAATATTATTATGGGTGAGGATTTAATAGATAATTATTTTCAATATTCATTTTAGTTTGAGAAAGATAAAGTGTAGACAAAACACACCTATGTATGTAACATTATATCATAACCCCCATCCCCCATCACAAACGCTGGACAAAACGCCCCAACAAAAAAGAAGGCCATACGAAAAAATTGCATCGACGGAAATACTTGATGGTCAGACATTAACTCTGACATGCCATCGCCTATCCCGTTGTTGGGAAAATGTGTCAACATAGACATGTTTTCAAAATCATATTTTGGAATGGACAAAAATCCCAAAACATGGCATTCAAAACCATTATTTGAAAATAGAAAAAAGCCTAGATGAGGTCCCATTTTCACCGCCATTTTCCACAGTGACGTTTTGTAGGTTGTTGGAGAGAAATGGGAAGGAGTTGTAGGCATTCGAAGGCTGAAGCAGTGTGGCCACCCTCCATACAAAAACACATTTGATAGGCGTGAGCAGCTAGCTAGCTAGTAGGTATGTATACCCTCTAGAAATATATGTCATTTTTCCATTATTCCTGGGAATTGTGAAGAAATGATCAACTATTTGTTGCAAAGATGGGTTTTCATAGACAAGAAAACAAAGGTTTTTCCTTGGGAAAAGGGGTTTTCATTTGAAATGCAAAGCTATTTATGTGTTTTTGTGTTGAGGGTTTATTAATTTTCGTTTCCTCTTGTCTGCTGGTTTTAAAATTTTATGATTTCCAAATGAAATAATTGACAACACATTGTGGAAATCTGAGTGAAATAATTGAATAACATTTATAGAAAGTAGAAACCATGTAGAATATATTATGAGGTTGGAAAACACAACGCAGGTTCTATAATGAATATATATTTTGAAAACCACATAAAGCCCAAAATGTCGCCATTGTTCACATTCTTATTTTGAAGGTTGTAGGGTTTTCCATGGGAAAAGGGGTTTTTATTTTCCAAGATGTTAATGTTTTTTTGTGTTGAGGGTTTTTTAATTTTGGTTTCCTCCCATATATTGGTTTTGGAATTTTGCAATTGATGAATGAAACAAAGGACAACCCATTGTGGAAATATGAGTGAAATAACTGAATAATGTTTATAGAAACCAAAAACCATGTAAAATATATTACGAGGTTGGAAAATGCAATGTTGGTTCTGCAATGAAATGAAATATTTTGAAAACCACAAAAATCCCATAAAGTTGCCATTGTTCACATTCTTATTTGGAATGGACAAAAATCCCAAAACGTGGCATTCAAAATAAGAATTTTCAAATAGCAAAAAGCCTAGACAAGGTCCCATTTTTTCTGCCATTTTCCACACTAATGTTTTGCAAAACACATTGTCTCCTAAAACCCTTACTATTCTAAAACCCTTTACAAGTAACAACCCAATTGGTTACTCACCCCTGACCTCAATTTGGCATGTTTTGTGATTGTGTTGAGAACCTTTTATGAATTAGATAGTAAGAATGTAATGAAATTGGAAAACAATAGGTATTATGAAACTTGCAAGGCACAGTGTTGTTATAGATTATTTGAAGTGTTGGAAAACACACTGCCTCATGTTAGTTAGTTCATTATGAAGAGTTTTGTTTCATTATGCTCCAAGAATGTAATGAAGTCCACTTTCAAATTTTTGAACAACTCTTTGCTACAGTCCAAATGTCATTTCACTTTCTTCATTTGATTGGAACAAATAAAATGCTCACATTATTTGTAGTGTTGGAAAACATATTGTCTCCTCTCAGTTGCAGAGGGTTTTACAACACTATATGGGTTGCTTGTTTCTTAACACCTAGGGTTTTCCAACATGAATTTTTACAAAATAGAATGAATGTCTTGAAAATATTTTGTAATTTAGATAGTGTGAATGTATTGGAAGGTCCTTTCAAAATATATAAGGAATTTTAATTTAAGGAAAAATTACATTTAAATTTCACATGATTGAAAAAAAAGTGCACAAAATATTTGTAATTTTGAAAACACAATGTGGGTTTTTAGTTATTTGAATCTCCTTGTTTAAATGTAAAGGGTTGTCTCATAGTGAGTTGCTTGCTTCTTAACACGTACAGTTTTGCAACATGGAATTTTACAAAATAGTATGAATGTCTTCAATATCACACCTTCCATTGTTGTGTTTTCCAAATTACATCAACATGGAATTTTTCACAACAATGTGAGCATTTTATTTGATCAAATCAGATGAGGAAAGTGAAATGCCATTTTGACTATACCAATCAGAAGTGAAAAAATAAATAGAAATAAAATGCTCACATTGTTTGTAGTGTTGGAAAACACACTGTCTCCTCTTAGTTATTCCCTCATGAAAAGTGTTGGTTTTGTACGCTCCAAAAATGTAATGAAGTCCACCTTGATCTTTTAGAATAATTATTTGGTGACATAAATATGGCATTTCCCTTTTTTCATCTGATTGGAACAAATAAAATGCTCACATCATTTGCAGTTTTGGAAAACACATTGTCCCATGTCAATTAGTTCGTTATGAAAAGTTTTGTTTCGTTATGCTCCAAGAATGTAATGAAGACCACTTTGAAGTTTTTGAACTCTTTGCTACTGTCCAAATGTAATTTCACTTTCTTCATCTAATTAGAACAAATAAAATACTCATATTATTTGGAAAACACATTGTCTCCTCTCAGTTATACCCTCATGAAAAGTTTTTGTTTCATACGCTCCAAAAATGTAATGAAGTCCACCCTCATATTTTAGAACAACTCTTTGGTGATGCCAATATGGCATTTCCGTTTTTTCATCTGATTGGAACAAATAAAATGCTTGCATTATTTGGAGTGTTGGAAAACACACTATCGCATGCCACTTAGTTCGTTATGAAAAGATTTGTTTGAGTATTTTAGAGCTAAAATAATTCTTTTTAGAAAAATCAATGTCCTGTGTCAAAAAATTTATTTAAAAAACTCACTGTCCTGTGTCAGTTAGTTTTGTCTGAGCATTTATTTGTTGGCAAAACACACACACACACACATATATATATATAATCCATTCTTGGAAAACACATTGTCCCATGTTAGTTAGTTTAGTGCAAACATTTTATTTGTTCTAAATTATATTCTACATTTATTTTAAAATCATATGAGGAAATTGAAATCCAACTTTTTGTGTAAGAAAGAGTTGCTTTAAATTGTGAAGGTCAATGGACTTCACTACATTCCTCCTGTATACAAAACTAAAGGTTTTCATTAGACTCATGCTGTCTACATTTAATTTTGTGAAACTAATAACTTTTAATTTTCCTAAGACACAAAGCACCTAAGCTGTCTTGTCCACAAAATCTTTTTCAAGAACTTCCCTAACATTATTGTCCTTTTTAGAGAGAGTACAAAATTAATTAGAATAATCTTCTTCTTGAAGCACAACTTTTAATGCACTTCCAATCAATGTTGACCATAGTTTGGGTAAATCCTCTTTTATCTCATTGAATCAAAATTAGGGAAGTAGAGTTATCCAAGGTGTGTTAATAATTGAGTGGAATGAATTAAAAGTGGTTTGAAGAGCAAGAATATTCAAATTCCTATGTACCATTTTTGGAAAGGATAATAAGTTAGGGAAGTTTGAGAATTTTTTTTGATGGACAAGACAATTTTGTGCAATGTGTCACAAGAAAATTACAAGTTATTAGTGTAGCAAGTGACACTTATGAAGCTTTAGAACTAATAAATAAAATAGTTATTACAATTCATAGTGGAAAATATATTGTGTTATAGAAATTATTCATGATAGAATTTACTTGTTCAACTCCATCCATAGCAGCATCTCTCAATTTATTTGCTTGTAGAAATTGTCATGCAATATGAAACATCTTTAGTTTGTCCAATTATGCAATTCTATTTTCCCTTTTCTTATATTGCACATGCACCTTCCTCGAATTCTCAGGAGCATGGAGGATCTTTTCAGTCAATACATTAGGTATCTCACTCATACTGCTTTGTTTCTTTTCAAGTGTTTTTAGAGATGAATCCTTTTTCATTCCATGAATTCTAGTACTTGCTACCTCTGGTTTTGCATTGCCATTTTCCCACTTCAAATAGTGCACATGCTCCTTTGTCAACTTCTGAAGAGGATGAAAAATCTCTTCAGTCAATACATTATCTATCTCATTCACCTTGGTTTGCTTCTTTTCAAGATTTTTTAGAGCACATTCCTTTTCAATTACATACTTTCTACTACTTGCTGGTTGAGTTCTGCATTGCCATTCAATGTTGATTTTGCATACTGCACATGCACCTTCCTCAAATTTTGAACAATAGGGAGAATCTATTCACTGAATACATTATCTTTTATCTATCTCATTCAATGTGCTTTGAATAAGTTTCAAAGGTGATATTCATTACATTCTTATTGTGTACTAAACAAATCTTTTTCATTACGTTTATATAGTCTATATATAAGTGCATGTTGGAAAATAGTGGGTGTGTATTTAAGTTGAGATGATGGGTGACAAACCAATTAGGTTGTTACCATGTTAATCATAAAAGGTTTTGATTACATTTTTACTATTTTCTAAAATTCCAAATTGGAAAACAATGGGCGTTATAAAACCTACAACCCACATACTATTCTAAAACCATTTACAAGTAGCAACCCAATTGCTTAGTCACCCCTCACCTCAATTTGTTATTTTTTTTGTATTCCCCACCTACAACTCCTCCCCGTGCTCATGCAAGCCATGGGGCCCAGTTTTATTTTCCAACATGAGGTGGGAAAACTAACCTGATGGTGCCGTTATCTCCACGCTACTATTTCCCTAATGTTTGCTCCCATACATCGGCTTCGTCACCTTTATCCCCCATGTGGTGGGCCCCCCATTACCTATCTAATCATGTTATGTATGCTTCTATGTGTGGTTTCATACATTTTTGTATGTAATAGTGGCATTTTGTGTAGAGATTAGTTGCATCCCATTACATTCTTACTGTGTACTAAACAATTTTTTTTCATTATGTTATTACTATCTATATATAACTGCATGTTGGAAAACACTGGGTTTCTAATGAAATCAAGCTAAGGGGTGATAAACCAATTGGGTTTTTACTGCATTGATCACAAAAGCTTTTGAATACATTCTTACTATTTTCTAAAATTCTAGGTTGGAAAATGCTGGGTGTTATAAAAGTTGCAACCCACATACTATTCTAAAACACTTTACAAGCAGTAACCAAATTGCTTAGTCACCCTTGCCTCAATTTGGTATGTTTTTTGGTTTACCCACATGCAACTCCTCCTTGTGCTCTTCACCCTTTAGGTTAGAGCATTGAGATTGAAACACAAAGTGTTATCCAACATGTAATTATTTTGTTCATTATCATACTTAACCAATGCGATCACTTGCTATTTTTTGGTCAATCAAGGTGATCACCAAGGTTTTCATTGAATTATTAACCTTTATTCTTGAATAGCCAATGTACACTATGCTTTGCAACCAATGTGTCTTGCAATAATTTGTATTCTTTTAGTTCTTTGTACAAGTAATGATATAAACAGAAGTTTGACAGTGGTGCATAGTATCTTTCTTATCTTTCTTGTCTACCCTTATTGATTATGCAATTTATTTCATCTTTCATATGTCAGGAGAGATGAGTTTGAGATATATCTGAATGAACATTCAGTGCTTCACAGTTCTAGCAAAATGGAAAAATGGCAGATATAAAATTGCTAATATATATTACTAGTGTTTACAGTGATAGGTTAAATTGGAAATTAAATTCCCATTGTACAAATTAATATGTTTTTTTATTATCTGTACAAGCTAGCATGTTGTAGTTAGCACAACATATAATCCAATATCAATGAAGTTTTGAATGAAGTGAATTCTTTGTAGCACCAAATATCTTTAATTTTCCAATTTAATCTATTGCTAACACTTGTCTTTCTTCCAGGTGGTTGATATAGGAGAGGAAACAAATTTGAACAAAATAAGGGTAGGGGATTGAGAAGGACACTTCAGGAGACATGAAGCTTCTGCACTAAATACATGTGATTCTAGCTGTCATAGTGTGGCAACAAAAAAAGTATCCCTTTTTCTTGCTTCTTTGGGCCCTCCTTGTTAACTAAGCTTAATGGTGCCTTGATTTAGTGTTGTAATGTGTTTGAAGCATTCACTTTAGGTCTTGGGACCTTGTGAACTAATGAACTTAAAATGGTACCTTGCTAAAGTGTTGTAACACACTTTCACACTTTTTTGACATTTTATTAATTAACTAAACCTAATAAACCTCTTTTTAACCTTAATCATGCCTTATTTAGAGTGTTGTAAAGTGTTTTAACACTTTGAAACTTTTATAGGGTTTTAATAAATAATTGGGCTTCTTTATACTTTAATTGGCCTTATTTTGCATCCACAAGCCTCATTTAATGCATCTTTTTGAGGATAATCCTAACACAAATCAACATCCAATCATAATTCAGGTGTTTTTAGGTTGTGTGGACCATATTTGGTGGTCTGGGACTCATTCGCCACCTTGGGTGAATGAGTACCACTTAGGTTTTTGGGTCCCATACTTAGTTTCACACCTTTCTAAGCATTTTTAAAAATAGTCCCATAAATTATGCCTAATGGGACTCATTCGCCACCTTGGACGAATGAGTCTCGTGTGACCCAAAATCAAAATTAATTCAAATTTTTTGGTGGGATTTTATCCTCCTAGATTTGATGTTGCCTTGTAGTGTTGTAATTTTAGGAATTCTTGCATAATTAAGTATAAATACAAGTTTCTTTCACTCATTTTCACCTAATCATTCAAGAGATCACCTAGCAAGTTGAATGAGCATCCTTATAGCAACTTTGAGTTCACAAGAGAATTCAAGTGTTTACAAGAGTATTCAAGAGCAGAATTAATCATCAATTGTTGCAACAATTCAAGATCCATCATCATGTCAAGGATATCAAGGATCAAGAATGTTATTGAGCTAGTGTTGTGATGTAGCATTGAAGATCCAAGATCAAGCATTGTTCTACACTTATTGTCAAGATCAAGATCTACATCCTTCATGGCCATTTCATGTTGAGTTGCAAATTTACAAGAAATCATCTACAAGACATTATTCAAGGCATCATTGCTCATGTTTCATGTCCTTTTTTCATTGTTTCATCATTTGGTTTAATTACTTAAATGGGGTTTGACCAAGGCAAACCCCTATTCACTAACAATCAATAAGTTTTTCTCCTCTTTACATGTGTGATTGTAGGTCTAGGTGTCTTGGAGTTTGAAAGATCATTGAAGATTAGGTTACAATCTTGGAGAAAGTTGTTGGAGTTGTCCCCTCATTTGCAAGGTTGTAATATTCACTAAAAAGTCACCTACAACCCCAAAATTAGGGTTTTAGATCTAGAAACAAAGGGGAATAGAAAGGGAAAACATTGAAGACTAGATTCAACCTTTAAAGTTCTAGAAAACCTTAACTAGATTGATTCACCAAAAGTGGCGAATGAGTCCCACAACAGGGGTTTTTCATGGTTTTTGCAGATTTAGATACCCTTTTTCCAGAAACCTATTTCTATGCAGAAACCTTGATTTGGGACTGATTCTCTCAAAATGGTGAATGAGTCCCAATATCCCTAAATTTTAGGTTACTCATCATTTTAGCCTCCATTCAAGCTCTCTCATGTTTCTAGGTGCTCCTTTGTACTTTTCCATTTTTTTGTTCTAATTTATTTTCTTTTATAGTTCATTTAGTGAAGTTTTATGCATCATTGAGTTCAATCATTAGATCTTGCATTTCATACATTTTTCCAAGCCCTAGCTTGGTGGTGAACCCCTCAATCAATCTCTAAACATACCCTAGGATAGTCCCTTAGCAAATCTCTTTCTCCCATTATGATCATTTTATTGAGATCTCTTGGGAATCCTTGAATGTGGAGTATAGAAAACTTGTTTCCCTAGGTCCTAAAACACTTAGTGGCAACAAAATTCTATCTTACATTTTGGTGAACTTGACCTTTGAGCACCTTCTTTTATGATTTGGAGTGCATCATCATCCTAGATCTACCTTGCATTGACTTTACATTAGAGTTTGCATTAGTTAATTAGCATTTAGGGTTTCTAAATTTTGTATTAGTGCATATAGGTTGCATTTTTGCATTTCAAACCATCAAAAATCATCTAAAAACTGCATTTACATTTAGTTTATAGATCATACAAACCAAAAAGCATAAAAATAATTTAAAATTTATTGAAAATTGTGCAAAAAACTCTCACTGAGACTCATACGCCCCTTTGGGTGAATCAGTCCCAGTGAACATCTAAAACTACCTTTTATAGCATTTAAAACCTTGTTTCTACACTTCTGTTTGCTGCCATTGGTTATCTATTTTAGTGGGTTGAATTTTTTTTCATGCATTTTACTAAATCTAGCTTAAAGTGGTTCATTTCATGCATTGCTTAATTCTAAATTTGAATTTACAACATTTCATTTTTAGAGCATAGTGTAATCAGTCAATTACGTTGTTTGAAACCTGAAAAATTGCATTTACTCATTTCATTCTAGGTCTTTACATTGCACTTTAAGTTTATTTCCATTTTTGCATAGATTGCTTTTCACAAAATGTTAGTATCTATTTTTTCCAAGTTTGCAAATAAAAAGTTAGTCACCAAGCATCTTAGTCATTCATATAATACATTTCCTAGTTATGAGTCTCTTACTACAAGAGAGTGAAAATGTTAACGCTTGCCTTAAACTTACACCCCCTCTTATCTATCCTATTTGTGGGAATGATGTGATAGAAGAAGATGAAAATATAGACAATCCTAATGATCATAATTTCTCTTCTCCTAATACCTCTCCTACATTTGACAGAGGTATTTGGTGTTAGAAGATGCACTCATTGAGAATCATGAAATTGTTGAAAGTTCCTCTTCTATAAACTCTCCTACATTGGAATATTTTCTAGCACAAGAGAATGAGATCACAGACACATTTCTAAACATCACCTTACATAATTTCCATTCTCCCTTTGCTTGTGAGAATGATTTAGTGGAAGATGAGATTGTAAATGATGAGGATATGTTGGTGTTAGATGATCAAACCTTTAAGGTCTATAATAACCCTCTTTGTGATCCTTCCCCTACCTATCCTATTTTGGAAGACATTAGGGAACAAAGGAATGAAATCATAAATGATCATGAAAATCATACTTGTCCTTCTCCTAGTATCTCTCCTAGTTGTGAAGAAGATAATTTGATGCTAGAAAATCCAATAGATGAATATACATCATAACCCAATTTATTGCATATTTATTTAAATATGGAAAATTAAATTATTGATGAAATTCAACTAAATATTTAATGGAGATTTCTGGAATACTTGAATTTTGAATATAAGGAGTTGACTGATGTTGAATTTGTGGATTTTTGAAAACTATTTTTATATGTCATCAAGAATTTGAACGTTATTGATCAAATTGCAAGTGCAAGTGTGTGCAGTTGCAAGATGAAAGGTTGAAGGACAAGAACATGGTTGAAGTAGGATTGTTTAGCCAGATTGAATGGTAAGCCAGTTGGAATTTGGGTGCACACACCACAATGGCATGATGATTAGCATATAAAAGAAAGCACAATTTTTTTGTTTGAACTATTTCAGTTGCTTGCAAATGAATGGTTAGTAGATTTAATTTTCTATTCAAACCTTGTGATTTGATGGAACTAAAATGAGAATAGTAAAGAAAATTCCTTTTTTTTAGTGTAGAAATATATATATATATATAAAGAAGCTCAAAATAGAAAAAAAATTAAAGTTTCTTATTTAAAATGATAATGTATGGAACCTTTGAGTTATTCCAAAGAAGCAACTTGTATATGAATGTTTTATTTAAAACATATACATATATATGTGTGTGTGTGTGTGTGTGTGTGTGTGTGTAGATCGAACACACACACACACATATATAATATACATATATATATATACATATACATATATATATATATATACATATATATATACATATACATATATACATACATATACATATATATACATACATACATACATACATATATACATTATTCAAATGCATGAAAAGATGTGAATGAAACCATTTAAATGCAAAGAGATACAAATATGTAAGTATATATATAATACACACACAAAAACACACACACACACACATATATGTACATATACACCCGTATTTATACTCAAATTTGAATTGAAAATTAAGTTGATAACCGATGCTTTAAGAGGTGGACTTTAGAAGAATAAAAAAATATTGCAAGGCAGACCCACGATGGTTGTGGCCTACCCAATAATAATATCCACTATTCAAAATTAGAGGGCAGCCATGGAAGGAAACAACCACAATAATAACACCTAGATGCATGCAAAGTGGGTTTTTTTTACCATATTGAATGAAGGTGGCGGTTGACAAAAAGCAGGGATCGATTTTGAAGGAAATCGACAAGCACCCAAAAGGATAAAAGAGATTGAAGTTTGGAGGAAAAATCTGAAGAAAGCTTCAAATGAAAGGCTCAGCCATATAGGTAATTCGATGATATCGACATCACTATCATATGTTTATATTTCTTAGCTTGTGTTTATCACTGTATTGATGTTAGAATCGATAGTATATTGGCATGCTATGCTTATTTGTTTGTGTGTTCGGCTTAGACTGAAGGGAAGAATGAAGATCACCCTCTGGGGGGTTCACATGGACTACAACCTACTCATGTCAATGAAGCCATTCAGATATCCTTTAGTGCTAGATCGAGGCATTGATACCTATGAAGTGACTATTAAAAATGTTCACTCAAAAGAATAAGCCATATATTGGCTAATGTAAATTGTATTTTGATTTATTGTGTACCATTTGGTGTTAAATTTGTAAGGGTTTTCCAGCTGAACCTATGAAAAGTGGAAGTAATCCTCTATGATACCATTATCATGTGTCAACAGTATTATCCTTAGAGGCCTATGCTTTCCATTATTGGCCTAGCCAAAAATGGTAAAGGGGAAGGTCGTTCTTTTATGTAGGACTGTAATAAACATATGGGGGAAAAGAACAATCCTTGATTTGAAGAATCGATGGAATACTAAAGAAGGGTTTCATTGTTAAATTTGTAAGAATTGATCCTCATGATCGACAATATAATTTATTTGATTTAGTGTCATTTATGAGTCTACATGAAGTATAGAGTAGCATGCATTAAGACATTTTCTAGTATGCCCATAAGGGTAAATTTGTATGAAACTTTGGGTTAAGATAGGAGGTACCCAACCCTAGTAATGGGTTGAAAACTAGAATAATTTGGTTGATTTGTTGCAACCCGAGTAGGCTAAAATACTGTTGATCTTGAAACCTCTTTGTTTTCTTAACTGAATATTGGCAAGCATGTTGAACTTGGTTTCTTTATTATTTCAAGTTTCTTATAGTGATTCTCGAGATGAAAGAGTCCAAGATATGGATTATGGACATACTATTCTTAACGTTGAAACTATCCTATTTATTTTATTTATTTTCTATTCATGATGGACAAACCCGTTTAGTTTTAAATGGTGAATAATTACTTGTAAGAGAACATGTAGCTTGTAAGTAGCTTAAGATTAGCAAGATGAGTATATGACTTTAATTATCTTTTTTTCTGTTAGTTGAAATAGAAATATATTGATGCAAATAGAAGTTATTCTTTAGCAAATGACTCTATTTTATTGAAATTGTCTTTATAGTTGGAAACAACTTATTTTATGACTGTTTAGTATGTAAACAACCTATTTAATGACTGTTTAGTAGGAAACATAATCTAATTTGTTAAAACAATGAATGTTCATATGTAAAAAACTTGTTTTAGGACTATTTAGTGTGCAAACATCCTATTTTATGTTTGTTTAGTATGAAACACAATATGATTTGTTAAAACAATGAATGCTCATATGTAAACAACATGTTTTATGATTGTTTAGTGTTCAAACAACCTATTTTATGTTTGTTTAGTAGGAAACAAAATTTGATTTGTTAAAACAATGAATGTTCATATGTAAACAACTCATTTTATGACTATTTAGTATGTAAACAACTTACTTTATGACTGTTTAGTATGCAAACAACTTACTTTATGATTGTTTAGTAGGAAACAATATTTTTTTTATTTAAATGATGAATTTTCTTATGGAAACTATAGAATGCTTTGCCTAGAACTACTCAAACATGAAAAAAAATCAAACATTAGTCCATAAACAAGTGTAAACAAGCATTCCCTATGAAATTCATTCAAACACAAGAACATGAAATCAAAGCAAAATATCAAGTAATCTACTAATGAAATCCTATTCTAATGCTCAAACCAACATCCCATAGGGGGATTGGTGCTTCTTTGATGTGGAAAGAAGCCCTTTCCCAATACCTTGATAAACATGACGGTAGATGTGTGATTCTTGATGCAAAATTCCAATAACCTAGCTATGGATGATGAAATTCTATGCTAACTTAGATGAGATTGTGGATGAAATCATGGACACTTTGAACTCAAATGAATATAATGTATTTGCATGAAGTTCTATCCTCAAATCAATAGGGAAGGCCTCTATTTATAAGGAAGAAGGATTGAAGAGTGAAGAATGGGATGGATGTGGGATTAAAAAAGAGACCAATGGCATTGTGCCACTTGTCAACATGCTAATGAAGGGAGGTGGAGCACATTTTGAACAATGTGCATGTTAAATGTATGTAGGAAAAATTTGAATTTCAAGAGGTGGCTTGTGCAAGAGGGGATGTAAGAGGAATTAATGCCAAGTAAGAGCCTTCTATGCAAAGGTGGAGGACAAATGCCCTTTGGGAGGGAAAAGTCAAGTGGGTGGAATATTCAAAAGAATATGCCACATTTGAATGAAAATAGAGGGAATTAGTAAATCAAATGAATTAATTTATATGTGCAAATTGCAAAAGCTAGAGGAATGGAGGATTAGTGTTAGGATTTAATTAATTTAAGATTAATTAACTTAGATGAAATTAGTTTGATTGTGACATTTAATTTAAATATTTGAGTTTATTTAAATCAAATGAGAGGATATTGGGACATTAGTATTTTAATTAAATATATTGATTTATTTAATTAAAGGAGATGACATTAGAATTTTAATTAAATAAAATTGATTTATTTAATTAAAGGAAGAACATGAGGATTTTAATTAAATAAGATTGATTTATTTAATTAAAGGAAGAACATTAGGATGAAATAATCTAATAAAGTTCATTATCTAATTTTAGGAGGAAATTAATTAAATAAAGCTTATTCAATTAATTGGTTAGTGTGGAAGAAATGATTATGGAAGAATCAGTGTTAGTTAATCAAGTGCAAGATGTCGATTAGGATATTTTGAGTGTCTACATTTTGCCCCTCTTTGAAGTAGTGTACTTGTTGCATTGGTTTAAAGAATAACCTTGATGAGATCAAAGTTCAGAAATTTTCTAATTTTTATCGGATGCCCCAGTAGAAAGAAGTATACTAGTACATTGTCCCCTCAAGAGATCGAGCAAAAAGTATGATTTTAGGGTCGATCTCATGACAAATAGATTCAAGATGGATGCATGAATGGTTATGATGATGATGTTTGCAGTATGGATGTAGGGATGCAAATGTTTATGATATGCAACAATTTAAGATGTTTAGAATAGCAAATCTATATTATCCTAAACATCTTAAATGATGATGCAATGCATGTGAGATGGATGATGTGATATGCTATGATTATGAGATGTATGTATGCTAATGGTTTGTGGATGAAAGATGGATGCATTGATCCCATGATACCATGTTAGCATGAAAGAGGATAGAAGAATGAGAGGGATTAACCCTTGATTATGAGAAGATGCAGAGTCCAACAAGTCTATGAGTCATCAAGACTTTATTAGATATGATGATGAAAGATTGATGATGTTTCGCTTATTAGAGATTGGGATTTTAAAAGAGCTTACTTACCTTATGTTTGATAACACACATAGATACAATGTATCAAGGTATAAATAACTAGGATGGCGTTGTACTTAGTGTGATGAACTTTTGAATTGACAATCAGATAGGAGTATCCTTGTTCACATTTGGCATACAAAACCTTATTTATAATGCAGTTTAGATATTTTAAACATCTTAGACCAAAACATAGAAAAGCAAAACCTTCCCATGTGGTCAACAAGATACCCAAAATAATCTCCCTATAGACCAAACAAAGTAAGCATGACCAAGGTTATATTGAAAGAATATCCAACAAGAACAGTAGATAAAAAGATAATGATCAATGCCCCATTCCTTTCTCTATAAATCATTTTGAGTAGACATCATCAAGAGGTCATTGGAATGAGCACAATAAGATAAATCAAAAGAAAAGATCAAGTACACAAACAAGTCAATGTTCCTCATACCGCTAGCCAAGACTAAACGATGGTGATGCTTGATGTTGATGTCCATTGTAGGAAGATTGCATCCTAGGAAATGATGTTATCAGATGATTTGGGGAAAACTAGATGATGGGCTATTAGTACTAAGAGTTTACCAACTCGTTTATCTACTGACCTAGACTTGAGACCTTGACGTTTGAGTTTTCACTTTCAATTTGCTATACTTGTTTCCGATTGTGTTGCCAAAGGTTGAGGGTAACGATAATTTATTATGAGTGGATGTTTATTTCAGGTGATTATGAGATTGGACAAATAGATTTTTTCAAATATTTGAATATTTTTCATGTTTTTTGAAATGCTTTGAGGTTGTTTTGGGATTTTCAGGTTATTTAAATGTTTTTGTTGTTTTTTGAGATTTATGAATGTTTTTGGATTTTGTGTCTCAGGGGCTCATCAATGATGGCCTTGCCTACATTTAAGCTCAAATATGACGTATTTCAGATACCATGTTTTTGAATTTTTGACTTGTTTTTGGATTTTGATATGTTTTGAATGTTTTTAGATCTTCGTATGATTTTTTGAATGTTTTTGGATTTTTCGCACTATTTTGACGATTTGGATATGACTATTGGTTGATTTGATTGATGGATTGATGATGATAACATTATTGAGGATACACAACAATGCAAGGATACTGTTAAGCAACACAAGGATTAGGTTGGATATCCCAAGATGATGAGGGATTGATTGGATTTGATTGATCAATATTGATGATGTTAAAATTGTTGAGGATACACAACAATTCAAGGATAGTGTTAAGCAACACAAGGATTGGAAAGGATATCCCAAGATGATGATGGATTGATTGGATTTGATTGATCAAGATTTTGAACACTAGTAGAATTTGGAAAATAAATGACTATGTGATTAAAACTTTTAGTCACATGACTAAAACTTTTAGTCACGTGACTAACACTAGTAGAATATTGCAAATAAATGACCAATTTGGTCATCAAGTAAAATCAAAACTAAATGACTAAATATCAAACAAATAAAAATAAGTAAATAAATGACTAATATCAGACAAATAAAAATGACTAAATAAATTATTATTACTCTATTCTTTTTTCTTTCGAATTTGATCATAATCCATAGAGTTTAAGCCTCCCTCATGGGACCCCCACCTAAGCTTGTTCCCCTCCCAAGGGTAGGTTCTTACGCATTACTCACCCATTCACCACTGGAAACACCACTTCTTATCCAACTTGCATGTGTTAAGGATGCCGCTAGCTTTCATCCTGAGCTAGGATTAAACTCAATGAAATTCAGAGTTTCATTACTTATTACTTATAGCTCCCTTCTTCGTGGACAAAGTTGATTCATGAATTATCTATCATCTATATCATATTAAGTCCTCTATTTAATAGATTCTATATAAGTCATGTATATAATATTATTATATTATATTATATTATATTATATTATTATTAGCTGATAGGCTCTACTTCTGGGATCGCCAGTGCATAATTCGTCTAAAAACCTGTCTCACTCCTGAGAATAGGAACGGTTGGCATCAAGCAGTGTGCGGTTCACTGCAAACCTCCCGGTGACTCAGCAAACTTGTTGTTGTTTGGTCAAATATTTGCTGCCTTGGAGAATTGGGCAACTGTCAAATGAAGGGCACAGATGTTGCACGGGTATCCTTTCCTTGCACCAGGCATCACGCAGGCTAGAAAATATTGCATGGGATGGACGACACCTCACAAGAGAAGCTCTTCTGCCTAAGACCACCATCCCCAACTTGCATAAATGCCCTGACTTATTTACAGATCAAGGCACCGTCGATCTCTACCGTTGAATGCCTTCAAGGTTCAAAAGCTCTATGCCAGAAAAGTTACCGGGAAATGCCACCACCAAGGGGTAAAAGCATTGTTTTTTATCCAAGTTTTTGATAGCTGTTGGCGCGTATTTGTAAACCCACCTCATGCTCATGATCCTGAGCTGCTTGAAGACCACCTAGGAGCTGCTTTGTGTCCGTGATGTTATAAGGTCCTCTGTTTCTTCAAATAAAAATCACAACTCGTATATGATTTATGAAACGTGCAAGCTACCATTAACTATCCTCATCAAGTGGCTTTCATTTTGTTCATTGTGGTTGGTCCGTAACAAGAAAAATGTGTTTTTAATTAGATTATCCTATCGCTAGGTGGTTTCTGGTTGTAAGTAGAAACTTGTCTATAATCTTTTCTCAATATCAATCTACAATTTTTTTTATATTAAAAGATCTTGAAATTTGCTTTGTTAATGGGTGGAGATTGGCTCGTTTGCAGTGATGAAGACCTTAACATTTATGTATGGACTTCTGAGATAAGTTGATGAATGTCCAATTGAGGGTTTTGTTTCTTGCTTAATATTAATAGTTTTTAGCTTCTGTAGTTATAGCATAACAGATCCATAGTTGTGAATAGTATCATTTACCAACTCTTTTGCATCGCATTCAGGTATGCCTCTGGGTGGAACTAATGTGCATTGCATAAGGTTAAATGTGGTGCCTAGAATGACAAGGGTGTGGTTACCAGCACATAGCAAGTTGTATTGCCATGGTGCCAAATGGTTCTACCCACACTTTTCTTGTAATTGGCTTTAACTAGTGGGGTTCTTGATAAATGGGCAATTAGGGTTTCTTGCATCTTTTATTTTTATTTTTTTTTGTTTTTGTGTGTATCTTCTTAAGGGATGAAATAGTCTTTGTGATGAAGGAAGCAGACGGGCGGACAAAAATAATGTCATGTTGATTGTCTGGTGGCCCATTTAGGGTTTCTGAAAGACCTCGATGATCACCTTATGTTTAATATTTTATCCATTTTAATAATTATTGATGGCATGTGATGTCATTTTAGTTTTTTTCCATTTCTTAATCTGTTCTTGAAATTCTTTGCAGAGATGGTCATGGTACCTATGACATGGGTCATATTGTTTCTTGCTTTGAATTTTGCTCCACTGGATCCCATCTGTGCAGCCAATGAGGTTATACATTTCCCCATCTCTCTCTCTATCATCATTAAAATTCTACTATGGTATAACATTAATTTTTTAGTTCACTATTATGTATTGATTTCCTGTAAGATGGTGAAGTGGCCCTTAGTCTTTTTAGCAGATTGATTTGTAGATTCTAATATACAATATTTAGTTGCATCTTAGATTTCTTATATTGCTTTTATGCCTTAGACTACAGACAATTGGTGAAAGTGAAATTTACTTGATCAAAAGATTATCCTTGTAATCCAATCCTCCAGCTTGCTTTCACGTCACTATCTAAATCCATGGGATTATAAGCAATCTGACTGCAACCCAATTCCATGTCTTACAATCTGACTGCAATCCCCATGGTAAAGTCACACTTGAGTGTGTGGAACTATTAGTTTAGCTCTAGTAGAAGTTATCCATGAACACAGAGAACTCAAACTTCAGACCTTCCATCTGCTTCTGGGTGTTCCACCAAATTACTTGGTTCTTTCACTCTAAGAAATGAATAGAGCTATAGAAGATTCAACCATATTTCCTTCTCTTGCCTCCATCTCAATCCTTTTAACTACATTAAATCTCCAATTTCCTAGTACAACTTGTCTCCACTTCTTGGAACTATCTCAATTTATTGCAACCCCTATCCATGTTTTTCAATATCTCAATCCTTAGGGGTTCTCTCTACAATTGATCTGTTGTTCCTACCTTGCAGAGATGATTAGTTAAGTTATTGTGCATTATAGCATTAGGATAACAATGACCATAGATCATTTTAATCAAAATCACCTGTGCTTCCCCAAGTGGAGCTGACTTGGGTAAAGCATTCATCATGGTGTTATAATATTTGGAACAATTCCCATATCATTCATTTTAGCAGGAAGAAAATTAACTCTGGATTAGTCACCATAACAATTAAGACCATTCATTAGCAAATTGAATATTAAACCTTAGTTTTTATCTGTAAAAGCACTACTACTAAGTGCAACAATCTTCAGTTTGCTGATGAATGGTCTTGCTTGTGATGATGTATATAGAATTTTTTTAGTAATTTAGGTTGAACTAAAGAATCACAAAAGTTCGTGGAAAAAAAGTCATGTATTAATTTATGTCAAGAAATTAGGAAGAGTAAATAAGTCCTAAATTTCATTAATTGGCTGGCATTGTTTATGCCCCATATTGACTATCTGGATTTGGTTACATACTAGTCTTTGTTACTAATTGACATATTGCCATTAGTGAATGGATACTATAAGATGATTTGAAGTATCATTCTCTCTGGCTGAGACATCTAATTCTAGGAATAGCCAATCTGTATTGTCATTGAAAAGCAGGCATTGGAAAATTGGATTACTGTTATACTTGCTATTATACAGAAGAAAAAACACTAAATCTTTTATATGCCATTTTAATAATTTAATTTAAAGTCTCCATTGGCTTCTTTAAGAAAAACCGATTAACTAGCCAGTTTACTGCCTGTCAAAGGTTTCTGTAGAGTTTAGAATGGCCATTTGGATCGAAAGACTAAATGCTCTGGTGGTTGAGCTCCATTGGCTGTGGTCATTCAGACCTTCAACCTCCCAGACCTTTTCTCCTTACTAGTCAAGGTACTTGATGTCAATAAATTGTTTTTGAACCCTCTAACTTCCTCTCCTTATCGGTTGATTCCTGGACCTAAACATATATATTCCAAATGGGTAGTGTTAAAAATTCAATTTCCTCTTCTTATCACTTGACGTCTTGGAACTAATGAGCCGAGCTTAACCACCATATAATTTCTAGGGGTAGGAAAAAAAATTATTACAATTCAAACCTAAGACTTTCTGCTTGGAAGGTTACAACTTACCAATTCCCTTATCACCTCATGCATATACAAAAATAATGTGTATAAATAAACTAGATCGAATTCTAGATCTGGGCAAATAAAACTAAACCTATTAAAAAAATTCTAAATAAGACCCATTCTCTGTAAGTAATTATAGTCTAGCAACAGCAACACAAAACCAACTAATCTTACATTTCTGTACAAAATACAGAAGAAACCATAGATCTACAATTGTGCTGATGATTACAAAGACCTAATAAAAATAATGAATTTTCTAGACCCTTAAAACCTTGAAAACCCAAAAAAAATGAAAGAAAATTACCGGCCATGGAGCCCAAACAATTTCAATGTACAAAGTGCCTTGTGCTGGTGTGATGAAGCCAATGCATAATAATAGTCCTTTGGGAATGTCTAGGAAAGGGGGTTGCATACACTATTCCCAGAATAACACCAAATAACTGGTAGAAGAATTCCTTCATCAAATATATGGCTGATGAAACAGAAATCATAGCTGCTAACTAAAGACAAAATGAAAGGTAGGTCAATAATAGACTATATTTGGACCTCCAATAACCTAGTTGTGAGAAAGCTTCTGGGTATATGACTTTACAGACGTCCTCTGTTGTATGTAAATAATCCAGAATATCAATGAGCATCACACTAGCTTATATAAGTGTCAACCCAATGTATACCCACTTAGTATGTAGCTAAACATGAGGACAATGGAAATGAACAATTACTGTGAAGTTATGAACATCTCATGCACAAAATTGAGAAAGCTTTTGGGTATATGACTTTACAAATGTCCTCTATTGTATGTAAATAATCCAGAATATCAATGAGTATCACACCAACTTATATAAGTGCCAACCCAATGTATACCCACTTAGTATGTAGCTGAAGATGAGGACAACAGAAATGAACAATTACTGTGAAGTTGTGAACATCTCATGCACAAAATTGCAGTCAATTAAGTCTAAAAGAAATGGAGTGAACTGTTCCTTACAATTTTCAGTGAAGTAGTGCATTTGTTAAAGATTATTCTCCATTAAATTTCACTGCAAATTCAATATCGTTGAGACTTGAGTTTTATTAAATCAGACAATTAAACCACAGTTTATGGTTTGTGAAGGTATACTTTGTGATCATTAATACAGTTTCCTGTACCATAGGAAGACGACTGCACAAGAATGAATTCAAGGCTCGATCCTTTAGGGTGATTTTTTTAGTATACATATTAATGCTTCATAAATTTGGATGTAGATATTGGCTTTCAAATGGAATAAATGCTTTTGTTGGAAGCTTCAAACATTATCAGGTTGTCCATCCACCACAATCTTGAATGCACCATATGCTTGTTCATGGTCTCCTCTTGCTAAAAGCAATTGACCTTTTCCAACCCAAGTCGATGGCCGGAGCTTATCAATTCTACAAGCCTTGTTATAGTAAAATGTTGCATGAACGAATTGTTCTTCCTTCTCTGAATGCTTTGTCTTAATCGTTTGTTGAAATCTAGAGTGTCTGCAAATGGGAGAGTAGGGGCAACAACAACAGTATATTCAGCAGCCATATTGGAGTATCTGACAAATGCGAGTAGAGATCTCAAGGTGAAGCGCATCACTCCAAGGCATATCCAACTTGCTATTCAAGGAGATGAAGAGCTACACTTTGATCAAGGGTACCATAGCAGGTGGAGGCGTCATCCCTCACATTCACAAGTTGCTTATTAAAAAATCCACCAAGAAAGATTAGCTTTTAATTTTTTTTACTTTAGGTAGTGATGAACCTCTCAACTTAGGGTATAAACTATAAAGTGAATGTATTGCTCATGTAAATAACTAGAAATTGAATTGGTACATGTTCAATCAAAGTTGTGGAATATTTATCCCTTGTGTTGTGGTATGAATTACAATGGACTTTGCAGAAATGTGAATTGATTGTACTTATTTCAGTGACATGAAAGAAACAATCATATTTCTTGAAATCGGTCTGTTTAGGTAGTTTATAATATTATATGAAGTCAATTCAAAATTATCCTAACTATTACAATTCACTTGAAGTTTGATATTCTCAAGGTATTGACTAATATCCATACACACACTTTTGAAACAAAACAACAAACTTAAGATGATGCTCTTTTAATGAATAATGATGGGAAAACAACTTCATAGGTTTGGAATAATTCTCAAATATTGACTCATGGAAAGAAATGAAACTGCTTTTCTGAAACAAATGAAATATGCTTTTCTTGCTTTTCTTTTTTCAGTTCATTAATAGTAAGAAGGTAAAATTACAATGAAACTAGCCCTTGTAAATTCAATAAGACAAAGGAAGACTATTAAACAAATTGCCTTCTAGTGTGCTTTTGGAAATTAAAGTGTATTAGAGAAGCAAATCTCAGAAGCAGCCATGATTACTTTTAATAGAGAAAAAACAAATGAAATTGTCCAAAAAAAAATTCTTAGGAAACAATCCTACTACTCTGGCAGTGTCTTCATCTTAGGTGCTGAATCTAACTGTTGTGTACTTGTTAGAAGCAATATAATCTTCTGTGCTATCCTATAAAACCCATTCCATTTCTATGTGATGCCACTGTCATGACACCTTTGACTTCCCTTAAAAGTGACAGTGCAATGGTATTTAGGCTACTTTCCAAATCATTGCAAACTGGAAACAGTAGAAGCATTTTAATTGAACATCGAATTCATTTAGGTAAAAAATTAATTTGCTTGTGATTGTTTTCAATTGTCACTTTTGATGTCGAATGGTTTTCTGTTGTGATTCAGGATGTGATTAGAAACATTTCTGTTGTGATTCAGGATGTGATCAGAAACATGGCACGATGTTGGATCAAACACCTGATCACTGTTACTTGCTGAAGGTTGTGATTATGTTTATCCTTTCCGTATACAATATCTCAATAGTTATATGTGCATATTTTTGAAACTACCTACACTTTTTCAACTGTGATTCACATTTCTATATTTTCCCTCAGTCAAGAAAATTACTTTAAAGCAATTATTATATCATACACCCATATCATACACCCAACAATTGTGAGACACAGGGTCAATAATGCTCAGGAAAATATATAAAACTATTGGCGTATTCCTTGCAGCTGCCCCAGCTGCAAGTGCTAGTTATTATTATTAGCCGATAGGCTTCACCTCTGGGATCCCCAGGGCATAGTTCGACTGCAAACCTGTCTCACACCTGAAACAGGATTGGCCGCCGTCGAGCAGTGTTGGGTTCCCTGCAAACCTGCCGCTGATTGGGAAAACCTCCCGCTTCGCTCAAACCTTTGCTGACTTGAAGAATTTGATAGCTGTCAATCGTAGGGAATAGGTGTTGTGTGGCTCTCATTTTCATCCACCAGGCACAACGCAGGTCAGAAATTTTTTCATTGGTTACATGACACATTCTGCGCTAAGCCCACCACCCCCAACTTCCATAAATGCCCCGGTTTGTTTACAAATGAAGGAAACATCGATCTCTATCGTTGACAACCTTCAAGGTTCGAAAGCTCTACAACAAGACTAGTTCTTGTTTGAACAGGGACATCCATGCCTCTTGTTCACTGCTAATTTCCCGCCTTTTCTGATTCGTTGCTCGAAATTGCAACCCTAATTTTTGGGGATGGGAAACCATTTTATGTCGGGTTGGGTGCACCCTCTGCCATTATATGTAACTTTGGTATCTTTGGTGGGTATGGCTATAGGTATTCCATTGACTCTTTGCAATGAAAAGTCTTGTGATTTTCTGCTGATTATTTGATCATCTCTAGCCCCTGGTTGTATCTCAGGTTTATCTGGCACCCAGTTAAGTATCTCTAAATCCTCTAATCTTTCCAATTTGTAGTTGTAAATCAAATTTACAGTCTCCCCTACTTGTGCTACATAAGCCTGTTGCAATACCTATTGATATCTAATAGAATAATCACAAGACTTAGTAAATTTGAAAACTTAACATAATTCTTAGCTTGGAGAAATATAGGAATAGTGCTCAAAGCCCCCCAAAGCTTGCTGCTCACTTCAACATAATTAAACCATGTGGGGATGATGTATTTAGGGCCTGTGCAACATTTTTGATTCGTTGACAATAACCTTTCATAGGCCTCTGTCTAGGAAATATGCTTACCTACTGAGAGCAAGTCAAATATCATCATAGGCCATTCAACAAAGATTATGTTGTTACCAAACTCTCTTAAGATACTTGATAACTCTTCTAGACAACTCTGACTTGTGATGTAATAATAACCATTGTACTTTACCCTTCCCCAATTTCCTGATTCAAGTAGTGGATCTGATACCACCTCTACATTGCCTCTTGCTAAATAGTCCAATCGTACAGGCTCAGACTCACCAAATTTTCTTAGATAATCTGAAACAAGAACTGTTTTCTTGTTGTGCCATTGCCTGAGGGAAAAAGGAAAAATTGATACAACAAGAAGTATTATTGGATTGCAGCGAAGAAGCTGCCAAAGAGCATAAATCCACTGAAGCCCTGTGTGTTTGCAAGCCAACGGGGCAGCAACTGGTCAAAAGCCAAGGCCAAGTTCCTCATTTGGGTATTCTGTGAGATGGAAAATCGATGAAGAGTAGCTTAAAAATAGAAGCAGGGTAGGTTGTCCTTACCTTCTAAAAAAATCACAATATAATCCAACCACATGGGGAATAAAGGAAAAGGCATGAGGAAACAACCTAGTCTACTGGGAAACATGAAATTCTCTCTCATGAATTTTCCCACGATAAGTATCTCATCTGTGTTCTACTTCATCTTTTATACATATCTTTGTCTGTTACTACCTACTAGATTGTACACTTTGGTATTAACATTACTAGTTGAAACATTCCTTGCCTCATGCCTCAAAACACATTTGAAATCACAACTAATATTTTCGTTTCAAAGGCTGTAAAAATATTGTCTCAAGCTCAAGAATATAGTATTTTTCTTGCAAACTCTACCCTTTTTTCCTTGTCGGCATCATTGAAAGTACACCACAAATTACATAGAATCTTGAGGTAAATCACTTGTTATGGTTTCATTGAGTTTTTTCCCTTATTTTGGGGGAACCTGTACACTGTTATTTTCTATTTCATTTTAAAACAATTTTGTCTTTATTTGTTAAATAAAGTCCTTGGTTCTCTATTTTTATGTATGGTTGTTTTAAATTTTTGTTTATTTTGTTTTCCTTGTTGTAAGGATACTATAAGACTTATTTTTCAACCAACAGAAGAAGAAAGTGCAGGTACTGTGCACATGATTCATGAAGGTGCACTTGGAGATGCAAAAGCTATATTTTCCATGCATGTTGCACCTAAAATATCAACCCAAGGAAAATTTTGGTTGGTTCATGTGTTTTTGAAGCCATTATAACTAAGTTACCGGATTCGTACCGACAGGCCTCGAACCCGGTTCGGGTACGCACCCGGTTCGGGTTCGTCTATGGGTTCGTGCTGGGTATGCACAGGGTGTGTGCCCAGCACTGTGGGTTCGCCAGGGTTCATGAGTGCACGAACCCTGGTGAGCCCACAGTGCTGGGCACACACTCTGTGAGTACCCAGCACGAACCCAGGCGAACTCAGGTGAACCCATGGGCCAAGTCAAAAAAAATGGGCCCAAACATGATTAAAAAACATTTTTTTTTAAAAAAATTTCCCCCTAACCCTAAAATGGCATTGATTATAGTATGTACTTGATCATTGATCATTTCATAGTGATGATTTCCATTGTGATAATTCAATGTGTAATGCAGAAGCAAATCTGGGAATCAATACTGAGCCATTCCAAATTTCAAATATGATACACAATAGATAACTGCTCAGAAATTAATATCAAACCTGTACATACTCAGAATAACCAACAAAGAGCAGATCATAGTATTCCAAAACTATGCCAGACCACAGCGATACAAACTGAGCTTATATTTGCAGCAGAAACATTACATACAACGACCAGAATTGACAACAACCTCAAAAATTTGTAGTAGATAACATTATGACAGATAATCAGCATTACAACATTACTCTCCACTCCATAGACTTGACGTGATAGTACTAACAGTAAATCTGATAACCCAAATCTGAAATGTACTACTCAATATTGGACTGAGTTTACCAAGCATATTCAGAGATACATATTCAGACTTATTGCAAGAACTTCCTATGTTTTGTTTAGAGTTGATGTATGAAGTTATTCCTCAGAAAATTAACAGCAGATAGAAGAAAGTCTGTACTCAATCTGAGACAAGGTTATAATCTTTTACAACTTCTTATAGCCTGTTTGTAGCAGCAAATACATTGATTTATAACAGTAGATAATAGAATGAACAACAGTTACAAGTAATACAATGAGTTTGTAAATATCTCAGACCTGGGAATGTGTTTGCCAGGGTAAATGTATGATGAATCTTGCTCGATCAATAATCAATGATCATGAGTATTTATCTTTAGTATTTGGCATTGATCAATGATCAAGTATCATACTATGAAATGATTTAGTTTTACAATTCTGTATATTTATCTTTTTTTTTGTATATATAATAAATATTTACATATATATATATACACACGCACCCATACGTACCCAAACCCCTAAAAAAAAATTTCACGTACCCACGTACCGGGTTCTCGTACCCACACCCGTCCCCAAACCCGAACCGGTAACTTAGCATTATAACAGAAAGAGGTGGTCATGCTGCTATGCCACATAGGACTATAGATTGACTGTCAAGGGGGTCAGTCTCTCTAGAAATAATCTACTGTATACTTAAAATTGTAAGTCAAATCCAAAATTGTAAATACCCTCTAATGTATATAAAAACCTAAACTTAAGCATTTTGAGATTGCTAGTGTTACATATGTAAATATACTACTGATGTAAATAAAAGGAATAAAGAATCTTGGAATTTGAAAACTATCTGTTTGAATGGGTGGAATTATCATAACTATAAAAGTGTTTTATTAAAAAAAAAGGAGGATTTATAGAAATGTCTTTTTGTTTAAATTTTGAAATGTGTATTTGTTTTAAATTCAATTGTTTTTAAAAGAAGTAGATTCCTATGAAGTCAGTAACCTTTATTGCATTACATATATAGTTGATCATTAGGTGTGCATGGTTGACCTTCGTGCTCGTGCTAACTATCTTGAAGGCACCCTAAACATTATTACTAAGATGCCAGTTAAACCTTTGGTGCCTGTGGCTCATATATGAATATAGGCTCATTATTCCAGCAACACTGCATTTTTAGTTGGATCCTAAAAATGTTGCAACTTATGTTCTCTAAAACATCCGTGTAGAAGCAGCCAAGTGTGGTGAGGTTCAAATAGGAAGGAGATTGATTAAAGATAAGAGGAATTAAAAATATAGTTGGATGTAGTTGGACTGAAGGCTGTAAAATGGTACATGCTTTTTGTGTAGGAGATAGATCACATCCACTAACATGGGAGAGCTATGCAAAATTGGAGAAATTGGCTTAGCAAATGAAGGCAGTAGGGTATTTCCAGATTCAAGACTTTTACTTAATGTTGTTGAATAGAAGAAAAAAAAAATCATTTATCTGCCACCATAGTGAAAAGCTAGCAATTGCATTTTGTTTGTTAAATTCATCTCCATGATTGTTGTAAGAGAAATTGTTCTGAGAGATGTGAACCATTTCCATCATTTTAAACAGGGATAATGTTCTTGTGGAGAATATTGGTGATGGTAAATGAAACAAAGGGCCATACGTCAAATATCCAGTAATAAAAAAGGGACATATATCAAAGCATAACAACAGGGAATTTTTTCATATGTATGATTGTAAACTTGTTTGTGTAAAATATGGCTTGATAAGGAAAATGTCAACATATGACATTGTAAGGATAATGTCAATGATTTTGCTAGAGATTTTCTTTTTCTTACATAAAGCAGGGATTTACTTCACTGTACGCTTTTTTTTTATCTTAAAAATTTACTGGTGACAGTATAGATTATAGATCTATTTCTACGTACAATGTTGGGCTTATTATTAAAAAAACAATTAAGGAAAATTTGATTGTGTATGAAAAAGCTCACGATAAAATACAATGTTAGTTCTCAAAACCTACAGAGCATTCCATACAACTTCAAATACAGGAACACTATGTAAAACATGAGCTGTTTTGTCTTCTATAATCCTTTCCCTTGGAGACAGTCTATTCTGGTGTTTTTTAATCCTCTGCATAAGAGAGGATAAAAATAAACAATATGTTAAATGAAGATACCTTCTAGAACAAGAAGTTCCAATAACATTTGAAGAATGCTGCAGCAAATATCAAGATCATACTCCATGCACAGACCCACAAGTTTCTATTTTCAAATACATCATGTTGCAATTGTTTTAGATTTTTGGTGTCCAAGAAGTATGATATGCACAGGCTGGCATTTCAGAAGTGAATCTATCCACCACATTTTGAAAGAATTAAGTGTTTAATCCCCGAGAAATATAGTTAATACATTAAATTAAATACATAAGAGAAGCTGCTCGAAGCTGCTGGAAACTTGCAGAAACTTTCATGGCAACAACACACAAAAATAGCAATGAACAATAAACATACTCCCTGCTTCTTTGTCCAAAACAAGGATGAGAAAGTAGTGGCAAGCTCCTTGCTTATTTTTCCAAAACAAGGATGAGAAATCTATTGAGGAAGCTTCACATTAAGGGTAGCCATTCAGAGGATGCATACGGTTCAAAGCCTCCAAAGGGTAGGTTCAACTCTTTTTGAGCAAAAGCCACTTTCCAGTCTATCTAGGTCGTTGGCTCCCATGACAGGGAACAACTCTCTGACTGCATCCAATATTAGTCCTAGTGGGTCAAGCTGCGAAAGTAGTGCAAAAGATAGACTGGAGACCTCAAGTAAATAAATACTAGTTGGTAATAAGGATTGTCGGTTATAGTTTCTGTTTGGTCATGATTGCATCAATTTGCAGTTACTTGAAGGGAAAGCTAAATTTATAATGAGGGATAGGGAAAGGAGAGAAAGGGTTTTCCAGAAAGTTAGGGTTTTTACACTTACATATGATTTCATGGGAGTTAAGGTTGAGTTCAGGTTTCGTGTCAGTCCCTGTTGGGTTCCCATTGCAAACCCTTAAAAAGGAAAATTTGTATTTTAGTGTTTTTAAGGGACACCTGGATATTTCAGAATAATTTGATTAGTTTGGTAGGGGTGAGTAACACGAGGTGGAAATAGTGTTCTATGCCTGAGGAAATAGTGTATAGCTTCTATATATGGCACAAACAAGTTTTTGTGTTATTTTCTAATGTCTCTGGGTTTTGTTCAGTGCCATGTATGATGTTGGCTTATTTGGAAGTGAGTTGCTGAGCGAATGCCATATGAAAAACATCAATTCAATCTCACTTTCTCTTGCTACATCTTACCAAGCAGAGAGAATTATAATGTTTTCAGTGTGATTGGCGGTTTCCTAACCGGATATGCTTAAGTTGCTCTACTTATTGAGCAAACAGTCCAAATCAAAATTTTAAAGTTCCCATACAGTTTCATGATCTTCTATGTAATCTATCTTGTCTTCAGTGCAATTCAATTGTCATTTTCCATCATTTAAGGATTTCTATGAGCTATTGTCCAATTGAGTAGGTTAAATTTGGGTATTCAGAGTGAGATTATTGGGATTTTATCATTAGCAAGGATGGATTCCTACTGCGATTGAATGTGTTCAACAATTTATCTGATGAAATAGAGTGTATCCCCTATTGATTGATTCCTTTAAAGCTGAGGTTTTAACCTGGGTAATCCTAGCAATACAGTTTAGCTGCTAGCATATGGGTTGTAAGCCTTAGCAGCTTAAAAAGAAAAACAAGAAACCTGCCTAAAAGCAAAAACTACAACTTTGTGCTTATATAAGAAGTGTAATTTTTTTTAACTCATTTATGGATGTAGTTTCAAGAAAATGTCTTAAACTATTTCTTTCAAGGTAGAAAAACCGTAGTTGTTTTAATCAAAATTTTGAGGTTAATTTCAAGCATGAATTCATATTGGAATAGAAGAGGAAGCTATGTCTTTAACCATAGTTGTGAGATTAAGTTATGAGGAAGTAATAAGAAACCTACCTAAAAGAAAAAACTACAACTTTGTGCTTATATAAGATGTGTAATTTTTTTTAACTCATTCATGGATGCAGTTTCAAGAAAATGTCTTAAACTATTTCTTTAAAGGTAGAAAAACTGGAGTTGTTTTAATGAAAAATTTTGAGGTTAATTTCAGGCGTGGATTCATATTGGAAGAGAAGAGGAAGCTATGTCTTTAACCATAGTTGTGAGATTAAGTTTTGAGGAAGTAATTTGATTATATAAAATTTGAATTTGTAGTCTCTCTAGTTATAATGGAGAAGTCATGCTATGATATTAAACTGGACTATTGGTTGATAGCCACACCTACAAACATTTTGCATGGTTTTTACAAAACACAAGCTGTGTTTTAGCATACGCATTGGAATTTTTTTTTGCAATGTTAAAGTTAATTAGAAATGTTTAAGAGAGAGGAAATATAAAACATATAAAGAGGTAAAACATATTTTATAACATCCATCATTTGAAATTGTTTTTTTTAATTCTAGTGTACCTTAGTTGCTTAATTCCAACTGTTGTAATATTTGTTACTACTTTTTTCTTAGAATGCCTAAAATTTTAAGCATTTATTCCATGTACAATAGAGTTATTTATATTTGAGGTGATTGTTAATGGATCTCTTATTGATCCATTGAATCTCTTATACGCGGTACTCTAGTTTTCAGCATATGTAGTAACGACATATCCTTTCTCTATTTTTGCAGTGCATCTATCATAATAGCTTATCTAATGAAAATAGAGCAATTATCTCGAGAAGGTATGGACTCTATGATTTTCTAGTGGTTATATTTGAAAATATTTCCAACTTGAGGTTGTTTGTCACTTGCAAATTGCCTTGCTTATGTGTGTCTATGTTGTGCAATATAGAAATGGATCAATTTCTATTGATTTTTTAATCTATTCATCTCATGTTGTCCACTAAAAGTCTAAAAATTTGTTGCAGATGCACTTGAATTCATAAGACAACAAAGTGAATTAGTTTGTCCTAATGATGGCTTCTTAGAACAGGTTATGTTTCTCCCTTACAGTTTTTGAACCTGTAACCAGTGGATAAAGTACTTTTTTATTGATTGGAAATGACAAAAATGTCACTAATTCTTTTCCAATTTCATAGTTGAAAATGTTTGAAGAGATGGGTTTTAAGGTTGATCACAATAGCTCTATATACAAAAAGTTTCACTTGAAAATCTTAGGCAAAAGAGAAAAAATGGCGGAAAAAAAAGCAGGCAAATTAGGATCTTGGCGGTAATTTCATTTTAATAAACAAACTCTAAAACCCTCATTGAAATGAGTTTTTCCTAACCTCATACTCGGCATGGCGGCTATGAGCATCAGTGATAGGTAACTACAATGGAGAGGGGGAGGTCGCCATGGCTTGATCAAAGGAGGGAGATGGGTAGAACGTAGGATATTGAGGGAGAAACTAGGAAACAGATCATTGTCAACCACTAGGTAAATTCATTCAGATGTGGGATCCCTAGCTAGTGCACCGGTGGTGACATGATGCACGTATCTGGTAAGTCAATTCACATGTGCACTTATATCCTTTATTTAATAGTGTAGTGAATTCCATTGAGATAGATTTCTCTTTTGATAAGGATCATTTAGTGACTTTAGTACTCCTATTATGAAATTTGTTCCAGTTTAGTTTCCAATGTAAAATTCCATTTTTGATCTTAGAATATCACATATAGTTCTCTGAGTTTGGCACGAGTTGGAATTTATGCTCTGTCCAAGAGACTTTTCCATATCCTAAACTGCTTCCATTAATATCAGTATGCTCCTATGCTTTATGAAATTAGGGTATGTTGCTTCTTAACCTCTCTTTTTTGTGAGACTTCAATATGAATGCAAGATGGGGTCTTTGGAATGATTAGTATTTCCCCTATATGTACAGGTTGATTGTGACATGCTGGCAGTGGTTGGATTGATATCAGACACCTAATACTACAACTTGAACTATGACCTTTCTCCTAGGTACATAAAGTTGGTACAATCATGGATTTAATTTACTCATAAAGAAAATAAGAGAAGCTAAAATGTGTTACATTATGGTGATTATTGCTTTTACTTTTGGCATTGATCACAACAGTTGCTGTCTCAAAATACAAAGGAATTTTGCTTGAGCTGGCTTGTTCAATAGAACTATAATGTTTGGAGCTTTATTCTGCAAACTACTCCAAGGTTTTAACTTCTGGTAACATGTCTTGCAAAAATGGAGAGCAAAGATGTCGTCAAATACCATCACTTCTCAATAGCTGGCTTTAGACTGTCCATTCTTAGAAGTTTGACCATTATGGCAAATAGTTGGTAAGAACCATTGTGCTCTGCTAATCTTTATTTGAAAATCCTGATAATCAAATTTTTAATGGCTGCTTAATTTAGATAATAATTTACAAACCATTTAAAGGTTGTAATTCCTCTTTTGTACTATTTGCTCAGGGTTATTGTACATATATTGAATTGCATAGAGGGATTAGGCCAGCTTAGCCCGACAACTTCTCTTTTTCATCTCTGACATTGGAAAGTAATAGTGGCATAAGAAATAACTTTCATGGGACATCAAATCTATGGAATCTTGAGTTCTTCCTATTCAGGGAGTATTAAGAAAAATATCAAAACAATCATTTTGAACATTGTTTATTTATGAATCTACCACTTCTTATTCTTAACACGTTAGATATTCAAAATATATGAAGCTGTAGAAGTGATGGCTTTTTTCGTAATTAGAATATTTCTTTAATCTATATTTTCTTCTTGAGTTTTGGAGTCTTTGCACTTATGGCACTAGGATTCAATGAGTGCAAACTTGAGAAGTCTCATTTTTAAAAATATGTTGTCTTATTTCTTACAACTTATGCTTCTAGCTAATTTTTCAAAATTTGAAATGGTAATTAAACATTTGAAATTCTCTTGTACATTTTAGTTTTGTAATTTATTAAAACACTTTCCAGCTATAGCTTACTTTAGTCATTTAGACATTTTCATTCTGCTGTATAGGATGCAATATTCTACTTAACTATGATTTTTAGCCTACTTAGTTCTAATGTTAGTTTTTTGTGATATTCTCCCTATTTCTGTTTAATTCTCTATCGCACCTTAAATCTCTCTTGCTGTGTACTGTTACTGATGAAGTATGTTCCACCATGAAATGAAGAAAAATATCCTTTTAGGATTATAAAAAGTCTTTTAAAGTGTTCATTTCTTAAAGTGTTCATTACTTAAAATTCTTTGTTTTCTTTTTTGTTGCAGAGAAACCTAACTTGAAGGCTTCTTTGAAAATCATAAAAGAGGGTTCAAAAGAGGGATTGCAGCGGCATATTGCACCACAATCATCTAAAATGTTCATCACCGAAATCTTTTGCGTTCACTGGGATGTTTTTCTCAAGGCCTAAAAAGACTTATGATGTATGAATATATGAAAAACAGAAGCCTTGATTTGAAAAGATTTGCAAAGTATAACTATTGTAAAATTTCTTGAGTTTCATTTGGTTTTTGAGTTCCAAATCCAAATAAAACTTTCAAGAAAAGAAATTCATTGTAAAACAGTCAGTGAGACAATGACTTGTTAGTGAGGTTGTAACTATTGAGGTTTTGATTTGCCAATGAGGCTTAATGAAGTAAATTTTCAAACTCATAAATATTGTGTTGTGGCTCTTTTGATTTGTGATCTATTTATGATCAATCATATTTGTTCAAGCATTTTAGTCTTCATTTCATAATGTTTTTCTCAACATTTGAATATCTATGATACTTGAAGTTTATTTGCATAAATTTGTGAAGATTAATTAAGTTAGATTTGATTTGTAATTTGAATCATTGATTCACCCAAATAAATGACTAAACTATGACTAAATAAATAACTACCATGATTAAAATAAATGACTACCATGACTAAATAAATGACCAATTAACAACAATCAATGACTAAATTAATGACTAAATATATGACTAAATAAATCACTACCAATCAATGACTAAATATATGACTAAATAAATGACCAGTTAATAGCAATCAATGACTAAATTAATGACTAAATCAATGACTAAATTAATGAGTAGATAAATGACTAAAATAGTTTAGTCATAAATTTGGTCGCATTATAAATAACCGGCAATAAAATACTAATGGTCATGCGACCAAAATTAGTCATTTATATGCAATTTTTAGTAGTTTATTTAGTCATATATTGTAGTTTTTGTACTAGTGGAAGTTTGGTTTGGAACAAAAGTTGTTTGAATAATTTGATGTGATGTTGAAGCACATGTTAGATGCAACTGATATTGATTATTTGGATCGATGTTCAATTAAAGATAAAAATTGATAAGGAACATCTTCTCATCAAAATGTGCCATGGGCTAGTGATTTGGATTTTGGCTCACAAATGCTTGACCAATTTGATTTTACATTTTCCAATGTTCAGATCACCACATAAGTTGGAGGATATAGATCAAGATTTATTCCCGAAGCAAGATGTAAATATCTGCCCCTAGTGTCTAGCAATGTTTGAAATGTCATGGATGGATGTCTGGATAGGTGTGTGGATGGATGGATATGGTAAGCAAGCAAAGGATACCAAAGATTATCTTGTTAAAAGATAAGATGTTTGAACAAAGGATGCTTATTTGGATAATGCTTCATGGATAAGATAATGCTGAGAGGATAGGATCAATGAAAATGGCCCATGCCAAGATGTTTACCATAAGCAAGTGTAAAGTGTACACCAAATTTTCATCAAGATCAAGATAATTTGGAAGATGGATGCATATGGATGAAAATGGACTGGATAAATGGTTCATGGATGAATGGATTTATTATGGATGAGATGGATGGAATGCTATATTTATTATGGATGGGGTGAGATGCTTCCACCTAGACTAGCACACATAGATGCTCAATTCTACACATGACGCTTGTTTTCCATGTTTTCATCATGGTACCTGCCCAAAGCACCACCCATACGATTTTCACTAGAGGACGGTTTTTTCTCTACTATTTTCATGATTTTTTGATTTTTTTTTTGGATTTTTGTGAAAGATTTGAAGCTCATGCTAAACCACCTAGTGGTGTTGATGTAGAGGCTTCTATCATAATGTGCCATTGATATATTGCTTGAAGAAGCTTCTTTGCCAAGATACATGCACTTGAATGAAAATTTTGAGATTCCTGATCTACTTTGTTGATACTGGAGTTAACTTTGTTTTTGTGTGCACATTGTGATAGAGTTCTTTCTGAATCCTTATGATGAAGGGCTGCCACCGATACATGGTAAATGTGATAATTGGATATCATGCATGGAGGCGTGGAAGGTGGAGTGTGTTTAGGAATAGAAGATGGATTGGTTGATAGTTTGGAACCTTTGAATCTCCAAACTTGGGAAGATGAGCAATGATGGGTGGATATGAAAGTGTGCTTGGAATTAGGACCAACTACTTGATATACTTTGTATGTTTCTTGAAAAGCCTACTTTTTCCTTTGTGGACATCTTCGATGGATACTTTTCCTTTTTTATTTTTCCCCATAATTTCTTTGACTAATGGAGTTTGATAGGGATAATCTTTCTTTGTATTCTTTGGTATCCATGTGTATTTGATTTTTCCATTATGCTCCTTATCTTCTTTTTCTTTGATAACATTTTTTGTGCTTTGATTCAAATCTTTCTTTTGATGTTGGTCCCAATTCGTGGATGGGGTGCTGGGTGGATGAAGATTCATGATGTGGTTGGTTGTATTATTGGCATTAGTTTCATCATAAGGATTCTTCGTGCTCCCTATGTTGATGTTTGAACTAGATAAAATTTCCCCCAATATTATAGAGGTATCACTGATATTTTTAGATCCCTTCATTGTCGAATAACCAAGACCTTGATGCTTAGGATTTCCAATTATCTGCACTAGTTCTAGGATACCCTATTCATGTAGGCCTAATCCCCTACCTTGATAATTCATCTGTTGAAACATTTTATTTGCAATAGGATATGAATTACCTTGGAAAAAAGGTGCTAATCCTTCTCTACTCTGTTGTGGATCTTCAAAGGTGATAGCTTCTTCATTGATAAGATAGCTTGCCCTAAAAAAGGTAAGAGATCCAAGATGATAAGTGATAGGATCCTCCATAAGTGGGATAACTTCCCGATTCATATCTTTGGCTTGATCTTGTGAAATATTAAGTTTTAATGCTTCTTTAAGAGGTGTTGATGATTCACTGTCCACATAAATTTTTCCCTCATGATTCATTTTTGATATGCCTTCACAGGATGTTTTTGATTCAAAAATTCTGTAGAATCCTTCTTCATGACCCATTTCTGATATGTCTCTAGATATTTCTATATCTTGATCATGTGTAAAAATGTTAAGAGTAGGAGACTCTTGTTCCTTGGTAATGATATCAAGAGTATGAGACTCTTGTTTTGAATGAAGATCATCTACATGTACATCCAAAGAAAGCATCCCATGGGTAGATGGAGGAGTATATGCTATATGGATATGATCATTATTTGCATCATATTGTATAGATAGGAGAGTTCCCATTAGATCATTGTAGTAGCTTGGAGATACAAATTCTTGATCTTGATTAATTTTGGAATTGCTTTTGACATGCTTTGGATCAAGTTATTGACATGGGTCAATTTCAAAGAATGGATTTCTTATAAAGGGTTCTTGGATATTGTCATTAGGCATGAGAAGTGGCTCAATATCGTCTTGATCTTTAAGTGAATTTGGATCAAGTGTTGAGTTGAGGATTCCTTCAATATCTATAACCATGAGGTCAAAGGATGTCAATATGTCTTGGAAAGGACCATTGCTAGACTTTGGTGAAAGATGTTGATCATGCTTTGGAATAAATTCTTGAGATATGTCCTCTAACTCATTTGGTGATGTAGAGACATTTTCAACATGATCATTGGTTGATGGATCATAGATTATGTCAATAGGATCAAATAATTCTAACACTCCTTGAAATAGATCGAATATTGTTGAGGGGTTTTGATCATGACTAAATAGTGACTCTTGATGTAAGTTGATGTGATCGTTGGATAAGGTGGAAAAATCTTCAAGGTGCTCATTGATGGATAGATCTTGATCATTATTTTCAACAATTATGGTGGAGAGGCTGTCAATGTTTTCAACCATAGGATCAAATGATGTTAACATTTCTTGAATTGGATCATTGTTGGGTACTATTGGTGGATTTGGATCATGATTGAAAAGTGAATCCTAATGTATGTTGATTTGATCATTGGATGAGGTATAAATATCTTCAAGGTACTCATTGATGGATAGCTATGATTGATCTTGGAGATGTGATGACTGATCTTCAAGATGGGGTGATTGGGTTTGTTGTTGATGTTGTTGATCTTGATGTTCAACCTCTTGAAATTGGAGATATTGTTCTTGATGTGGTTGTGGACACAACTCAATTCTTTGATGAAATGGTTTAACCAATGGAAGAGTGTATTGATTTTGGGGTGGAGATGTCTCTTGGTGATATGAATCAATGAATTTTCTAAGTATAGCAATATGATCTCGCAAAATTTGATCTTGACACCCTTGATATAGTTGATTTGGTTTTTGTTCAAGAAAATTTGGAATGTATATTTGTGGTGTTTGTATGGGATCATGGACAAATTGATTTTGGACAATGTTTTGATTTGGGATGATGTTTATATTTGGCATTATAGGTTGAAATTGAACATTGTTGTGGTTGGGAATCACATTGCTTTGATTTAGTAACTTTGATTTTGCATAGTGTTAATTTGATTTGGATCAATACATGGAGTTGTTAACATATTGCTTGGACTTTGAACAACATTTGTATGATTAACAAACATATCTATCCCAAAGTTTACCAAGTGTGGATTTGAAATGTTCATGTTTGGTAAAATTGTACTTGGTATATTCACATTTGGCATGTATGGATTTGGTGGGATGATGTTGTTTTGTTGAAGACTCATGCATTGATTGTTTGGTTGATAGATTTTTAGATTTGGAATTTGATTTAAATCTACCATAGGGAAAGGTGTTCCAAAATTTAGATTGGGCATACTCACATTTGTTGTACCATTGAGGTTTGTAGGAGATAATGCTGTCATGTATGGATTGTATAAATGTGAGTTTTGATAATCCCTTGGTTTTGTAAGGCTTTGATAGTTTGGTTGACTTGGATTACTCATGATGTATGAATCAAGTTTATATTCCATGTTCTTTTTGTGATTTGACCTTGTTGATCTATAAGGAATTTAGGACCAATGATGAGATGAAGGATGAAAGGGGTGAATGATATGGGTGTTGAACTTTTAGGAACTTTGGATCAATGCTAGACTTGAGGATTTGATTTTGATTTTATTGATTGGATAATGATCTTGTGAATCCCAAGATGTTAGATGCTTTCTTAGGATGAAATTTTTCAAAAGGTTGATAATTTAACTAAGTGTGTTAGGATGGATTCAGCCAAACACACCTAACTAAACATATGATTTTGATTTGGTTTAAGGATGTACCCAAATCTAGATAATGACGTTTCCAAAGCTCTAAAGTTGTTTTTGGGATGGATTTTGATATATTTTTTGGGATGGATGAAGTGTTTGATTTGATCCTAAATGAACCTAAGAGGGACCTTGTTTACAAGACCAAGATAGTGAAGAACATGCTTTACCCTATGAGTAGCTCAAACCAAAAGATTGATGTTTCACTTGGAAGACCATAAGACAAACACATGTGTGGGGTTTAATTTGAGTTAATCTTGATTAATGAATTGATTTTTAACACATCAACTTGTCTTGTTTAAGTTTCAAACTGAATGTCTATGTATCAATTTCTTTGCATCCCACAAGGTCCATTATGTGGAAATCAAGAGAGTCAAGGCAATAGTTCTCTAATGTTGACTTTAGAGAGAGAAAATTGAGATATAGGCCTAAATATTTAGAAGCCTCTAAGGATATAATCCCTAGGGAAAAGTAGTAATACTTGGACTTTTCAAAGGTGTTTGCTCCTTCTAAAGGGTTTGAAATTTGATGACCTTGTTGAATGATTATTTTCAATATTTTGGATTTCAAGCAATGTATTTAACTGACTCACAGATTGCACAACCCTAGGATAGAAAAGAAAATATTTGTTGAATTCCCACTTGGATTTCTCCAACTGCGCTTATTTAGAGCAGATGATTAGAAGCTTGACCACACTGGCTCCCCTCCATGAAACTCACTTCTATGGGTCAGCCAAGCTTCTAGTTCTCATTAATCTCCCATGAAAAACTCTTCATCTCTACTAAGAACCACAAGTATGTGGGACGACTTTAGAGTTACAACCTCTTGTACCAACAAATAACAGGGTTTTTGGATTTTACATAGAATGGTTCATAATCAGGGTACCCGTTTAGATGGCCACACGAGAGGCAAGATCAACCCATACAAAGAGTATCACCCGCTTGTTCATAGGAGCATTTGTAATGATGAGTTTCCTCAACATTCAAATTTATAGATCGGTTGGGATTAGCTTGGCATTTAACTCATTACTGGTTTGAGTCCTTCCCTTGGGGTGAGTAATTTTTCTAACCAAGACAGGCTCTCTAAAGGTAGACAATAGTGAAAAAGTACATTTGTAGTTTGACTGCCTAATGCACTTAGGAGGGAACACACACAATGCCTTTTCTTCACACTCGCATGATTTTTTCAATTTTAAACCCAAACTTGAAGTGTGGAGGCAATCTTTTGGACAACCTAATATCACTAAAATGCTTTTGATTCTCAAGATCACCGTGAAGTGTGAGAGAAGTGCATACACATTTGAATGATATTAGTTTGTAAAGAAGATTACAAAAACAAAGTAAGTACAAGTTCGTTTTAAATCCTCAAAGGAAATAATGAGTTATTTTTAAAGCACCAAACTTGAGTGTGAAGTTGATTGTTCAATTTTAGTCCCAAATAAAAATTCTAGTAAGTGTCTAAGGTTCAATTTTAACCAACTTGAAAAAGCTTGAGTTGTAGGTTAATTTTATGCCCAAAATAATTCTAGTTGGTCTTAAAGCATGAAAGGAAAATATATGATAGGTTATTTTCCCACGAGTGTTTAAAAACACTATTATAATGAGTATCAAATGATTTTTATTTCACTTCCATGCTCCATGATCCTTGAAAACCTACAATCCAATCTCCAAATGTTAGATGAAATCAAGAAACAAGAAGATATGAGGGTTAGATAAATGATTAAGCATAAAAATCCTAAAAATTAGACCAAGTTTCATTGTGATTTGACACTATGTGAAAATTTGAAAATTTTAATTCTATCAAAGGTAAGAAACACCTACACCATTGCATAGCTTATGAAATTATAAACCATTTAAAAAAAAAGGCTTCAAAAAAGACCTCCGTATGACCAAGATATGGCCATTTTAAGATTGACTATAAAAGCAAAAAAACAATAGCGTCGCCATTTGAACATTGAGGCAATGTCGCTATATAGTGATGTTGGAACGATTGCATCACTATTTGAGGATTTTAGTGTCACTCTACTAAATTCAGCACCACTCTATGGAAAAATAGAGACCACGTTTGCGTCACTATTTCCTCCAACGTCACTGTTTGTCTTTTTAGCATTGCTGCACCCTAGAAAGACAAAAAACATAAAAAATGACAAAAATAGAGAAAAAAAAGTGTTAATTTTGAGATTTCTGCCCTCCTTCTAGCGCCAAATGTAGAATGCTTTTCCTAGACTTTCTCAAACATGAAAAAAAAATCAAACATTAGTCCATAAACAAGTGTAAACAAGCATTCCCTATGAAATTCATTCAAACACAAGAACACAAAATCAAAGCAAAATATCAAGTAATCTACTAATGAAATCCTATTCTAATGCTCAAACTAGCATCCCATGGGGGGTTGGTGCTTATTGGACATGAAAAGAAGCCCTTTCCCAATCCCTTGATAAGCTTGATGGTAGATGTGTTATTCTTGATGCAAAATGCCAATAACCTAGCTATGGATGATGAAATTCTATGCTAACTTGGATGAAATTGTGGATGAAATCACTTTGAACTCAAATGACTATAATATATTTTCTTGAAGTTATGTCCTCAAATCAATATTAAAGGCCTCTATTTATAAGGAAGACAAATTTAAGAGTGAAGAATGGGATGGATGTGGGATTAAAAAAGAGACCAATGGCATTGTGCCACTTGTCAACATGCTAATGAAGGGAGGTGGAGCACATTTTGAACAATGTGCATGTTAAATGCATGTAGGTGAAATTTGAATTTCAAGAGGCGGCTTGTGCAAGAGCGTATGTAAGAGGAATTAATGCCAAGTAAGAGCCTTCAATGCAAAAGTGGAGGAAAAAAGTCCTTTGGGAGGGAAAAGTCAAGTGGGTGGAATATTCAAAAGAATATGCCACATTTGAATGAAAATAGAGGGAATTAGTAAATCAAATAAATTGATTTATATGTGCAACTTGCAAAAGCTAGAGGAATGGAGGATTAGTGTTAGGAGTTAATTAATTTAGGATTAATTAACTTAGATGAAATTAGTTTGATTGTGACATTTAATTTAAATATTTGAGTTTATTTAAATCAAATGAGAGGATATTGGGACATTAGTATTTTAATTAAATATATTGATTTATTTAATTAAAGGAGATGGCATTAGGATTTTAATTAAATAAAATTGATTTATTTAATTAAAGGAAGAACATGAGGATTTTAATTAAATAAGATTGATTTATTTAATTAAAGGAAGAACATTAGGATGAAATAATCTGATAAAGTTCATTATTTGATTTTAGGAGGAAATTAATTAAATAAAGATTATTCAATTAATTGGTTAGTGTGGAAGAAATGATTAAGAGTCAGTGTTAGTTAATCAAGTGCATGATGTCGATCAAGATATTTTGAGTGTTTACAAAAAAAACAATGTTAGAACATAACAGTATGTGAGAAATTGTTAGTAAAGACTTGCTTAGAACATTTATTTTGAATGCCAATTAGACTATTATATAAAGATTGTAATATGAATAATATAGAATGTATGCATAAATTTTAACATTAGTAAGAAAATATATGTGTATGCACATAGACTTGTTTATGTACATACACATACTTGTGACATACCTTCTTTTGGTTTTAGTAAATTTTTAAAAGGAAAAATGCTTAAGATGTTAAGTAGAAACTAGTCATAAGAATGATATGACTGATTGTTGAAATACTATGTGAAGCATAGAATCTATTTTCTGTTTAGAGTTTAAATGTTTATGTTCTTCCTTTGAAGACATTATGGTAGTATATTTTGATTACTTGAACAAAATAGTGATACCTTAGTAGACTAGAACATTTATGGGTAGTTGTTGATAGAGGGTAGATAGCTGTTATCATATAAAGTTACCTTCCAGGATGGGTGCTAAAATGGGTTCAAAGAGTATAGGTTTGCTTTACTAGAACCTATAATTTTTTTTTGTTGCAACAAACTTATTATGCTTGGCCAAGTAATATGGTTCATTATGTATGCATAAATGAACTTTGTAATTTCACTCTACCATTCCTAGCATAGATCTTGCACTTTCTTTTCTAAATTGTAGATAGAAATTGCATGTTGATGTATGAGAATGCACAAGATTCCACCTTGTAGGTTGTTCTCTTGCTAAATTTTTTGTGTAGGGTCAGTCATTCTTCAAGTCGAAAGAATATCAGGGAAGTGTAAGCTTCATGGTTGGGTGGTAAAGTGCTTTAACCATGTTCTCATCCACGAGAGGAGGTGAGCATTGAAGAAGAACCTTAGTTGTTCCTAGAATATCATAGTCTATGATGTATCTTGATGTTATTCATTCATGTACTTGATGAGAAATGTACTATGTAACGATACTATGGCCTTAGGTGCCAAGTAAATCTTGATATTGTAATTTGACTTTTGAAGTGAATATAAGAATATTTGACTCATTTTAAATGGAAATGTGTAGCTATGATTGAATTTCACCACTAGTTATGTATTTTTAATTTGGAGTATATTCATGTGTCATTTACAATAATAATAATTAAGTAATAATTAGGAATGGTTTATTATAGAAGATCATGAGAATCTTATGTGTCTCTCTTCCCCTAGGGAAAACATTATGGAGCAAGACAATAACATCATTGATGAACAAGATTATTCAACCCTTGATCATTCCCCTACCTACGATGAAGTCATTTTGGAAGAACCAATCCTTAATTGTCAAGAAAATTTGGTTGGTAATTCTCCTAAAAACTCTCCTCCTAGGGAGAATATCATAGTGCAAGAAAATGAAAACAATAGTAATGCAGCTTCCTTAGGTGATGGTAAAAACGGGATTCTAGATTTCCCTTTATTATAAATACATAAAACCAAGACCACTAAGGTTATGAATGCACAAGTGTCCATTAGATCCCCCTTGACTACTAGACCTCCTACATACCCCATGGGACATCCTAATAATCCTCTAATTCTTTACCCACCATCACACAAGCAACAAACTTAAAACAAACCTGCACTTATCCTTTACCCACCTAAGAAAAACACCATTGTCATACATATAACATGAGGAATGATCCACAACCAATAAAAACACCTCCAACATCCTTCCCTTTGCCTAATCCCATTTTTCCTAGTGCTCCTTGTCTAACTTTGCATAGTGGGAAGGAGTATGATCTTGTTGAACAACTAAAGAATTCTCCTGCTAAGATATCATTGTGGGACCTTATTCAAGCCTCCCCTCATTATCATAACATGATTCAAAATGATTTAAAACAAGTTTCTATCCCTTCTAATGCACAACCAAATGATATAGTATCCATGATTCAGGGAATAAATATTAACATTGTTTTCCACCAAAGTGAGCTCCCTCCTTTGGAAGTGTAAAAACAAAATGAATCTTTCATAATAATAGCTCAATATAAAAGAATAGGGATAAAGGTAACCCTTGTTGATAATGGATCAACCCTTAATGTGTGTAGTATAACCCTTTTGGATAGGCTTGGCATGGATAAATAAAAAATTCAACCCGACTCTTTATCTATTAAGGGATTTGATAATGTAGGAAAACAATCGCTTGGTGTAATCACTATGCCTATTACATCTAGAAATGCCATATTAGAAACACTGATCCATGTTATGCCAAACGATATTTCATATAACCTCCTTTTAGGGAGACCATGCATTCATGAAATGAATGGCGTGCCTTCAACTTTGCATCGTGTCATGAAATATGTCTACAACAACAAAGTACACATACTCAAAGCCGATCCTAAACCAAACAATTGTTTGAACATTGAGAAAAACAAGGAGAATCCTTTGAAAAAATTAACACCAACTACACAAGTAGAACCAGTACAACAAAAAGACAAAGAAAAACACATTGAAGAAGTCAAGAAGCTACTAGAAGATGATTGGGGTTCCTTAGATTTCACAACATTCATGGGAGAATACAAGATCATAACAAAAGACTCTGAAAAGGGAACATGAAAAGCGGTAATGTCAACACAAAACTTAGAAAACCTTTCAAAAGCATCCACCTCAACCACTTTAAAAGAAGAAACAAATTACACAACAAACTTTGATGAACTTAATTATGAGCAACCATCGAATCCAAAAGAGATGAAGAAAATTTATGGAAAAAGTTATGAACTTATGAAAAAAATTGGATATAGTGGAAAAGGATGTGGTGCTAGAGAACAAGGTATCTATGTCCCTATAGAGCCTCACATGAAAGAAAAGACTAGTGTTCTTGGTTATTGTCCCTCAAAAGAAAGAAACAAGCCTTCACTCAATATCAACACTATTACAAAAGATTCTTCTAAGCCGACTTTAACAGTAGTGCATCCTGAACTGATAGAAATTAATGATCATAATTATTATCCTTTGAAAGACATGAAAGAAGCAAATAAACACTCACTTAACATTAATTTTATCACACAAAACACTAATGATTTGAATTCGTTAGATTTTACACCCTCCTATAAAGGAAAGTATAAAAATTTGCAATCTAAAGAGTCTTGTGAAGTTATGACATTTTGTACTAAGCAAGAGGCATCTTTGTCATAAAACAAAGCAACATCTTCTACTATTGATCAAGAGGGTATCTGGTCGATACTCCTCTAAGATCGTTTGATATCCCTCCCTCCAAGAACATGAAAGAAATTTTACTACAATAATTCATTTTTCACATATCATAGAGTTCATGGTCATTCCACTAATGAATGTAAGGCTTTAAGTAACAAAATTCAGCATCTTGGGGATTGTGGTGCTCTTCCTTGTGTTGAAGCACCTAGTTTCTCTAACTGATACTTACTTTCATCCTATTTGGCTCATCCTTTTCCTGCACTAAGTGGGGGAAAGGGTTTAGGTAGCCTTGTCCTCATATGTCACTTGTCGTTGTCTCTTTTGGCTAGTTGATCACCTTTCATGTACATATAAGAGCAAGCTTGGGATGTGGATGACATGCCTTAAGTTGACTCACATGTGACATACTTATTCATGATGTAGTTCGATTAAGAAACATATTACTTGGCATAGGGATTTCCGAGTAAGCTCTCATGTCTTCTACTTTAAAGTAATTTATCACAATAATGGTCTTAGCAACCATTTTAAAGTGGGGGGCATACATCAACACTCATGTTTCATTGTGAGATTTTCTTTCTTCTGGCGATGTGTCCTTTTCTTGGTGGTGTTATTGGGCTTGATTTCCTCTCAGAGCGTGATATTTATTTGACTTTTCCTCTCTTGGATACATTAGGCACAATTCTCCCTAAGAAGAGACCTTACACGAACTAAGAAAAATCCATTTGAACATTCCTTACACTATTTTGTATTTACAATTTTGGTTATATGGCCACCTTGCATAACACACTTTGCATGTGTTCGAGTAAAGATTTTAACTTAATTATGTTAATTAAGTTACCTTTATTTCTCTCTTAAAATTTCACTTTAGTTTGCATATTGTGACATTTAATAATTATATTAATTATTAAATGTCTACCTATTAGGGTTACTTTTAGGTTTTGCATGATCTCCTTTTAAGGATTGATCTTTGTAATTATTTCAATTTAGTCAATGCAATCTCTCTTGAAGCTTGCAGAGCATCCTTAATTTTTTGTCTCCATCTCTTCCTTTCTGTGACAGGTTATTTGCATGCAAGTGATCTTCGGGGTATGTGAAGTTTAATTTCTCAACTTCTACATGGTATTAGAGCTCCAGACCTGCTACTTCTTGTTCGTGTTTTGAAAGATTTTTTGGAGCTTCAAGGGTTTGGGGTTTTCCTTTTTTGATCTAGGAGATGGGAATTTTCAGTGCATCTAGGGTCAAATCAGATTTCTCCATTGAATCCAAAACTGCCGGAATAGTCAAAATTGACCTTTGTTTCGTCAAATTTGGCTTCCGTTTGTCAGATCTGTGAGGGTTTGAAGAAAGGTTTTTTTTGCCAGATCTAGGGGTGCTCAAATTTTTAGAGAATTTTGAGCCCAAATGGACCTCACCATTGCATTCAAAGTGGCCAAAAGCCTAAAGATCGACTGTAAACTCGCCTATATTTGATCCAGTTGATTTATGAGGAATTTTTTTTGTCTTCAGACCCGTACGGTCTCGCCTGCATGAATTTCAAGGTATTCATAAAAAAATTGTCAATTTTTTTTATTTTTCTGCAAAATATTTTTGCAGTTTTTGCTATAGTAAATTTTTTTTAAAAACTTCAAATTTTAAATGCTTTTTTGAAATATTGTTTTTCATAAACAAAAATAAAAGAAGGAAGGTATGCCTATGCAGGGTACTGCGCAGGTCCGTACCTGCGTAGACTTGCGTACCTTCCTTATGGAGTTGTGGGGTGGCCCACGTGCCCCCCCACCATTTGTTTTTATTTTTTTAAAATTAAATGTAAATTTTTTTTTTTAATTTTTTTAAAAAATAATTTTTTATGTAATAAGCCCAGTTGTGCAAATCCACTGACGGCCATTTGGCCATCAAATTTACCCAAATTTTTGCTACGATGGTCTTACGATCGACAAATTTAATCCATCACTGTATTTTCCCCCCTTTGGAGCTGTTTTCTTCCAGAGGCCGTAACTTGGGCATAAGCTATTGTTTTTTGGAAAATGAGATATCGTCGAAAAGCTGATTCCATCAACTTTCTAGTGGTGTGGGTCTCATCACTTCATTTTTCTATTGGTGCATTCTATATCCAGTTGAATTCAAATGAGATGTTTTCAGTCCTGAGCTCGTAAATTTTGACCAGTTCTCTATTTTTGTGATCTCAGCAGTGTTGGAACCTTCTTTAAGAGCTCTTCAGTTCCATCCATGCAATTTTTCCATATTTCACTCCAGGTACATTTTATTTAGTTTTTTGTGTTTCCACACTCTGGTGAATTCCTAGACATATTAGCTCTTGGGAACTTCTTGTTTGCGTGGGTTGCTTCCTTTTTAGCTATTCTTCATGTATTTCTAGTCTTGTGTCTTTTTATGACATTATGATCATCATTTGTAAGAAATCTTATATGCAAACGCACTGAGATAAAGTGCCACACTATTGTACATGTATTTTGGGGATTTTTCACATAAGGTTGTGCCATATTTTGTACTCACACTGTATTATAAAGTGCCATGGGGGGGTTGTGTAGTGCTTTTATTTTTTCCATCACACCTTTGTCTGGTGAGTGTCCCTCCACGACAATAGTGGATCCATATGATTCCAGCCTCATGCATGTGTGCTTTGTTTTGCACACCACTTTTTCAGTTGCAGGTTCTTTCTTGTGCACTTTCAGATGTTGTTTCTTCTCCTTCATGAACTACAGGGTGTTACACAACATTTCAGTGGATCTGTCAGGCTCTCCCAGTCAGCATTATGGGGGGTATTATACTGTTCATGCTAATGCTTCCTTGGTTTTTCCTTGGAAGGAATCTTCCATTCTTAGTTGATCAGTGTTTTTTAGACTATTGGTACTTGTGCCATCTGTATCTTCATTCCAGGTGTTTTCCTTTGTTTTTCGATCTGATTCGAGTAGTGTCATTTGGGGAACTCATGCAGATTGTTGTCTTCTTGATCCTGATCATCCTATCTTCAGAGCAGGTTCTTCAACACCATATCAGTCATCTTTTGGGAGTTGTTTGCAACTTCTTCTATTTCAGTGATGTTCTTCATGTCTTGTGCATCTCTTTTTGGAGTAGATTTTTTCCCATGAGGTTTTTTCTATTTCTCCACTTTACAGAGATTTGGTTGTATTCGGGTACCTCATCAGGCCTAGTTGTCAGGACCCTTGTTTGCTTTCATGCATTGTAGTTACCTTTACGTTCTTGCACATGTTTGTAGCTGCACTCTTGCTCATCTTAAGGGGGGGTGTTAGAGTAAAGGTTTTAACTTAATTATGTTAATTAAGCTACCTTTATTCCTCTCTTAAGATTTCACTTTAGTTTGCATATTGTGACATTTAATAATTATATTAATTATTAAATGTCTACCTATTAGGGTTACTTTTAGGTTTTGCATGATCTCGTTTTAAGGATCGATCTTTGTAATTATTTCAATTCAGTCAATGCAATATCTCTTGAAGCTTGCTGAGCACCCTTGCTTTTTTGTCTCCATCTCTTCCTTTCTGTGACAAGTTATTTGCATGTAGGTGATCTTCAGGGTCTGTGAAGTTGGATTTCTCAACTTCTACAACATGCCTATGGAGCCATCTTGTTTTTTCATGAGTTCCAAGAATGTACAAATTTTTGCTTGCCTTATGAAGCTCAAAGTTCATTATTTGTTCATGAGCTCCAAGCATACAAATTTTTTCTTATCTCATGAAGCTTGAAGATCATTTTTGCATGATGCCTTATAAAACTTATTAGGAGGTATAACTTTGTTATGGTTGGATGGGAAGCCGAACGAGGGCATGAATTTCCCTTAGCCACTCACATGTGTGTGTGAACACATATTGACTATGTGTGTATGTGTCTCACTTGGATTTCTCACCCAACAGACAACCTGAAGTTTCGTTGCCTCAGAGTGAGTGTGCATTTTTTGGCAACAACCTAGATATGATCCACATCGTGTTGGAAAAATAGTCGAAGCTTGATCCACCTCTTTTTATTTTTTCTTGTTTTTGTTTTTTCTTTGTTTTAGTTATTGACATTGCATGTTTGTGTATCTTGATGCTGCATATCATACATCTTGTGCGTGTCCTTTTGTGCTTTTTGTTAGTTTGACGTAGGATCTTGGATCTTGGGGGCTTGATCACCTCCTTAATATTTGTTATCCTAGACCATCCACATTGGTACACTTGGACCCCTATTGAATGTCTACTTTAGTGTGAGTTTGAAGCAAGTTCATCCTCTCACTAAAGTGGGGGCTAAATGTGGCAACGGAAAAAGTATCCCTTTTTCTTTCTTGTTTGGGCCCTCCTTGTTAACTAAGCTTAATGGTGCCTTGATCTAGTGTTGTAATGTGTTTGAAACATTCACATTAGGTCTTGGGCCCTTGTGAACTAATGAAATTAAAATGGTACCTTTCTAAAGTGTTGTAACACACTTTCACACTTTTTTTAGGTTTTATTAATTAACTGAACCTAATAAACCTCTTTTTAACCTTGATCATGCCTTATTTAGAGTGTTGTAAAGTGTTGTAACACACTTTCACACTTTTATAGGGTTTTCATAAATATTTGGGCTTCTTTATGCTTTAATTGGACTTATTTTACATCCACAAGCCTCATTTAATGCTCTTTTTGAGGATAATCCTGACACAAATCAACATCCACTCATAATTTAGGTGTTTTCATGTTGTGTAGTGCAAATTTGGTGGTCTAGGATTCATTCGCCACCTTGGGTGAATGAGTCCCACTTATTTTTTTGAATCTCAAACCTGGTTTCACACCTTTCTAAGCATTTTTAAAAATGGTCCAATAAATTATGCCTTATGGGACTCATTTGCCACCTTGGGTGAATGAGTCCTGTGTGGCCCAAAATAAAAATTAATTCAAATTCTTGGTGGGATTTTATCCTCCTAGATATGATGTCAGCTTATAGTGTTGTAATTTCAAGAATTCTTGCATAATTAAGTATAAATACAAGTTTCTTTCACTCATTTTCACCTAAGCATTCAAGAGATCACCTAGCAAGTTGAGTTAGAATCCTTATAGAAAGTTTGAGTTCACAAGAGAATTCAAGTGTTAACAAGGGAATTCAAGAAAAAAATTCTTCATCAATTATTGCATCAATTCAAGATCCATCATCATGTCAAGGATATCAAGAATCAAGCATGTTATTGAGCTAGTGTTGTGATGTAGCATTCAAGAATGCATTGTTCTACACCTATTTCAAGATCAAGATCTACATCCTTCATGGCCATTTCATGATGAGTTGTAGATTTACAAGACATCATATACAAGGCATCATTTAAGGTATCATTGTTCATGTTTCATGTCCTTGTTTCATTGTTTCATCATTTGGTTTAATTACCTAAATAGGGTTTGACCAAGGAAAACCCCTATTCACTAACAATCAACAATTTTTTCTCCTCTTCACATGTGTGATTGCAGATCTAGGTGTCTTGGAGCTCAAAAGATCATTGAAGATTAGGTTACAAGCTTGGATAAAGTTATTGGAGTTGTCCCCTCATTTGCAAGGTTGTAATCTTCACTAAAAAGTCACTTACATCCCTGAAAGTAGGGTTTTAGATCCAAAAAAAAGGGGAAAAAAAAGAGTGGATATCGAAGACTAGATTCAACCTTTAAATTTCCAGAAAACCCTAACTAAAATGATTCTCCAGAAGTGGTGAATGAGTTCCACTATAGGTGTTTTTCAAGGTTTTTGCAGATTTAGATACCCTTTTTCTAGAAACCTATTTCTGCGCAGAAACCTTGATCTAGGATTGATTCACCTAGAATGGAAAATGAGTCCTAGTAGGCCTAAATTTGAGGTTACTCAACATTTCAAGCCTCCATTCAAGCTCTCTTAGGTTTCTAGGTGCTCCTCTATATTTTTCCAGTTTGTTGTTTTGATTTATTTGCACTTATAGTTCATTTTGTGAAGTTTTATGCATCATTGAGTTCAATCATTAGATATTGCATTTTATACATTTTTCCAAGCCCTAGCTTGGTGGTAATCCCCTCAATTAATCTCTAAACATACCCTAGGATAGTCCCTTAACAAATCTCTTTCTCCCATTATCATCATTTGATTGAGATCTCTTGGGCATCCTTGAATGTAGAGTATAGAAAGCTTATTGCCCTAGGTCCTAAAACCCCTTAGTGGTGACAATTTTCTATCCTACACATAGCTTGAATTGCAAGCGACTAGACAGTTAAATTTCCAAAATTATTTTGCATTTAGAAGTTTGGATTTATATATAGATGAGATGCTTAGTGTGGGGAATGCAAACAATTTGCAGTTTAATTTAAATAAAATAAATGTTACATTATTGTGTGCGTATTATATCCCAAAATTTTATGTCAATCATGTTTCCTCATTGAAATGTGAGTGTTGCATGGGAAATGCTTAAAAGAATCTTGATGAAGGGTGATATTGCATCCTTTTAATTATCCTTCTCATAATTGATTTGTGTTAATTTTAGGATGATTTCTGCAACACTACATCAGTATCATTTATCTCCCAAAATAGAACAAGAGCCTTTGGATCCTTGGTAATTAGATCAGATATATTTGGAAAAGAACATAATATTTATGATTTTACATTAGAGTATTTCTCCTTTTAAATCATGTACCTTTGTTCAGTTGTGAAGCATCGTTGTATAGTTGGGTTTCATAAGGTTGTGAATAAGGAACATTGTTATTGTAATATTTTTCACTCAATATAATATACCATACAAAATGCAAAGGCGAGGCCATAATAACATAGAAATGACCATTAGGCTTCCCAAATTTTGTAATGGAATTGTTGTTCTGTAAACAAAATGTGTTTTGCAATGTAGAAGCCTCTTTACAAATATGATTTTTCCTTGTTTCCCATTTTGGAGGTTTAGAAACACAATGTTTTGTCAATTGTGTAGATGCTTATTTCAAAAAGACACACCCATGTACATACAAAAATGTATAAAACCATACATAGAAACATACGTAAAAACATACATAGAAACATACATAACATGATGAGACAACATAGTGCGGGGCCCGCTAGATGGGGGATAAAAGTGATGAAACTAGTAGACATGACCAAATGTCAGGGAAATGGTAGGTAGGAGTTAATGACGCCATCAGGTCAGTTTCCCGACCTCCTGCCGGCTGATAAAACTGGGTCCCATGGCTTGTGATAGAAGTTTTGTTTTTAGATCTTTTTTTGGTTGTGGGAAAATTAGAGGCAGACTGACATGTGCATTTTTAGTTTGGAGAAAGAAGGGTGAAAACACTTAGTGTTTCTAGTCTGCACATTGAAAGATGAAGGTTGGAGTGCACATGGAGGAGTTGGAGGAGAAAACCGACCAAATCAAGGTGAGGGGTACTAACCAGTAGTGTTGCAAAGGGTTTTACAACACTATTTGGGTTGCTTGTTTCTTAACACTTAGGGTTTTCCAACATGATTTTTTACAAAACAAAATGAAGTGTGTACTATGAAGTACACTATGTATTGACGGTTAATAGAGTCCTCCTTAAATTCAAAAAATGTGCTATTTGATAAAATAGAGCCCCATCTATACATTTTTATATCTTCATTTCAAGATAAAGCTTGGGTATAAGTAAAGGCATGCTTCAAAACACATTGTGTTTTCCAACTTGCACTACACAACGTTCACCACTTTCAACAAGTATATTTATTATTTCCAATAACAAAAAAAATTGGTGTTCTTGCTATTTGTAATGCACACCCATATATACGAGTTTAAAAACCAAAAGGGCTTGGGTATGTTGTGATGTGGAGGTTGACAAATGCAATGTGTTATGAAGCATGCAATTTGTTATATACTTGAAATTTAAACACAACAATGGAAGGTGTGATTTTGAAGACATTCATACTATTTTATAAAACTCCATGTTGCAAAACCATATGTGTTAAGAAGCAAGCAACCCACTGTGAGAAAACCATTTACATTTAAACAAGGAGATTCAAATAATTGAAAACCCACATTGAGTTTTCAATTAATACCTCTGCTATATATCTGCAGATGGGAAAACCCTTGGAAACCTGTCAATGAATACCTTGTTATTTATTCTGCATGGTTTCTGATTTCTATAAATGTTATTAAGTTATTTCACTCATATTTCCATAATGGGTTATCAGTTAGTTCATTCGGCAATCACAAAATTTCAAAACCAGTGGACGGGAGGAAACCAAAATTTAAAAACCCTCAACACAAAAACACATAAACAACTTTGCATTTCAAATGAAAATCCCTTTTCCCAAGGAAAACCCTTTGTTTTCCCATCAATAAAAACCCATCTTCGCAATGAATAACCGTTAATTTCTTCATAGTTCCTAGGCATAATGGAAAAATGGCATATATTTCTAGTGGATAAACATACCTGCTAGCTAGCTAGCTGATCGCGCCTGTCAAATGTGTTTTTGTATGGAGGGTGGCTGCACTGCTTCGGCCTCTGAACACCTACAAATCCTTCCCATTTCTCTCTAGAAACCTACAAAACATTAGCATGGAAAAATGGCGATGAAAATGGGACCTCATCTGGGCTCTTTGCTATTTGCAAATAATGGTTTTGAATGCCACATTTTGTGCTTTTTATCCATTCCAAAATATGATTTTTAAAACATGATGACTGTTATGATGCATCTAGCATGCATTTTTGTAGGGAGAATATCCTCGTCCCAATTGCAGAAGGTGATCTTGTAAAACCACATGGCTTACACATGATAGCGTATTTCCCTTCTTCAGGGATAAGACATGTCTAATTATGTTATCATGTCGAAGACATATATTTTTTCAAGGATAATAGCTTGATTTTACTATATTTTGTAGGGAGATTAGCTTTTGCCCTACAATTGGATGTGGCAATTCTCCCTAGAAGAATGCTTGTCAAAGGAATCATAACATACAAAAATGCATTAAAATATACAAAAATACATACACCACATGATGGGGCAGTGTATTATGGAAAATAATTGGAGGTTGGAAAACATTGTGTTGTGAGTTCTTTCATTCTACACGTTGAAAGCTGAAGGTTTGAGAGCACAGGGTGGAGTTGTAGGCACAGGATATATAAAACCATCCAAATTCAACTAAGGGGTGAGTAAAAAATTGGATCATTACTTGCCAAGGGTTTTAAAATGTTATTTGGTTTGTAGGTTTAATAACACCTAGTGTTTTCCAACCTATAATTACACATTGTTGGCCTTGTCATTGCATGAAAAGGTTGACCTATCAATTCCTGATACAAGCATTAGATAAGACCTTTATAAAAACTTGACATTTCATGACAACTGGGAATCTTATGCATCATAACTTCATCATAGGAATCCATCATAGAATCGTCATATAAGAATCCCTCAAACATTCCAAAACATGTCAAGGAATCTCTTCCCAAAGTGGGATTCCTACATTTCCTTGTGGTGACCACAACATCCTTGTCACCTTCCATGTCACCTTCCAACATGTCGACAACTCATCGTGCCAAGTCATTAGATGAAAAATAAATGAGCAAGGAATTACAACATATGCATTATTAAATTAATAAATTAATTCTAAGAAATTATAAAGGTTGATACACCTTAATTCCCAACATAAGGAAGAAGAGTTTTCCACTCCTATTAATTGGCTCTTTGTTGTCCATGTGATTGTGACCTTCATTCCAACATCCTATGTTGATCCTCCCTAGTAGGTATTGGTTTTTTCTTTAAGATTAGTTGAGATACAAAAATAAGACCCAAAACTTCTAATGGATCTAAATAGCCTTGATTTTGAGTTATGATTCAAAGTTGTGATCATAATAGTGTGAGTTCTATTATTTTCTAGAAAATTTCTTTGCACCTAATAAAATTTCTTTTGATATAATGTAATACTAAAAAATAACTCATCAAGAAAACTTGAATAATTATTTTGATACATAATCATGGGCATGCACCCTAACAATGCACAACGTGCAAAGACTCACATTAGCAATTTGTCATGTAGGGTAGCATATACACCTATGTGGTGTCACTCCCTAATACTTATTTTAGAAGTGAAGTATGTGGAAGACACTATCCAACCATGAGAAAAGGCTTACAAGTTATTACAAACACATAAAACTTTCTAATAATTGATTAGGATGATATAGGCCTCCATTACAAACACATAACACTTGCCAATAATTGACTAGGATGATATAGGCCTCCATTCTTTTGAGGTAAATTCATAGGGACTAGGGACTAAGGATTTAGGGTCATCCTAGTTCTCAATTTGATAGAGATATTTAATTTAATGAGGATATAAACAACACCCTTGATACATTGAGCTTATTAACATTTCACATTTAAAGAAAATAAATTGTTAGCCATTTTATTTCACTAGCCTAGGTTATTAACATCATCAACATTGTCAAAGCTACACTTGATCCTAATTTTAATTAGTTAAATTGAAAGGTGATAAAGTTATTTTATTTGCAACTAGCCTAGGTTATTAGCATCATTAGCATTTCCAAGGCTACACTTGATCCTAACATTAATTAGTTAAATTGAAAGATGATTAAGTTATTTTATTTGCAAAATGGTGGTTAGTTGTGTATAATTATCATAATAATCTTCTTACAATTAATTGATTTTTTTTGAAAACCTAAAGATCCACATAATGTTATAAGAAATCAATTTTTTTTTGTTACTTTAATTATAAAATTATTTTTGTTATAACTTAAGTTAAAGGGGCCTAGTCACATGGTCCCTATCATTAATTTGTTATTAGAATGGAATTAGTTTATGTAATTTAAATTTAGTAAATTAGGGTTCTTAATGGAATGTGCATTAAACCCCATCAATTGAATGAGACTTAATGTTGGCCCTTGTATCCTAAGGCAACTAAGAGGAACCCTAATCCATCATGAAGTCAAATAAAAGAATATCTCTCACACTTTACTACCATCATTTTTGTATGCAGGTAGGAGGATCTATGAGGAGGAAACAACTACCCTCCTTTGTTGTTACAAAAACCAACAAGTCCTCCCCCACCCCTGCACCCCTCAATTTTTTGGTATACATATATTTAGAATATTTTATATTCTCTTTAAAAAAAAGGAAAATTCATTTTATTTCAACACATACATAGGTATATTCATATACAAATTTAACATGAAAATGTTATTTTTTGAATATATCAATTTATTGGTGTATATATATAATTTTATTTTAAACATAGATATATTTGTATTTATACTAATTTATTTTGATCAATAAATACAAATATATAAACCCACAATAATAATGGTGGGCTATTTTGGTTTTAATATAATATAGAATATGAAATAATACTATGATACCACTTGGTGAAATAATATTAATAAGGAGAAATGGAACAATTTAATATAGGAATAAAATCACTTGGGAGTTACTTCAAACCCCCAAGAAGAATATTGTTTCCTTAATATTATCATCCTTTAAACATTCTCACAATGATGGTGATAAAAATGCTCAATAAAATCACATGCACAATGATAGTATAACTTGCTAGTTGCAAAATGGCGAAGTTTTCTTCAAAATTGTAGAGTTGGTGTTAGATAGAGTGAAGAATAAAATTCTTTATACAAAAGAGGCAAGCCAAAATGCTTTTTCTTGGCATGTTTTCTTGTAGGTTCCAAATTGTTAGTTGGAAGGTAACAATCTAATAACGATTGGAACCACAAATTTTCATGGGATGCTAACATGTCGTACAAACATTGTAATTGGAATATTTCTATATAAGAGGGCTAAATTTAGGATACAATGTAGTGTGAAATTACAAGGATGTGTAGTTTTAAAGACTACAATAGGATTAAGACACTTGTCATGATCTTAATTTTTTTGAGGGTTTCATTTGAATTTTTATCTTTGTTTATGTACTAAGACCATCTTTTTGTATTGTAATAATTTTGTATGGTTTATTTTTGGAAATATAGCAATTAGATCTCTATCACATCTCTCTTGTGGAAGGGATGTGATCTTACCACTTTTGAATTTATTCATTACTCCAACAATCGTAATTTTTTGTGGAATTTTATGTTGAATTATGAAAAAATCTTTGCTTCATCGCTAGAGTGTGGGTTTCTTGGTTATTGAAAGATTTTTATGACATTTTTATGAAAATATTCCTTCTTATCAATTTGAAAAGTTTTTTCTATTTTAGATCAACTCTATGGATGAGATCTTGGCAAGGCATTATTTTCTTTATTTGGAAAATTTGAGTTTTAAATTTCCTTTCCTTATACATGAGATTGGTTGAGATTAGGGTTGATTTTTAATGGGACAACTTGTGACATTAAAAATAA
>VDFB02000015.1:288055140-288184630 GCA_007258455.2 Sequoia sempervirens
TACATTATCCCAAAGAGCCAAGAGTGGATCACTATTCTACCATGTGTAAATGTTGTAGGTCAAAACTTCCAGGTTTTTATTTGTTCAAGAGCAAAAACCATGTGCAAAACTACATAGCCAACAGTGAGGCAGGAGCATTGATGGCCGTTCAACCTCACGCATAGATGACCAAAGATATTTTTATCAAATGGATCAAGTTCTTTGCTATGAAAGTACTTGGGGGTTGCTCACCCACTCATAGACACCTCTTGATATTTGATGGCCATGGCAGCCATGTAGCATCCTCTACCATTACCAAAGCAAGGGAGCTTGGTATTGACTTGCTCACCCTACCAGCGCACACATCACACAAGCTACAACCTCTTGATGTGAGTGTTTTCTTGTCTTTCAAGTCTAACTTCAAAAAGGAAAGAACAGATTTTAGTATTAGACATCCAAATCTAGAGATAAGATGGGAAGAATTGGCTACACTTGGTAGCCTAGCTTTTCAAAAGTCATTGACTATTTCAAACATATCAACTAGCTTCAAGAGGATAGGTATTTGTCCCTTTGATCAAAATTATTTGGAGAAGGACATGAGGGTTAGTGAGACTTTCCAGTTTGCTGCCCTAGAGGAAGCATCGACTACTACAAACATTCTAAGCCTATCCAACAATGGTTTGGTAGTGAATGAGGGTGAGTGTAATGATGGAACTACAAAAGTTGGAGATCAGCAAAATGGGATGCATGGTTAGTATGTTCTGCAATTACCCATCTTCATTTCTAATCAACTGAATTATATGCATGGTTCATTTGTTCTTCAATTACTCTCAAACTTACATGTTTGAATTTGTTGTTTCAAATTCCAATGAACCACTTGAAGCAACAATATTGGGAGAGGAGAATACTATTGGAGACATATCTCTTTCCCTACCAACTCTACCCGAGTAGCCCTCCTAGCTCTTAGATGGCATTGCTAATCTTGGTATGGATATGCATGTAGAGGAAGAACAAAGTATTGCAATGCCATCTCCATTGCACAACATGGGTTTGAATACGTTAGTAGATTTCTATGCTGATTGTGGAGATAGTGATGGTGAGTAGTTAGGAGGTAGATTGGATGCTACAAATAGTGAGATTCCATAAACAAATAATGCCGATTTGATTGAGCCTTTGGGAGGCCAACCAACTTCACACATCTCACAATTCTTGAAGCTACCGGTTCATGTAGTGAAACATAAGACTAATAAGGTAGCTGACTGTGGGATGAAATTGCAAATAGGATCCCAACTCCTAATTGCTGATGACTACATGGAATTTCTAAGTGAGCAAGAGGAAAATAAGAAGGAACTAGAAGAACTAAAATTGAGGAAGAAGCAATAGCTTGCAGAGCATAAGATAGAAAGGATTACAGAATTAGAGGTGAAAAATATTATGAGAATTGAAAAGGAAAAGCAATGACTAGTAGTAGAGGCTGAAAAGGAGCTACAAAAGAAGAAGGACAAAAAAAGGGAGGAGAAAAGGAGAGAAAAGGAAGCTTCCAAAAGGGAGAAAGATTTGGAGAAGACACAAGCAAATGCTGCAAAGGAGAGGTGACTCAACAACCCTCTAAATCCCTTGCCTGACCATCATAGGATTTTCACAAATTTTGTGTCTATTCAATGCCCCCATTATTGTCCATCACCTACCCAAGTTACCATCCAAACATTTCAGAGTTGGAGTCTTTCTCATTTGCAGTCCTATACACTCTCACCTAGACAAACAACTACCCAACCATTTAAGATTTGGAGTCCTCGTTTACAGTCCTATCAACCCTCACCCACCCCAAGCATAATCCAACCAACTCAATCTTGGATTCCTTCTCTGTCACATGCCACATCCAACTCACAATATAGCTTGGCATCAAATTTCTATTTTCCTACATTTTTCAATTGATTTGAATGTTTGGTTGCTACTTTTTTGTTGTGAAGTTTTTGATGAATTCGAAATGATGTTTGATTTTTTTTTTGAATGTTTGTAACTTGAAACAATAGTATGGATTGAATACAAACAACATATTCCATCATGTTACTATTTATCTCTGCAATAGGAAACATATGCATCTATCTATCTCTACGACAAGAAACTTATGTATCTATCTATCTTTGCAATAGATAGTTGTATATATATATATATATACATTAACATCTATACATCTAATTGAGTTCAATGATAATGAACAAGGCTATAGGAAACATATGTATCTATCTATCTTAATATATACATATATGTATTATAATGTTGTATCATATTGTTGTTTGAAGTTATTTAGAAATTTTAGTATGTTGTATTAGAAAGGGTTGCAAATATTGATAACATAGTGTTGTTTGAAGTTATATATTAATTTGATAATGTTGTATCAGAAAGTGTTATACTATATGAAGTTATATTTGAGTATGCTATTTGAGAAATGGTATTAACATAATTAGGAGTCAACATAGACATATACATATACATATGTATATGCATATGCATATACATATACATATACATATACATATATGCATATGCATATGCATATGCATATATATATATGCATCATATGCATATGCATATACATATACATATATTAATATGCATATACATATATGCATGTGCATATGCATATGTTGACTCCTACCTATGATAATACCTTTTCTCATACAACATACTCAAATATAACTTCATATAGCATATGCATATACATATATGCATATACATATATGCATATACATATGCATATGCAAATACACATATGCATATGCATATACATATGTGTATATGCATATGCATATACATACACATATATGCATATACATATGCATATACATATAGATATGAAACAATGATAGAAAGTGTAACAACAAATTCATACATGTAAGATTGAGTGTAATTGATGAAAAAAATAACCATGCATCTAATTGAGTTGATTGGAAATGAACACGGGTCTTTGTGCAATGAAATAAAGTATGCATGTTATACTATCACATCCCCAAATGTTATTGACAGAAATCAATCAATGATACAATGCGTAATAAAAAAATAGACATGTATTATATAGTGTAATTGATGAACAAACTAACCATGCATGTATTTGAGTTGATTGCATATGAACAAGGGTCTTTGTGCAAGGAAACAAAAAAATGCATGTTATACTATCACATCCCCAATTACAATTCACACAAATCAAACAATGATAGAAAGTGTAACAAAAAATTCATACATGTAAGATTGAGTGTAATTGATAAACAAACTAACAATGCATATAATTGAGATGATTGGAAATGAACAAGGGTATTTGTGCAATGAAACAAAGTATGCATGTTATACTATCACATCCCCAAATGTAATTGACAAAAATCAATCAATGATACAATGTGTAACAAAAAAAATAGAAATGTAAGATTTAGTGTAATTGATGAACAAACTAACCATGAATCTATTTGAGTTGATTGCATATGAACAAGGGTATTTGTGTAAGGAAACAAAGAATTCATGTTATACAATCACATCACCAATTACAATTCACACAAATCAAACAATGATAGAAAGTGCAACAACAAATTCATTCATGTAAGATTGAGTGTAATTGATGAACAAAATAACCATGCATCTAATTGAGCTTATTGGGAATGAACAAGGGTATTTGTGAAATGAAACAAGGTATTCATGTTATACTATCACATTCCCAAATGTAATTGACAGAAATCAATCAATGATACAATGTGTAACGAAAAAATCAGACATGTAAGATCTAGTGTAATTGATGAACAAACTAACCATGCATCTATTTGAGTTGACTGCATATGAACAAGGGTATTTGTACAAGGAAACAAAGAATTCATGTTATACTATCACATCCCAAATTACAATTCACACAAATCAAATAATGATAGAAAGTGAACAACAAATTCATACACGCAAGATTGAGTGTAATTGATGAACAAACTAACCATGCATCTAATTGAGCTTATTGGAAATGAACATTGTGAAATAAAACAAAGTATGAATGTTATACTATCACATCCCAAAATATAATTGAAAAAATAAATCAATGATACAATGTGTAACTGAACCATAGATTTTTGGGTTCCTAGGACTTCTCTTGCACTTCTAGGGGTTTTCACCTAAAAGGAGAGAGGTAGGAACCTAAAATGCTAATGGTTCATTCAAATTATGTTATGTGAAATGTTTTCTAATCTAAATGAAGTAAACTAAATTAAATTGAATGATTTAAATGAGTGAAAATGAATGAAAAACTAAGTTTTAAGCTATGTTTGAAAACATACTGTGATATGCAAAAAATGAAGTAAATGAAGAAAATATGCAAAACAGAAAAAAAAAGAGGAATCTGAGTGCACCTGGGTAATGTTTGATGAATATGGAATGCTGTGGATGCTGACTAAGATTACTGAATTTTCACAGTGGGACTCATTTTCCCATGGTGGCGAATCAGTCCCCCTCTTGGTGAAAAAGTGTTGGAAGCAAGTTTTTGACTGTCAGGATCCAAAATCTGACAAAATTCAGATTTTCAATCCTAAGGTGGGACTCATTTGCCACTGGTGGTGAATCAGTCCTCTCCCAAATTTCTAAAAAATTAAGGGACAACTTTGCAACACCAAATCTGGAAATCACTAATTGTCGAGTTGCTAAAGTCAATTCTATAGGAAACAGGCATAAAACCTTCTCCAAGCTTGAAATATGAATGAGTTGACTTGAAGCACCTAGTTGAATTTTAAACCAATCTTCAACACCAAAAATCTTGTTAAATCCGCACAAAAAAGGCTGCAAACAAACATGCAATAGGGAAAAAATGGTTGAGGGTTAGTGAATAGGGGTTTGCCTTAGTCAGACCCCACTTTTGGTAATCAAACCCTTAATGAAATAATGAAATACAAGAGAAAGATAAACTAATAACATGCAATTACTATCAACTTACCAAACTCTTGATGATGCAAATCTAAAGTAATGTCAATGGATGCTTCAAAGTGCTTGAATAATGCTTGAATTGATGTTGCAAGATGATTGAATGCTTGAGTGAATAGGTGGATGAGTGAACTTGATGAATACTTGAATGAATGGGGGTTGAAATGAGGTGAGAATCATTTATTTATACAATCTTGTTCCTTAGTTACCCATTCATACCTCATCACAGACTGACATCAAGTGTTTTCGAATAAAAACCCTAAAGGAAAATTAAAAAAAAATGAATTTGGGGCCAAGGTGGACTCATTCACCACCCATGGAAAATGGGTTCCACCTAGGACTTGAAAATGGGTGTTAGGAAATATGTTGTATTTAATGTTGTTTGTCAGGATAATATTCAAAAATACACTTAATTAAGTCATATGAGGGCATAAAGGGACCAAATAAAGCATGAGAAAGGGATAAATAGTGAAGATATGCTTAGAAGAGTGTGAAAGCTTGTTACAAGACTTTACAACACTTCAAAATAGGACTTGATAAGTGATGAAAAGGTGATTTTTAGGTGAATTGTATTGAATAGAGTATAGAAGAATGTAGAAATGTCTTACAATACTTCACAACACCTTCACAAGATGTCGTTCTTTGAATTTTAGTACATAAATATGCATGTTCAGGCCATATTACAACATAAAATTAGAGAAAAATAGTTCAAACACCATGAAACAAGACCTAAAAGGCCATGAAAATGACAAAGGGATATTTTTCTATGGCACACTTATCCCCCCACTTTAGTGAGAGGATGAACTTGCTTCAAACTCACACTAAAGTAGCCATGAACATCGAGAGGTGGGTTCACATGCGCTTATGTTAGGAAGATGGAATAAAAATGATCAAGAGGGATGATCAAGCCCCTACGATGAAGATCCAATGGAAAACTAAACATAAGAACAAAGGAACACACAAGTGTTGAGAAGAATCAGATGAAGCTTTGATCGTTAGTCCAACTAGTTATGGATTAGATCTAGGCTGATTGTTTGAAAAAGAGAACGTGTACTCACCTAGGGTGACATAACACATTACTATCCATTGGGTGAGAAAGCCAAAATGTACTCACTTTGGGGCCACAAAACTTCTAGCTGCTCGTGGGGTGAGAAATCCCAAAAAGGTAAGATACATATGCTAGTTGGTATGCACTCACAAACAAAAAGCTGGATATGGGGAAAATTCATACCACTAGGTGGGCTTCCTGCTCAACCATATTAAAGTTATACCTATTGATAAATTTAATAAGGCGCCACTAGGAAAAATCTCATGAACAAAAAGAAATGTACCACAATCATGCAAGTTGCATTATGCAAGGTGGAAAAAATGCAAAATGTAAAAATGCAAAAATATAAAATGTAAAAGGTGTTCAAAGGAGTCTTGTTTAGTTCATGTAAGGTCTATCACTTAGGGAACATTGTGTCCAGTGTCTCCAAGAGAGGACCAATCAAATAATAGTATATTCACAACTTAGGGGATGCAGCGCGTCGCATCAGACCACTAAGATGAATGCAATATGCTAAGATAGATCACACTTATGAAGGACATCACACCCAATGTCTTCCACAAAGTGATGAACACATCACAAAAATGACAAGGCTACACTAGGAATGGAGAATGAAAATAAATTAATGGTAATGTATGCCCCCCAATTTAAAGGAATTGCTACACATCGTTATGTGAGCAATTACTTTAAAGTAGAGAAGAAAAGAAAATGCAAAAGGAAAACAAGACATGAGAGCCAACTTGGAAAGCTCTATGCCAAGTCATATGTTTTGAAGTTAGGCTGCGTCATGTCAAGGATAATGAAAAAAAAAGAAAGGGAGTTTCCCCTTAGAAAAGAAAGCACACCAAAACACATAAGGGATCATCTATGGATTTGGGGTTAGTATGTTCGTTGTTGCAATGTTTTTATGAAAGAGATCGGAATTGTCACTATTCCCCAAAGCACATAGAATTGGAAGAATGACACAAAGAGAGTGAAACAAAAAGAAAAAGAAAGGTCCATTTTGGCTCAACAATGAAGAGACATTTTAGTGTCAATGCTTTGCATCATCCCCCAAAAGGAAAACACAAGCGAAAATAAAATGAAAAGGAAAAATATTTTGGGTCAACATGAAGGAGACATTTTGATCTCAATGCCTTGCATCATCCCCAAAAGGAAAACATCAAACAAAAAGAGAAAAAGACAAGGACCTTTTGGGTCAAAATGGAAGAGACATAGGGCATCTCTACGCATTGCATCATCCCCAAAAAGGGAAACACAAAATAGAAAGTGAAAAAGCAAAGATGCACAACATATAGAAGAATAGAGATATAAATAGAAGAAGTGTACAAAGAGAGAGAGAACATCAAACATACGTTATGGGGGAACACAATACACACATGAGATAAAAAGAAAAATAAAAGAAACATGCAAAAGTCTAGCACGACAAATGCAAGTCAACCATCTAACAAGTCATCTGCCTCCCAATCATGTTTAGTGTAATGTGAGGGCGGTTGACTGTCCAAAGGAATAATTACAAGTGCTGAAATAGGAATCATACCAAGTTCTTCACTTGGTGGAGAGGATTTATCTTTTAAGCTCATTTTGGATGAAAATAAAGAATTTAGCTTATTGTGCACTTCTTCATCTATTTTGGCAATGTCTGCATCATCATCATCATCAAGATTAATGACGATGGGAGGATGAAGGGTGATTTCTAAGGGTGGAAGGAGAAAAAGTTGTGATTTTTGGATTTGTTCATTTTATTGTAAAAGTTGCATTGGATTGTCTTGTGGTGGATTAGGAAAAGGAGGGTGGTCATCTATTGCTTCTGTCAAAGGTGGAGGTTGATTTTCTTTATTTTCTTCCATGCAAGATTGACGAGCAAGGAGATGACAACGACGCCTACATTCCATAGCACCGTGGTTTCATTTAATTCTATTTTGGAGTTGTTGAGGGGTAAGAGCAGATTGAGTCATCATAGGTTCTTCTATTTCCAAAGAGGGAAGAACAAAAGAAACTGAAGAAGATGGGTCATTCAATTTCTCCTTTTCTTTATACACTTGTTTAATGCGAGGAGGTAGGACAAGAGTTGTTTCATGTTCCCTTGGTTGTTTAAACGATGGCAGGGAAGTATCTAGGGGTGGTTGTTCAGGAGGTTTATGGTTTGCTCAATGTCAGACTCAGGTTGAAGCATGGTTTCATCTATGATAGGTGGTGTGGAAGTGGATGGGGATGCATTACGAAGAGACAATTTGGCTATTTTTTTGGCTTTAAACTTTTGATAAGCTATGAAAAATAAGTCCTTTCGAGGGATGATGGGCTCCATGGGTTCAGGCCAAAAGGATTCTAATGAAAAATTACCTTTGGAAGATAAGGGGTTAAAGCCACTATGGTGTATGGTGAATATCTTATTGTCATGTGGAAACTTCAAACACTTGTGAACAACTGATGGGACTACTTTCATTGATCAAATCCAAGGGTGGCCTAGCCATAAATGAAATTGGTCAGATTGTGGAGTAATTGAAAATGTTACCTCCAAAGTCTTAGGTCCTATCTGTAAGGGGAGTATGATCGATCCAATCGTAGGTCATGAAAAACTAGTATGTGTTTTAATCCATGCAGTTGGTTTATTATAATCATCTTGATATAGATCATGTAATACTAGAAACTCCTTTGTGATCATGTTCTCGCCACAAGTGAGATCTATTAATATCCCATAAGTGAGCTTATCATAGATTCTTCCAACTATGTCGAGAAGACCATTAGGAAGTTTTTGTAGTATTTCTTTAGTAGAAAAAGTGATATCAAGAGATTTAGGGGTTTGGCCCTTACGAGGGATAACGTCTATCGTAGCCACAAATTTATCCATAGGACTATCTTTAGTAATAGGTGAAGGTATACCATGATGCTCATTGTTTGTATCAATAGTCATTACATCAATGTTTGAAGGTTTGCTAGCCTTGACAAATGAAGTAGTGTGTTTAGGCATGGGATTGGTGAAAATTTGTAAGTTCTGGTTAGGGGGTGCAACAAGCTTATTGCCTTGATCATTAACACCCGCAATGGAAAAATGGCCTAAATCAATGAGGTCTTGAACTAAATGTTTTGGACGCTTGTAGTGTTTAGTGTCATGTCCATTTTGGCAATAAAAATGACAATAAGCATTAGGTTTGAAGGTGGTTGGTAAGGGCTAATTTGGATCAAGTGGTCTAACGGGTGGCAAAGTGAGCATGCATTGTTGAATTAATTGGTTCATTATGTTATGGAGGGTATTGGGTAGGGGTGTAAATTGTCTCTTTGGACCCCCATAGGTATAAGGCACCGTTGCCTTAACATCTACCACTTGATTTAGAATGGGTGCGGTTGTTGGTTGCAGTTGTGGTTGAGGAGGTGGATTAAACTGTAAAAAGCCTCTATTTGGTTTGTGGAAGCTTTGTGTGTTATTTTGGTTTTGATTGTTGTGTTCGGGTTTTTCAGCTCAGCTAGAAGTGGATTTAGGATCATGACTTGAAACCAAGTTATGGTATTCACACAAGGTTGTGCATAAATGCATGAATGAAGGGAATTTCATCATAGTTAATTTATCTTGAAGGTTGGTGTGCAAGTTTTTGATAAACATCTTTTGTAGATGTGTATTAGGAATATTGACATCAATTTGAGCATACAAGGATTGGTATGGTGAGATAAAATCAGTTACTTTTTCATCTATGTTTTGTCTACATCCTGTGAGGTCAACCATTTTATTTTTTAGGTGTCATGTGAACTTGAAAATGAATTATGAAAGCATCCACCAATTCATTGAATGAATGCAGATAGAATGATTAGGCAAGTTGGAAAACCATTCTAAGGCAGTATCTTTCAAGGTCCTTGGGAAAAAATTAGCTAGAAGTTTATCGTCAAGAACAAAGTCACTACACAAAGATGTATAAGCATTAACATGGTTGATAGGGTCTCCTTTTCCTCCATATTTCTAAAACAGAGGCATTTCTATCCCTTGTGGCATCAAGGTACGTAAGATTTCTAAGGATAAGGGTCTGCTATAGAGATGATATGTGGGTGGAGGGTTTGACCTTGGCTAATGGTGGAAATTTGTTGTTGCATCCATGGATGAAATAGTGTTAAGGAGTTGTGTAAGAACATGATCAAGGTACGTAGGTTAAGGTGGAAGGGAAAATGGTGACGGAGTGTAAGTGATGTTAGGGGAAGTGAAAGGAATACTAAGGGGTGTGAAGGTGGTGGAAGGGATTTGCGATGCCACAAGAGAAGTAGGAATGCTAGTAGGAATCGAGAAAGAAGTAGCCACATAATTAACTTGATTCATAGTTGTGTGGACTTGCCAATTGGTATAAGTTGGTATGGATGCTATGGTTGAAGGGGGAGGAACTTGAGGTCCTCCTTGGATTATAGGAATGTTTGCGAATTGGGTATTAGAAGAGGCATGCTTATTGTAAATTTCAAAAATTCTCTTCATTACTTGCAAGCCATCATCACTTTCAATCAAACGATGAAGATTGTTAATGGCAAGTATGGCAGTGGTGGAAATGTTTTCAAGTGACAAGTCTTGTTGTAAATGTGCAAAATCCTCATGGATATTAATGACTTTTTCTTGTGGGAGGGAGTTGTTTTGAATGTCAACATTCGTTGGATGGAAAGGTGAAGGCATAGAAGTGGTATTGCCAGTGCCTAATGCACCATTGTCCATACTAGGAGTAGGAGCTTGTGAGATCCCAAGGTCCACAATGAAAGTGCTATCACGGGATGCCATGAGTCTAGAACTTTTTCTCACTAAAGTATTATCAATGGGGCACCAAACACTCATACAAGTACCACAAAGGATGGGTGAATGTAAATGCAAGCTAATCTAGGAGGTCTAAAATGCCAATAATAGAAATTCTGCTAACTAGAATAGAGATCTAACTACAAAAAACAAAAATATAGACAAATGCCAGAAAAATGCTAGAAATGTTATTTAAAAAGTGTAGAGGGCCTGATTCGCCCTGGGTGGTGAATCAATCCCAGTATGATATTTTTTTATGTTTTTCAGAAATTTTAAGATGATTTTAATGCTCTACAGAATGCAATCAAAGATGCAGAATGCAGATTTTCAATTTTTTCAATGAGATGCTATGCAAAAATGAAATCTAAATGAAGTTTTCACTAATGCAATATGAAAAATCCTATAATGCAAAAGCAAAACAATGTCCTAATTCAATGTTAATGCAAATGTAAAATAAGATGTAAATGAAAATAAAATTAGAAATGCAAGATGTTCAAAATTCGGGTTCACCAAAATGAACTGTATATTTTTGGGTTCCTAGGACTTCTCTTATACTTCTAGGGGTTTTCACCTAAAAGGAGAGAGGTAGGAAACAAAAATGCTAATGGTTCATTCAAATTATGTTATGTGCAATGTTGTCTAATCTAAATAAAATAAAATAAATGCAATTTATTGATTTAAATGAGTGAAGATGAATGCAAAACTAAGTTTTAAGCTATGTTTGAAAACACACTGTGATATGCAAACAATGAAGTAAATGAAGAAAATATGCAAAATAGAAAGAAATAAGATGAAATATGAGTGCACCTGGGAAATTTTTGATGATCTGGAATGTTGTGGATGGTGACTGAGATTACTGAATTTTCACAGTGGGACTCATTCAACCAGGGTGGCAAATTAGTCCTCCTCTTGGTGAAAAATTGTCAGTAGTAGGTTTTTGACTATAGGAATTCAGAATCTGACGATATTTAGATTTTCAGTCCTAAGGTGGAACTCATTCACCATTGGTGGTGAATCATTACTCTCCCAAATTTCTAAAAAATTAGGGGACAACTTTGCAACACTAGCTCTGGAAATCACTAATTGTCGGGTTGCCAAAGTCAATTCTATAGGAAATGGGCAGAAAACCTTCTCCAAGCTTAAAATATGAATGAGTTTACTTGAAGCACCTAGTTTACTTGTAAACCGATCTTCAACATGAAAAAGCTTGTTAAATATGCACACAAAAGGCTGCAAACAAACATGCAATAGGGAAAAAATGGTTGAGGGTTAGTGAATAAGGGTTTGCCCTGGTCAAACCCCACTTTTGTTAATCAAACCCTTAATGAAATAATGAAATGCAAGAGAAAGATAAACTAATAACATGCAATTGCTATTATCTTACCAAACTCTTGATGATGCAAATCTGAAGTAATGTCAATGGATGCTTCAAAGTGCTTGAATAATGCTTGAATTGATGTTGCAAAATGCTTGAATGCTTGAGTGAATAGGTGGTTGAGTGAAATTGATGAATACTTGAATGAATGGGGGTTGAAATGAGGTGAAAACCACTTATTTATACAATCTTGTGCCTTAGTTACCCGTTCATACCTCATCACAGGCTGGCATCAAGTGTTTTTGAATAAAACCCAAAAGGAAAATTTTAAAAAATTGAATTTGGGGCCAAGGGGGACTCATTCGCCACCCATGGTGAATGGGTTCCATCTAGGACCTGAAAATGGGTGTCAAAAAATATGTTGTATTTAATGTTGTTTGTTAGGATAATATTCAAAAATACACTTAATTAAGTCATATGAGGGCATAAAGGGACCAAATAAAGCATGAGAAAGGGATAAATAGTGAAGATATGCCTAGAAGAGCATGAAAGCTTGTTACAAGACTTTACAACACTTCAAAATAGGACTTGATAAGTGATGAAAAGGTGATTTTTCGGTGAATTGTATTGAATAGAGTCTAGAAGAATGTAGAAATGTCTTACAATACTTCAAAACACCTTCATAGGATGTTGTTCTTTGATTTTTAATACCTAAATATGCATTTTCAAGCCATATTACAACATACAATTAGAGAAAAATAGTTCAAACACCATGAAACAAGACCTAAAATGCCATGAAAATGACAAGGGGCCATTTTTCTATGACACAGTAACAAAAAAATCAAACATGTAATATCTAGTGTAATTGATGAACAAACTAACCATGCACCTATTTGAGTTGATTGCATATGAACAAGGGTCTTTGTGCAACAAAACAAATAATCTATGTTATACTATCACATCCCCAATTATAATTCACACAAATCAAACAATGATACAATGTGTAACAACAAATTGAGACATGTAAGATTGACTACTATAATTGATGAACAAAATAACCATGCATCTATTTGAGTATATGAGAAATGGTTGTAACAGAAGTATGAGTCAACCATCATCATAGTTAGTTGTAAGGGAGAGGGGCCGATATTTATAGTCACTTTAATTGAAGTACAAACGAAGCATACATCTAATTAGGTTGAATGTACATATGCATATATGTATAAGCATAACATATGTATATGTAAATGTATTTATGCATATGCAATGAAATTTTGATGGAGAGTGTAACAAATGGAAGGTACAATGCATTTTTTGATGGAGAGTGTAATGCTGCTATTGCTCATGCTTATGCATCGTTCCTTCCTTTGTTCCACTCTCCACCTAAAATAACTTCACTTTTGTGTTTGAATATTCATATATACATATACATATACATATGCATATGCATATGTTTATGTATTCATATATGTATATAATATGCATATGCATATGCATATGTATATACATATATACATATATGCATACATATACGTATACATATGCATATACATATACATATGAAACAATGATACTTGAAGTGTAACAAAAAATTGATACATGTAATATTGAGAGTAACCGATGAACAAAGTAACCATGTATCTAATTGATCTGATTGCAAATGAACAAGGGTCTTATGTTATACATGTCAGATTGAGGTGTCTTAAGTTAATAGGAATGAGCCCTTATTTTGTAATAAGATTAAACGTTGGAATAAGTCTTATATGTACAAGATATACAAATAAACCATTGATGTTATCATCAACACTAATCTAGTATATCTTGGACAAATCATACTCCTCCAACGTATATGCACAATTGTAACTCTTATATCCTTGAGGTGATGAAGGGTATGTTTGCAATGAAACAAAAAGTGCATGTTATAGTATGACATCCCCAATTCATACTCTTAGAAATAATTGAATGATACAAATTGAAAAAACTTCATAAATGTAAGAGTGAGTATGATTGAAGAACAAACTAACCATGCATCTAATAGAGTTGATTGCAAAGGATCAAGGGTATGTGTGCAATGAAACAAGTAATGCATGTTATACTATCAACATTGCCCTACCCACTAGCGGCCCATTGCCCTTAAACAAACTATACATATGTACATACATATAAATATACATATGTACATATACATTTACATATACATATGTAAATACATATACATATATATGTACATACATATACTTATATATGTACATACATATACATATATATGTACATACATATACATATACTAACCATGCATCTAATTGAGTTGATTGCAAATGAACTATGGTATTTGTGCAATGAAACAAGAATTGCATGTTATACTATCACATCCCCAATTGTAATTGTAATTCAATATAATTCAATTAAGAATTGTAATTGCAATTGTAATTGCATGTAAGACTTGTGAATGTAATTCAATATAAATTAAATTATGCATGAAATTCATATAAATGTAAATGAAAAAGGCTATATGAAAATCAATTTCTATATATTTGCCATATGTAATTGTAGACCTGCAATTTGCATATATATAATGGAAGTATTAGAACATTATCATACACTCCATATTGAGGGTGGCATGCACCTATCTTTTGGCCAAAGTCTGTATGTATGTATGATTGGTTTCAACAAATACATGTACAACCATCATACTAAAGTAATGTATGCATGTTACATATAAATGGCTTAAGTATGGCTAACTGCATGACCTTCATACATACATAGATATGAACTACCATATGTATTATTGCATGTATGTATAGTATGTACAAACATACATACATACATGTGTGTATGTGTGTAAAGTACAATATACACACATACATACATGTATGTGTGTATAAAATATCTATGTTTGTATGTGTATATTAACTGACATATGTATGCATGTATGTATAGTATACAAACACACATACACATTGTGGTAGTATGTATGAATGCATGTGTCTACTATACATACATATGGCATAATACCTAAGTATGTATGTGTATGTATCATATACACACACACATACATACATAAATAATTATGTATGTATGTATGTATGTATGTGTGTGTGTATACATACATACATAATATTTTAATGTTTATTATAATGTAAAGATGTTCAATATTATATCAATTAAAAAAGTAAAATGTTTAGTCAATTAAAAAAGTAAAATGATTACTAAATTGACTAGGAAAATATTATAAATGATTAGTCAATTAAGAAACTAAAATGATTAGTAAATTGACTAGGAAAATCCTATAAATGGATATGAAAGATTCCCAAAAACTCCACAATTCAGGTAGAGATGATGGATAGGGAAGAGTGGACGATGGGGGTCAGGAATTTTTGAGCGAGGGGTTCACGACAACAGTGGAAACAGTCGGCTAAAATAGAGGTGCATGAAACCCTTAACAGTCGAGTTGTACAAACCCATGAATGGTATGTATATGTATACACACAGTCGGCCAAAAATATAGGTGCATGAAACCCTTAACAAACATTATCTATATGTATACACATAGTATGTGTATGTATATGTAAATGACCAGTTGTGTGTATATATACACACACAAACACAAACACATAGACAAACGCCTCCACCCCCCACACACACATATATGTGTGTGTGTGTAATTTTTTTAATATATACATAGTCGGCCATGTTTTACATGCAAGAAACTCTTAATACTGAAGAGTATATTAACTTTCAATATTGCCACAATCTATATGCAAATTGTAAAGGTATAAAACAAAAAAAAGGCCTATATTATGGTGGACTGTGTGTATATGTGTGTATACACAGATATATATGCATATACAAATTACAAAGGTATAAAATGAAAATAAAGTTCTATTTTATGGCAGAGTGTGTGTATATGTGTGTATACAAAACTATATATGCATATATACACACATATACACACATATACACATAGTCAGCCATATATATTTATAAATATAACTGTATACACACATATACACACAGTCGACCATATATATGCATACATATAACTGTATACTCACATATACACATAGTCCGCCATAATATAGGTGCATTATTGCTAGAAAATTAAATTTGCTTGCCGTTCCTATGTGTATATGTGTGTATATACACAAATATATATATGTGTGTGTGTGTATGTGTGTATACACAGATATATATGCATATACCAATTACAAAGGTATAAAATGAAAATAAAGTTCTATTTTATGGCAGAGTGTGTGTATATGTGTGTATACAAAACTATATATGCATATATACACACATATACACACATATACACACATATACACACAGTCAGCCATATATATTTATAAATATAACTGTATACACACAAATACACACAGTCGACCATATATATGCATACATATAACTGTATACTCACATATACACATAGTCCGCCATAATATAGGTGCATTATTGCTAGAAAATTAAATTTGCTCGCTGTTCCTATGTGTATATGTGTGTATATACACAGATATATATGTGTGTGTGTGTGTGTGTGTGTGTACACATTTACACATAGTCAACCATGAATAAGCTACAACAAAGCTTCATTAGATGAGGAAATCACTATAACTTGACATAAGCTATTTAAACAAAAAAATATCGCAAGAATTTAACCTAGAAAAATCTTACAATGCATAGTTACTACTTGAGTGAGGTTGGAACACAACCTCACTTGTGTAGCAAGAAGTTAAATAGTTTCCTTTTACTGAATGTGGTGCTGATAAACATAGAAATCTTGAAAAATGCATCACCACGACTAGCCCATGGCCTCACCACCGTCAGCCTCCATCCCAACCAGAGCTGGTTCTGAATGCAACTGCTCAAAATGAATAATGTTTCATGAATGGATGTTTTGTGAAGTAGAAGAAAGACCAAGTGAATGGTGTGCATGCTGAGGTGGTAGACGTTAAGACCAACATCAGAGGAATGTGTGGCAGATAATGTGCATTTACTAGGACTGATATTTTCTAGTACTAGTGTAGCACCAAACAACCATCGGTCATACAGATGTCCATGATCGGTATATGCCAAACTTTTAGACATTTTTGGCAGTTTTTGAAAAGTGCCCTCAAAACATTTGAAAACGTGCTTGAATTTTCTCCCAAAAATAGTTACATACTGCCAGCTGGGTGATCCCATAATAGTGGTTTACAATTTTTGGCCAAACTGGACATTGAAATTATTATTTTTAACTAAATCTTCACATTCGGGCACCTATAGCGGCTAAACTGTGAGGAATTTCGAGATGGTGCAAACTAGAGTCTCATCAAATTTTGTCTGTAGATTCAAAAATATTTTTTCAAAATTTTGGAATCAAATTTCACTCTTTTTCCATCTCCCCAAAAAATTGATTTTTCAGAAAATAACATTTTTTAAAAGTGACGCATTGATAATGCATAAATTTTGTTCCATGAAGGATAAAATTATAATTTTTCAAATTCTAGATTTTGTAACTTTGATATCTAGTGCTTCCACTTGGTTAGATAGTTTTTATTGAATATTTTTTCCTTAATCAAGTTTCAAAGTCAAACAAATTACAATTCGCATTATGTATGACCGTATAACGCCACTTTTTTTGTATATGTCAAAATCTAATTTTACTTTTTGTTGGATCAAGGACTTCAATATCTGGTGCACTCATATTTTTCAATTTTTTTTGATAATCTTCTATTTTTCCACATGTGAAGAACAAAGAAATTCATTTTCGATGAAAAACCTATGTTTAATAAAACTTAAAAAACAAATACATAACAAAACCAAAACATATTAAAATTATATTCATTGGATAGCTTGTTCTGAGGAATACCATAATCATTTGAAATAAATTTTAAATGAATTCATTTGATCCCCAAAGCTAAATCAAAAGTGATTTTTTATCAGCATTTTGATAGGTGTAAAGGAGACGCATTTATAGGTATGGTTTAAAACTAGCGAGGTTCTATCCAAGGGGTTTTGATCTAAGGTGATTTGATCAAACCCTCTTCAATTGGAATCCTTAAAATGGAACTTTTTAAGGATTAAATCATTATATTTTCTAAAAATATGTGATTTCAACTAAAATTCGTTCCTCTCAAGAATTGTAAACCACTATTATGACATCACCCAGCTCAATGGTTAAGGGATGTGGTAAAATAAAATTAGCTGACTCAGACGCTGATGATATGGACCCCTCGCTCAAATTTACCCTACCCTCCATCAGACCCTCCCCCTTAGCGTTTTGTGGTGTCCAAACACAATCAAATCCAAATAAAAGAATACTCTTGTGACATGCAATTTGGAATTTTCGAAGAGACATGCAACTATGAAAAACATCATTCTTGAAAAGAAACAAACAAATAAATATCACGTGGACACATCTTGAAAAATGACATTGTCTATGTAGCCTACAAATTCCACCCCGCCTATGTCTGCCAGATTGATAGTCCATGTCTTAACAAATTTTCGTATCCGTTAGACCCCTGTTTGTCCGTATGCTAGGAAAATCAATTTACAAAGGTGAATTTTATTGAGTTGAATTTCACTTTAATTCGTCCCCTTCCGCTTGCCATTTTGATTTTGGATAATTTTTTTTTTTAAACTTGATTTTCATATGCAGATTTTTTATATATATATTAATTTCTATTTTTTTTTTTAAGTTTTTTTCCAAAAAAAAGTTTAATTTCTTTATATTTTAGTTAACATAAATTATAACTAAATTTTTATAAAATATTTATTGATTTTTTATTTATATGATTTTTTAAAAATTTAAACTGTATTTTTCATAAATTATAATTATAATTAAATTATATAGTTTATTTTTAAAAGAAAACTTGATTTTAATATATTTTTATTAAAAAATATTTATTTATTTATTTATATGATTTTTTTATTTTTTAAATGTTTTTCTTAGTAATATTTTTATTTAATTAATATAAATTATAATTAAAATTAAATATATGTAGTTTATTTTTAAAAGAAATCTTGATTTTAATATATTTTTATTAAAAAATATTTATTGATTTTTTATTTATATAATTTTTATTTTTTTTTTAAATGTTTTTTTAGTAATATTTTTATTTAATTAATATATATTATAATTAAAATTAAATTTATATAGTTTAGTTTTTAAAAGAAACCTTGATTTTAATATATTTCTATTAAAAAATATTTATTGATTTTTTATTTATATGATTTTTTAAAAAAAAATTTAAAATGATTTTCTTAGTAATATTTTTATTTAACTTATTTATTTTTTAGTTAACATAAATTATTTACTACATTAAGAAAATTCCTAATCTTTTATCATCTTTTACATTAAATTTGTGTATGAGTTTAGAAATATAATGATAAATTTTATCAATCCTTTTCATCTAACTTTAAAATATGTCTTTAATCTCCTCATATGAGTTAGACAATGGCCATTGTGCATCATACTTTTGGGTTGACCCAAAGAAATAAAATTGATGTTTAGATTCATACTATAAAACTATAAGTATATTAACATACAAAATTTACATTATGTCAAGAACATTTATTTAAATTTAGATTGAAAAATATATAAAGGTGAAATTTTGATAATTAAAATAATTTAAAGTACACTTCATGAATATCAATGTTTTCTCTCATAACATTCTATTCATCATCAACCCTTTGAAATTACATAATTCAATTAAAAACTAATTTATAAATTGTAAAATAATATTTGATATTGCATACAAAAAATATCTAATTTTAATTATAATTTATATTAACTTAAAAATAAAGAATTTATAAAAATATTATTAAATTTATGAAGAAAACATTTTTAAAAACAATAAAAATTCATATAAACAAAAAAATCAATAAATAGTTTTTTTAAAATATATATTAAAATCAAGTTTTCTTTTAAAAAAAATAAACAACATATATTTATTTTTAGTTATGATTTATATTAACTAAAAAATAAAGAACTTATAAAAATATTATTAAATTAAAAAAAAAACATTTTAAAAAATAATTAAAATTCATATAAATAAAAAATCAATAAATATTTTGTAATTAAAATATATTAAAATCATTTAAAAAAAATACATATATTTAATTTTAGTGATAATTTATATTAATAAAAAAAAGTTATAAAAATATTATTAAATTTTTGAAAACAAAATATTTTAAAAAATAATAAAAATTCATATAAATAAAAAATCAATAAATATTTAGTAATAAAAATATATTAAAAACATTTTAAAAAACAAAAAAGCTATATATATTTAATTTATATTAACTAAAAATAAATAAGTTATGAAAATATTAGTAAGAAAAACATTTTAAAAAATAATAAAAATTCATATAAATAAAAAAATCAATAAATATTTTTTAATAAAAATATATTAAAATCAAGATTTCTTTTAAACATAAATTACATATATTTAATTTTAATTATAATTTATATTAATTAAATAAAAATATTACTAAGAAGAACATTTAAAAAAATAGAAAAAATTCATATAAATAAAAAATCAATAAATATGTTTTAATAAAAATATATTAAAATTAAGTTTTCTTTTAAAAAATAAACTATATAAAATTTAATTTTAATTATAATTTATATTAACTAAAAATAAAGAAAATATATATATATTATTAAAATATTAAAAAATAACAGTTTTAAAATAATAATTTTTTATATAAATAAAAAAATCAATAAATATTTTATAAAATTTAGTCATAATTTATGTTAACTAAAATATAAAGAAACTATAAAAATTTTATTAATTTTTTTGGAAAAAGAATTAAAAAAAAAAAGAAATTAATATATATATATATATAAATTTGCATATGAAAATCAAGTTTAAAAAAAAATATATATCCGAAATCGAAATGGTAGGCGGAAGGGGATGAATTAAAGTGAAATTCAACTCAATAAAATTCACCTTCATAAATTGATTTTCCCAGCGTACGGACAAACATGGGTCTGACGGATACAAAAATTTGTAAGAAACGAACTATCAATCTGGCAGATATGGGCGGGGTGGAATTTGTAGGCTACATAGATAGTGCCGTGAAAAACATCATTATTGAATGAATGAATGAAATATTTTAATGACATCCACGAGACTAAATAGTCTATGGGACCGAGACAAAACATGCCTAATTTGTCTTCATGCTCTTTTCCAAGTCGGATCTCCTACCATTAATTTTGACCAGAAGGCTAGCCGTCTGATTAATCTTATCTTCCTCAAATAGTTGGTGCATATTGTCAACTTTCAAACTTTTTTAATGCTGAGTGTGGATATCCATGTAAGCAGTGCACTCCATGATGAAGTGTCATTCCGTTTCCAAAAACCCCTTATTGCAGAAAATACAAGTTCTTTCTTCCCAAGTTTCCTTGGGTATCTTCCACCTACCGATCTCACACCTAAGGTGATGCGATCCTGTCCTCAATTGTGCCACTAACATCCTCGCTTTCCCTTTAATAGCTACACCTAAATAGGTTTTGTCACTATGATCTTTTTCTGGATTAAACTCTTTGATGTAGTATGCTTTTTTTCGCCCAATCTGATTTGTCCACATGACAGTTCTAAATTTTTCAGTCACATAGCTTTTTATTTCACTATTGGTGCTAGGACATTCATCTAGATTGATGTCCCACTTGTTCATCCACTTGTGGTTCTGTTTCATCCAAGTTTTCTTCCTACGATCTAACATATCCTTCATAATCATTTTAGGCCAACAGTGGTTATCCATGTTTTCAAAGTTCTTTAAATAGCTTATCAATCAGATTAGCGCTGACGCTTCCAATGGAAAAGTCTCTGTTTTAGCTAAAAGAATTTCATATGGGATTGTGGTTTTAACTTTGAGACTGCTTGTTATTAAATGCTTCTGGATTCTTTCTAGTTGTCTCCAACTACACTTTGACATACTGCTCCCCCACACTTCACACCCATAAAGTACAACCGGAGTAACAAGCAAACCAAAAAGTGTTTTCTTGGTTTTCCAATCCCAAAGCTCAGCTTTTCTACACCTATTTTGTAGAAGGTAAGAGGATTTCCAACCTCCCTGTATCCTTTTCGTACGACACGTCTCCCAACTGAGCTTATAATGAAAGTCAATCCCAAGATACTTGTATTCTTTCACTATTTCAAGTGGGCTACCTTAAAAAAGAAAGGTATTCTGCTTATCTTTTCTAATCAATGAGAAAATCATGATTTTGGTCTTGGTGATATTCACTTGCATCCCAACCTCATGATAAAAGAGTTCAAGAGCTTTCAAATGTTCTCTTAACCCATGAGCTATTTTTGAAATTAGGATAAGATCATCAGCATATAAAAGTAGTTTCATCACATAACCTGCCAATTGAATACCATCCCCATCCATCTTGCTTATCTGAGCTTCCAACTTATCAATGTATAGCCCAAAAAGTGCAGGAGATAGAGGGCAGCCCTATTTAACTCCAATGTTGCTACCAAAATATTCTGACATACCTTCACTTGTTCTGATTTTAGCTCTAACCTTCTCATACAATCTATGAACAACTGCTCTATACACATTTGTGATGCCTAATTCCTCCATTCTATTCCATAGTTTGTCTCTAGGTACTGTGTCAAAATCTTTCTTGAAGTCTACAAAACAACAGTAAGCTTCCTCACCCTGCTCATGTTCCAATTTTTTTCAATCAAATGTCTAAGGGTGATGCAGTGATCAATGGTAGAGTGTCTTGACCTAAAGCCTGCCTGCCCCTTTGCTCTTTTGCCCTCATTTTCTACCTAGCTGCTAATCCTTTGTTCAATCATGCTCCCAAAGAGCTTGTCAAAGATAGGGTTGACCATAATCATGCGGTAGTTAGATGGGTTATTGATATCACCACTTTTAAATAAAGGAATGGCCACACTGGTAGTCCACTCCATAGGAAAACCTTCTTGATTGACATTATTGAAAATTCTTTTTATGTGAGGGGCAAGACTGTCAATCCCCCACTTAAAAAATTCATCCTGTAACCCATCTATGTCTTGTGCTTTACCACTTGCTAAATTATTTATTCCTTGTTTAATATCATCCACAGTGAATAGTTTCATTGATGTGTTAATAATAGGTGGATGGTCTTTCTCGTGAGCCCGCTCATAAAGAAGCCTAGCATATTCTAGCCATTGGACATCTGTAATACTATTTTCAATCTTCTTTTTCTTTTGCTACAATTCTCTCCAAAAACCTTTAGGGTTCTATTTTCCAAGTGAGATTAGCTCCTTCTTTCATTTACATAATCATATTTTTTAGATTGCACAATTTTTCATATTTTTTCTTGTATTATTTGTCCATTCCTCTCTTTTTTAGTGATCTCTTGGCTGCCTTACATTCTTCGTCATACCATGGATTTGCTGAGAAAATGTTTGCAGCCTTCACCTTGGGGTGAGACCTTTTGCATGCATTTAAAACCTTGGGAATTATCGGGATCAATGAATTGCTATGAATGTGGACATCCCCCTCTTTTGTTGTTTTGACCTCTCCATTGTTCTTTAAATCATGGAAATGTTGTTTAAGAATGTCATTAAATATTTCTCTATTTTCCTTATTCAAGAGGATTTTACCCTTTGGGAGGGTTTTTTTTGTGCATGTGCTGACCCTGTTTAATGTGTTGGCTGATTGGAGACATGTCGAGCTTAATTGGGAGAGGTAAGTGGTCAAATTTCATCCCAATAGGGCAGTCCTCAATGTCAAACTCCAACACCTTAGAGATAAAACCTTGAGAGCAAATCACATAGTCCACCACGCTTTGACCGTTATAAGTTTTACAAGTGATACCCCCCGACTTTGGCCAATCTCTCATCCCATTGCAAATAACCATGCCAAACAAACTACAAAGCCCAAGTAATTCTGCCCCAAACGGAGTCACATCGCCATTACCATCTTGAGATGTTCTTTCCCAATTTTGATCTCCACCTTCCTCCAACCATAAAGGATTGCTCTCCCCTTTTTCTTCCCTGCTCAATTGAAGAGATTGATTATTTGTTGTTCTAGCATTAAAGTCGGCCCATTAAGACAACATCTCCAAGTGTGTTGAAAATATATTATATATCTCTTTTTAGTGAGGCATACGGGTCTTCATTGTCTAAAGTTCTTTTCTTGTAGAACTTTGAATTTTTTGGAGCAAAGTAACAAGCAACCAATCTAAAAATCACCCCATTTTCTGTTATTTGCAGCCATATGTATTGTTTATTTGCGTCCTCTTTTTCAAGTTCAACAATCCCCTGCCACTTCTCACCTATTAGCACTGTGAGTCCCCCATGACCTTTGCCTGTTTCACTCCCTTTGTTCCAAACTAAAACTTTCTTATACCCTTCAAAATCTAGAACTTTGTAGCCTTCATGTTCATGTGTTACGGTAAGAATGATGATATCTTTACCCTTTGCTATGGGCCCCAATCCAGGTCCTCTTCTCCATGGATACCCTCTACAATTCCAACTTACACCACGTAAGTATTCCTGGGGCCCCCCCAATCCCTATTTCTTGTTTGAAAAATGATCACCAATTTGGGCTTTCCCATTTTTTACCCATGCCCACTTTCCTTCATTTCTTGCTGTTTTCACTTTCTCCCATTCTTTCCTCTATACTTCTTGTTGCTCAAAAGTCAAATATTTCTCTAGGTAAATATGTGTGCCTCTAAGTAACCCTCTGTTTTTTAGAATCCTATTCTTATCCTCTAAGCTTCTCAAGGTGGCTCTTACATGCCTATCCCTTCCACCATCTATCTTTTTTCCAATGCTATTTGCTTGTTGAATATAACTTGTCCATTTTAGCTCGTTTTTAAGGAAGTCCCTTGCTAGGATGTCGGTTCTCTCCCTTTCACCAAAATATTTTAAACCTTTAATAATAATGTTTGTAGCCTTGCTTTGTTTATCTTTTTCTTCCCTTATTTGTCTCTTGACTTGTTTTTCAATGATTACTTTCTGTTCACTTGGTGATCCACTTACCACATGTGACCATGATTTGGCCTCTTCTATTTGGTCTCTTAGCTGATTCTCTTTTTTTTCCAAGTCTACTAATGTTGATTGGATCATCTTTAATTCCATTTTTTTTCAGCTTTCTCCACTTCTGGCTTCTTGTTTTCAGCTGTTTTTAGTTGATGTAATTCTTGCTTTAGAGCGATCAATTCTTGTTATCCCTTCTCCATGTTAACTTGTAGATTCAAAATTTGCTCTTGCAATATTTTATTATCCCTTTGCAGCCTGCAATTGGTCTCTGTAACTATTTTAAACCTGTTGTCCTCAAACCTCTCCTTTGTTTCTAGAATGTTGAGTCTATTTTTCATTCTCATGAGCTTCTCTACATATAACTCTGATGACCATAGTAGTGGTGAAGACGTAGGGCTATAAAGTTATGTGGGTACTTTTTTAGTGACATTGCTTGCAGTGATCTCTTTCGTTTTTCCCTTGACTCCCTCCATCTTGCTTATGTTTGACTTGAGGTTCCCTATGTCTCCTATTACCTTTCCATTTCCTTTGTACTTAGTTTGATTAGTTTTCTCTTCTTTTTGAGATGTCTCCTTAGATATACCCGCCTTACTGTTATGAACCTTTGGTAAAATCCAAGTGAATTTCTTCTTTTGATTTTGTTTTAGTTTCCGTTTTTGAGCTTGTCTCCATCTTAAAATCCCATTATACTGCTTTGCATTTACAAAGATCAACCTTTCTTCTATGTTTATATGATTCAATATGCTTGATAAAGGAAATCTTGTAAGCAAAGAGACCCAACCACTCGCTAAACCCTCATCTTGGATATTAGGGTAGAAGGTGGACCACCCGTTTGACCATTGTGGAATGTGATACTTTGGAGATATTAAACCTTCTTGACTTAGAAGAGTTAAGAGATCACTCAACTGCAATTGGGGTATATTTGCCATTTTGCTATTGCCCAGTAGACGGCCTAGAGCTCCCAACTGTATTGAAAATGCGTTTGTGTTCAAAATTTGTGTCCCTTCTGCAAGGACCCTCTGACATGTCAGGTCTGGGTTATTCTAGGTTTTCACCCATAACCCTTTGTTTAACTCTCATATGTTGAAATGCTATGATTTTATGTTGTTTTATGTAGGTTTGTCTTAGTTTTGTCTTCTTATAAAGAATAAGAGACAAAATAAACTTTAAAATAGAAGAAAACAGGAAAGGCGAAAGGGAAACCTGTTGGAAACGCAGCCCACACCTCCCCGTGACCTTCTTTCAACTTTGTTTGCTGGCTTGTGGGGTCCCTGGCTCTGTTTTGACTTTTCTGTGTGCACTTTTCCCGACCCGCACAATCCCCACGAATAGGAAAACGCCTGCCTGAAACGCCTTAGAACGCTGCCTGCCAGAAACGTCTGCATGAGACCGCTGCCCGCCTGAGACCGCTGTCTGCCTGAAAAGAACCAAACAAAGAAATATCACGTGGACACACCCTGAAAAACATCATTCTTGAAAATAACCAAACAAAGAAATATCACGTGGACGTACAAAACCTATTAAATAAACCTCACAGAAACATTTGTACAATGTATAAGTGCTCAGTTTCTGTGTGTTTTTCTGATCACATATTTTCTTCTCTCTGTACAAGATGACAGTTGGATGTTACATCATGATTTGGACGCAATTAACCGAAAAGAGAACGGGGTTGCAATTAAGGGGGTTATTGTGTTTAAGCCCAGCCCAAACAAAGAAGTGATTCCAACACCAACGTAAATTTGAGAGAGGGTGAGCATTGAAAAAGAGAGGGCGACTGTTTCCTGCAATTTTTGATCGGCATGGCTTTCTCTAAGTTTCCTGTGTTTTTGCATGCTCCAGCAACACCTACGGTATGTGCACTCATTGTTTTCTTCTGGGTTTTGTATAGATTTACTGTGCGAAGCCAAAATACATCGAGATCGAGACTTCCCCCTGGACCGTTTGCATGGCCCATTATCGGAAATCTGAACCAGCTGAAAATGCTTCCTCATCGTGATCTTCAAGAACTTAGTAAGAAATATGGGCCAATTATGATGTTGAAATTGGGTTCTGTTCCCACTGTCGTGGTTTCTTCTTCTGCTATGGCGAAGGAGTTCCTGAAAACCCACGATATGGTTTTTGCCAGCCGACCTCCAAGTGCAGCGGGAAAATACATTGGCTATAATTACAAGGATGTGATATTTGCACCTTACGGGCTTTATTGGAGACACATGAGAAAGCTGTGCGTGATAGAATTGCTGAATAGCAAAAGGATCGATTCCTTCAGATGTGTACGAGAGGAAGAGATGCTTCTCACTGTTCGTTCAATGTGGGAGATGTCTGGGCAGGGTAGGAAGCTTGTTAACCTCACCAACTTGTTTTCATCGTTTACGCAGGCAGTCATGTGGCGAATCCTTTCTGGTACCAAAATTTCTATTCACGGTGACGCTCATCTGGGTGGTCATGGCGAAGAGATAAAGAAGATGGCATTAGAGGCGATAGCTATAATAGGAGCTGTCAATATCGGGGACTTCATTCCTTACTTAGACTGGATGGACTTGCAAGGAGTGAAACGACGCATGAAAAGGGTACACAATTCCTTCGACCAAGTGATAAGGAAAATAATAGAGGAACACCAGCAGCGCAAGGGGAAGTTGCAGGAGGAGCAGGAGCAGCAGCCTGCTACGAAGGACATCATTGACCTGCTCTTGGAAATGGAGAGCCTCGATGGAATGACAATCACAGAGGAAAACATTAAAGCCATTGTTTTTGTACGTATTCACTTCTTATTTATAATACAATCCCCATTATTAATCTCTTTCGATTTAACTGGCAGTTCTAAAAATAATATGTTTAAATTTTACAGGATATGTTCCTAGCTGGAACTGAAACGACGTCCACTACGGTTGATTGGGTGATGAGTGCGGTGCTTAAAAACCCTGGCGTGGCCAAGAAAATGCAAGAGGAAATCGAGTCAGTGGTAGGCAGAGAGAGGACAGTAAGTGAGCGTGATATAGCAAGTATGGAGTACGTGCAGTGTGTGGTGAAGGAGACACTGAGGTTATATCCAGTGGTACCCTTGTTGGTTCCACACGAATCCACACAAGATTGCACAGTTGGTGGATACTTCATTCCTGAGAGAAGCAGGCTTATTGTCAATGGCTGGGCGATCGGAAGAGATCCATCCTTGTGGGAAGATCCTCTGGCATTCAAGCCAGAGAGATTTATGGGTAAAAAAGTTGATATTGTGAGAGACAAAGACTTTTTTGATATGTTGCCGTTTGGAGCAGGAAGGAGAGGATGCCCAGGGGCAGGCATGGCCGCTGTGAGCATGAACCTTCTTTTGGCCCAGCTCATTCATTGCTTTGACTGGAGTGTGGAAGGGGAAATCGATATGACGGAAGTCTTTGGAGCCGCCATGCCCAGGAGTGTCGACCTTCTCGCTCGTCCTACACTCAGGCTATCCACCTGCCCTTAAAATTTAAAACTGTATTTCCCATCTCCTTGTGCAACATGTCCAATAATTCAGATTAGGACTATTAATTATGCAGGTTTTAATAATTTTATATAAGCTTCTCATGTTCTTCCAATAATAAGTAGAATGATATATGTGTTGTATGTCGTATATGTGAGATCTCATACTCAAACTGATTACATGACAAGGTTTTTATTTAATTGTTTAATGTATTGTTAGAATTATTTTCGGTGTTATCATTATTTTTTAATTATTCCTGACATCTCATTTTTTATAAATAAGAATGTATCATTATATGTATAAAATATTTTATTATATAAAATTTTTTATAGTAAATATGTTCTTTTAATTTAAGTTTGATTGGATAATAAAATGAGACATAAATTAATAATAATTTTAAGAGAGAAGAGAAAAAATAAAAGACACATTGAAAGATGTGAACAAACTTTCAAGAGGATAAAATAATTATAAGCAACACAAAAGAGGTTAGAAAGAAGGTGCCAATACTTGTAAAATTTTGCTTCTTGATCTTTTTAGGTGCTTTTGAGGTTTGGTATCATTTTAAAGGGGTTTTTGTGAATTTTCATTAGAGTTTTTTTGCAAAAAAACCTAAACATTGGAAAAGCCCTTGCACTTTTATTATAATTTTGTGTTGACCACCTACTTGGATTATCGGATCCTTCAAGTTATAGCCTTATGGCCTCTGTTTCATGCATTTATCAACCCCCTTTCCTAGAGCATTGGATGTATCCATTACTTTCATGTGCTTTTAAGGCCTTTTAAAACTCTTGCGCTTTACTTGGTCCCATAGAACATGTGAGATCATTTCGCATAGCCTCTTCGCTTTGCAGGAGCATCTCATGATATTATCTTCTTCTCGTGACCTTGTGGAATGCTCTTTTGTTCCCCAATGTAATTGACATGTATGGGTCATATGCCAATGAAATTATAAATTTTATTTTTGCATGGTGAATTAAGTTTTCTAGGGAAGCCCCTTTTCATTGTCTTTGTCGACTCCTATTTTCTTAGTAACTTAAGTTATTTGTATATGCACATGCTTTAAAGGTTTTTGAAGTCATAAAAAAAAAGCTTGCCGAGGGTCCCAACTTTGGCCTAATCAGCGGAATGTGTCAGCTTGTAATTGAATCACACAAGTTATATGCATCATGGGGCCTTTTATACTAAATAATTTCTCTCTACAAATGAGTGAAATGCTTTTATCTTAAGCAATAAATATGAAAAGAAACTTGTAGCCATCTAATGACAATTTCCACATAACCTAGAAGAGAAATCTATGCAAATTTAAGTATTCAGAATCCACATGCAAGAGGATAGACAATAGTGGGATTATTTTCAGCTTGTGCCAGTCACCTTGTGATTCCCATTAGTTATAGCCAATCTGAGAGTTCTTAATGGTGCATCATGCTCAAGATCTTGTATAAGTTGTAAAATTCCTTTATTTAAAGATCCATTCTAAAACCCCAGAATTGGATAAGTGTTGTATTTTTGGACTTTTAGGCTATCGCTTGCTTGCTTCTTGCATCCCTCTTCCTACCACCCCCAATCTCCTTCTTCTTATTCTTCTCCCTTTCTTTCCATTTCTCTCCTTAGCATTTTGGGTTTTTCCCATTAGGATTAACCCTTTCTCTCTACCCAATATCCTTCCTTTTGAAAATCAATTAAGTGTTGATCTTTTAGGGGTTCGACTTTAGCCTTACCCTTTACCTCTTACCTTTGTTAAGGCAAGAGATAAGCCTATCCTTTGACCCCCAACAAATTAATTTTAGGTTTCGGGGTTCGCTCATCCCCTTTATCGTTTACCACTTCATGGTAAGCGGTAAGCCATAAGGCATCTTCCTGAATCTCAATGCCCAAAATTCCTTCTTCATCTATTTTCTTCCTTTAGAATTTCCTTTTCTTGTTATCTTCTTCTTGCGACCCTACACAATTCTCTTTTTTTCCCCAATGTAATTGACGTGTATGGGTCATATGCAATCAAATTATAAATTTTATTTTTGCATGGTGACTTAAGTTTTCTAGTGAAGCCCCTTTTCATCATCCTCTTTTGACCCCCTTTTCCCTAGTAGCTTAAGTTATTTGTATATGCACATGCTTTAAAGGTTTTTTAAGTCATCAAAAAAAAATCTTGTCGAGGGTCCCAACTTTGGCCTAATAAGCAATAGGTGTCAGCTTGTAATTGAGTCACACGAGTTATATGCACCATGGGGCCTTTTATACTAAAGAATTTCTCTCTAAAAATGAGTGAAATGCTTTTATCTTGAGCAATAAATATGCAAGGAAACTTGTAGCCATCTAATGCCAATTTCCACAATCTAAAAAAGAAATCTATGCAAATAAGTATTCACAATCCACATGCAAGAGAATAGACAACATACCCATAAAAAAAGGACACAAGATATACCTTAGGAAAACCCTCATAGAGGGAAAAACCCAACCTCCAAAAGAATCAATGCTCAATGTATTATTAAACAATAAAGATTACAATACATCTTCTTGAAGCCTCCATGAACATCTTTGAAACATCAAGCCTCTCCAATACATCCTCCATGTGTCCAACATGTAACCACACATGTCATGCCATGCTTCATATATGCACTCTTCAGAAGAAGACTCAAAACCTCAACCAACCAACCTTAGACAACTACCCTTGTGTTTGCTTTTATAGAAAATAGCTCACACAAAACCACCAAGTGGATTACTTGAAACCATGTGACTAAAACAATGGGATTAAAAAACCATGACCCCACAACTCTTGGGTTGCTCTAATACCACTTGATGAAGAGAGACTCTCCCTCAAACACACCTTGCACAAAAACTAACATTCAAGAACAAAAAACATGCAACTTTATTATATTCTCAGAAATCATCTACATACATGTAATCAAATGCATTACAATGATTTGGTCATAAGGCTGCTATTACAAAAACTTAGGCTGCAAATTCATGTAAAAAATCATATATACAAGTTTATGAATGACAATAATGGCCATCGAAATCCCAACCTTTGTTCTATTTTGAAAAGTAAGAATTTCATCTATCTCCTCATCCAAAATGAATCCCTTTTCATTCATAATGAATTTATAAGACTTTTTCACTTTCCAATGAACTATCACTTCTATTTTTGGTCCCCAACATATTCAATTACCCCTTTTTCCAAATTTAGAAAATTCTTAAATTTTAGTCCAACTCTTGAGAGTCATAACTTTTGACTCAGGCATCGGATTAAAAAAATGTTCATGTTGTTGGATAGATCTTGATGAGCAATAAGGCCACAAAAGGTTGATAAATTCTCCTTTTGAATTTTGGCCACTTTTTAGGCTGATTCAAAACATCTAGGTACCTCAAAATTGACTTTAAATATTTTAAAAGTGATTTTTAAAATAAAACATTAATATCTCACAAGTTACAAATGGTATTGAAGTGATTTCTTCACCATTATCTTTATTTCATCATTTTGGAACTCTTTATAATATTTCATGCCCATATGTGCACAAATGCTAACTTACTAAAAATAGAAACCTACTATTTTTAGCCCTTCTAATCTTACTAAAAATATAAACCTACTATTTTTTTAGCCCTTCCAAATTACTAAAAATAGTAATTAATCCTACCATTTTTATCCATTAAAAACTATTCACTAATTTTTTTTTTTTGGAGGGATGCAAGATTGCTCTTACACCCTAGATGCTCTTGCATCACATTTAATATTGGGTACTTTATTAATTAAATTTCCCCAATATTAAATAAATACATGTCTTTACAAATTACATTCAACTTATGTCCCATGTTACATACAACATATAAAGTGGCCCCAAGAATGTTAACTCCTAGTGATGCACACACTTCTAGGTCCCCCTTGATGCACCACACACATAATAAAAAATTAAACGTTATAAATATTATGCAAGGTGTATAACACCTAATTCCTAACATTCTCCCACTTGTTATATACATTGAATAAGGGTTAACAAGTAACCTCAAACATGAATAAGGGAGCAATCCATATAGCCACATTTACCATCAAGGAATCAAAGTGCTCATGTATGCCCCATCAAGATACATGTAAAAAGAAACAAGGTGGTCCCTCCATCACAAACATGAATTGTCTCATCCTCCATCATGCCACTACACATTTAGATAAGAAGCTATCTAAAGATATTCCACACAATCTGTCACAAAGAAGCATGGGTCATTCCTCCAACTGATATCCTGATACATAAACACTCAATCCAAAGGTAACAATAATGTATCAGTAGCTATTAAGATATAATCACCATAGTTGAAAATAACACCCACAACAAATGCTAACGCATCTAATTATCCATACCTCAAAATTATATAAACATAGTAAACTCATGTCATCAACATATACAACCCTTAAACTATAATCAAAATCTCCATGTGCAAACTTGCCAATGAAGAACATACACATCCAAGAACTCCCATTGCATGGGTAATGCAAATCTGAAAAAGATCAAGGAATCCAAAGTCTACCACTAGCATCACATAGAAGATGAATGAAAATCACTTTTTGTGAAAGGTATGTAACACCAAATCTGAAAAAACACTTTTTGTGAGAGGTATGTAACATAATTTAACCTTTCTAAAATTTCCCTAAAGTCTATAGGTTCCATCAGTATTATTGTTTAGCTTCTAAATGCACTTTACAACTTGTAATTTGGAGTTTATTTGATGGTCACAATATTTCTCCCCAAAGTGCTATTTAGCTTAGAACCCATCCTAGGAACAAGGGAAATCTGAAGATTCACATCTTAGGTTAACTCACCTAATGGTTGTAAGTCAATTCTCAATGTGGATATCATTTCCTTGAATGAAAATAGAAGAATAGGACCCATTTTCCATCTTTGGATCCACTTTTCCATTTTTTGGGGAAATCTCCCCCTATTCCTATTTTTATATGTTTCAGGGGCATTAATGAGGGAATATCAAAGATTAAGGGATAGTTACAAAGTAAAGTGGTTACCTAGTTTCATACCAAGATGGCCAAACAGGGAATTCAAAAGGTTTTCTGGTGGAGAACTTGAGCCTTTTAATTATAATATTGTTTAGGAATATTTTATAAAACCTTAATTTTCCTTATGTCAACTATTGGGTATAGATTGCAAAGTCCAAATGTCAGCAAAACTAATGGTGTTGGTAGTTGATATCCAAAGTAGATATGTAAATAAACCATATGATTATGCAAAATATGTTGCATAATAAATCCATAAAGCATTGAGTTCTCTCAAGAAGGATTGCAAAATTATTCATTTCAAATGGTATTCCTTATTATGCTATATTTTTCTTTATGCTAGAAGGAAAATATGATCATCTCATTTGGAAATTAGAGCCTTTGATGCTCAAAAAGGATGCTCCTTGTTCAAGAATGGACATATATTTGGGATAGCAATTGTGAGGTTGCAAATTATGCTATTTTTGAGCAATTCTTTAGTAGAGGTGTCCTAAAAAATTTGGTCCAAGATATTTATTGGGGATTATCAAAGGAAGTGAGAAGATTCTTAATTCCTAAAGAACTTCAACCAGAGTTAGGGTTTGATCATAATTGGGAAGATTGGTTCTTTTATTTAGATGCTATGATCATCAGAGTTTATGGATCCCTAATGGATCCCCATATCCTACCCAAGTCAATTCCAGAGAGAATTGCATACCTTGAGATTATATGACAACTAAATGAGATAGATAAGACTCACTTTAAAAGCTACAAAAAACATGCAATTATGCCCTCTACACTTATTTTCTCAGATTTCATGGTAATATCTAGAGAGGGACTAGAATTACTTTTGAATGAATTGCTTCCTACAGGATGAGGGTTGATAAAATTAAGAAGCATAATCTAGAGAATTTTATTCATGATATTAGGAAAAAATATAAGCTTACAAAATTTATACATGAATATGATCCTATTGAGGATCTTATCACAAATTTTCCATTAGCTTCAAAAGTGACAAAGAGAAGGGAACATTGGGTCAAAATCCATTTGGTAGGAGAAAGAAGAAGAGGAGTGAACACCCTTCATACAAAGGTGCATACACAAAAATATAGGACCCAATCTTGAGGATAATGACAATGCTTGACAATGCAGCTAATCTATTGGAAAATGCGCCATTTAAGATCCCACAAAGAGATGAACCTAGTCCCTCATTATCCCATATAGTAGAACAAAAAATACTTGAGAGCATTACACCTTTACAATAGGTGGCTCAATCTACAAAATCTTTGGTGGACTATCTGATAGGTCCTAATAAATTTATAGAAGATTCTAATTTGGCTCAACTAATGCATCCCCTTTTAAGGGTTGTAGTTGAAACACCATCTATTGAGAGAATATTGATTAATTTTGAGAATGAGGATAAAGTAATTGATGATGTGAGAACAATATCTTACTTTGAATTTATGCAGGATGATCAATTTATTGCCACTAAGGAGTTTAAACATTTCATCCATAAAAGTAAAGGAGAGGAGTTGTAGTAGAAAATGTAGGGCCATAATCTCACTAAAGAGAAGAGAAAAGTTATTACTGACTTTTGGACCAATGTAGATGTAGAAATGACAAGCATGACACCCCAGAAAGGTAGGGAACTTGTCAAAAGTGGTGGGTTCTTACTATATTGCATGGATGGAATATATCATCTGCTATTGCATTTGATACAATTAGGAGGCAAGATGGTGATAATTTATTTTTAGCATCTGAGGAGCAAGAAAGTGCACTTTTTTTGGCTCATGGTTTAAACCTAGGCATGAAACCTTAGCCATTTGGTCTATCTCTATTGAGACAAATAAGCCTAAGGTTACTAATGATAAAAAGTTAATTTTATGGGAAATTTAATTCTCAAAGGATGGGTGATACAAGTTCCTTACAAGCTATAACACTGATTGTGAATATGGCTATGTTCGCAAAAGCCAAAGCGAGGAAAGTAGAGGTAGATTTAAATAAGGTTAATGATCAAAATTCAAAGTTATAGGTATAATTGAATATTTTATTTGGATTACTACCACTACCTTAGTTAGGAGTGAGTAATAAGGATGACCACGAAAAGGTAGCTTCAAATTTTGAGATAAATAAATTGATGGAGTTAAATGATAAGAAAGAAGCAAAAGAGAAGGAAAATAAGGAGAAAATAAAATTTCTTAGAGATGGCTAGAAATGTTTTTGGTCATAGGCTATCATGTATTTTGAGCCATCTAGAGGAAATATAGAATGGATACAATGAAGTTGAAAGGTAGAAAATAGTCATTCTATGCTTGGGAGATAGAATAACAATTTTCTTCACTCTCATTCAAGGAAACCCTAAAGATATCAATCTAAGGATGAAGTAGGAGAAAGAGATCTTGCAATAGGGTGTCTTAGGGTATTATCAATGAATACAAGAGTTCACCAACAGGCTAGAGCTTGGAAAAGACTAATGATGTGCAAGTTTTAATGACAAAACCTAATGCAATGCAAAAATTCACTAAATGACCTAGAAATGCATGTAAATCAGAACATAAAGCTGAGAGATTAGAGGTGTGCACCTGGAAACCTATAAGAGCTTGATTGAAGACATGAAATGTTGAATATGCTAAAATTAATGCCTACTGGGACTCATACACCAGTTTGGGAGATTTAGTCCTAGATTAGGGTTTCTGGGTAGGAATAGAGATCTGGCAGAGATGTGTTTGGAACTCATGAAAACTACAACTTTCACTATATTGGGAATCATACACCAAAAATGGCATATTAGTCTAGTTTGACTTTTCCAAAAAATCAAGATCTGAATCTAATCTTCAATCTCTGATTAATCTTCTCAACTTGATCTTCTGGTTTGAATTGTTGAATTTTTCTCTATAGAAGTCCTTTAATGATCTCCAAAACAAGGTGACAACTTTGAAAAATTTCTCCAAATTTTCTCTTCAATATGCCTTCAACCTAGATCTGCAAATCACACACTAAAGAGAGGAAAAAATATTGTTTTGTTTGTAGAAAGGGGTTTGCCTTGGTCAAACCCTCTTTTGGTAATCAAACCTTGTATTGAAATGAAATGAAACGGAGGAATGTTGAATCAACAACATGCAATGTTTCAACTCACCAAACCCTAGCAATAAAGTACTGCAAACTTGTATGAAATGGATCAAATAGATGTAGATCTTGACTCTTACTTGAATGTGATAGATCTTGAATTGAATACTTGCTTGAAATAAAAAAACCTACATCACAATTGTTAGCTAAAAAACAAAAATGATGCATGATGACTTTGACATGATGCTTGATACTTGAATAATGCCCCTAAATGCTTGAGAAACAACTCTTGAATGCTCTTGTAAACTCCAATTTTCTATTATAATTATCTCATGAAAGTCTTAGGTAAACATGAGTGAAAGAACCTTCTATTTATACTTGTTTATGAAAAATTTCCCGCAATTACAACACTACAAGCTGACATTAGATCTAGGAGAATAAAATATCGCCAAGAATTTGAATTAAATTTTATTTTGGGCCACACGGGACTCATACGCCAAAAGTGGCATATAAGTCCCATTAGGATTAAAACTATGGGACACATTTTTAAAAAATGCTTAGATTCATGTGAAATCTAGATCGGAGCCCTAAAACCTAGGTGGGAATCATATGTCCAAGGTGGTGTATGAGTCCCAAATCACCAAATTTGGGCCACACAACCTAAAAAGACATGAATTATTATTGGATGTTGATTTATGTCAGGATTATCCTCAAAAAGATGCATTAATTAAGGCTTGTGGATGCAAAATAAGGGCAAATAAGGTATAGAAAGAAAATCAATTAATTAATGAAAACCCTAGATTAATGTGAAATTGTGGTACAAAACTTTACAACACCTTAAATAAGGTAACATTAAGTTCATTTAGCTTACAAGGGCCCAAGACCTAATGTGAATGTGTTAGACACATTACAACATTAAATCAAGGCATCATTAAGGTTGATTTAACAATGAGGAATCAAACAAGTGTGAAAATGTCACAGATGACATTTTTTGACACTACAAAAGTTAGAACTTTTCATATTATTAAATATTTCCTTGAAAAATAAACTTCAAAGTGTTATTGATACTGGGGGTCCAAGGAAGCAAATGATTGAAAATATAGTGGTGAGAGAAAATTTTGAATATTATAATTCATTTGATTTAGGGATCAACTCTGAGACTTTAGAAACCATTGATGATAATATGGCTATACATCAAAGCTTTCATATTTCCATGGGAAGTTTTTAGAAGACTTTGATGATCTTAATATGTTATCATGCCTAGCATTATATATGAGGATGGTGGGATAAAGGAGTATAAGGTATGGAGGATTGAATTTAGTAATGTGTTACCCCCATCCTAAGTTCTATTATTGTAGATGATACTTTAGAAATAGATAAAATGAATATTGCTATAGATAAGATTATAAAATTGGAGATATGTTTGGAGAAGTCTGTTAAGGGTATGTGCAGGATCATCATGGAAAAAATAGGCCCTTAAGTGGCAAAAAATTCAAAAAATCAGAGTTAGGAAATTTGACATAAAAATTTAAATAAGTTGTCTATATTATTTTAAAAATATGTAAGAATAGAATCTGTAGCAAATTGAATGTAGTTTCTAAACTACTAGGTTTATTTAAAAAAAAAAATCTATTTGATGAAAATTTGAAATTTCAATGCAGTAGTACTTAAATTTCAGGGAAAAAATAAGAAGTAGGTGTCTGTCTAACCATCCTAACCACAATAAAATGATAATAATTTTTATAATATTTTAGGTATAAGTAGAGGACTCATGTCCAAATGTGATGCATATTTTTTTATAATTTTTTTCCAGGTAAATAATTAATTATGAATTTTTTATTACAAATTTAAAAAAAATATAAAAACTCGTATGTCTGACCACCTTAACTTGGTCAAAACTTCATGAAATTCATTTTTTTTTTAATCTTATAGTATGAGAAGGATAGAATGTGACACATGTTTTGGATTCAAAAAATGTGATACCGTTTGAAAGCTATAGATGTTTTTCAATTAGCCTATCAATTATGACTTTAGTTGTAATTCAAATAGAAAATGAATAATAATCATTTATTAAATTCAAAGTAACAGATAATTTATATTGGTGGAAAGCTAATAATTTCTTTTAAAAACCATTTTTGTTTCATTAATTTTGGGTAAAAATAAAGTCATCAGCCACATACCCTACACATACCCATCATATCGCCACTTTTTGGCCCATCATGATCCTGCACATACCCTTAAGAATATAAAGAAATGAACTTATGGGGGATATTCTACTCATTTGATTCACATCAGAGAAATTTTAGTACATACTTGGCCTTCAAAGGATATTTTTACAGTATGGATGGAGAAATATCAAAGTGCACAAGACTTCTCCTTTTTATCTCATCATGTATGTCAAAGAGTATCTTCTCAAGCAACTTCTAAATGTTTTATCCTCTAGCAGTGCACCTTTTATTTCTTCCTAGTTGGTTATAACCTTTTTGTTTTATCCTAAGGATAATATTTTTAAATGAAAATGTGGCATATATCCATGTATTGAATCTTGTTTCTCCCTTATCTTTATAAAATGGAATTTAGTGCCATTTCATGGGGATCTTGGATTTTTGTAAGAAAAAAGTTTATTTTTAGGTCTATACTAGTTAGGTCTAAGTATTCCAAGGAAGAACTATAAATGGAATTATCCTTTTCTATAACAATATAATTTATGAATACATGGATATATTATGATAATTTCACAATCTATTGTATCCTAAATTGTGATGGTGTAGTGGGTTTATCAACCATTGGTTTCTTTTCGTCCTGCAAGGGAGGAATGGAAGGAACCATTGAGGGTTGCGAAAATACTACCTCTTTAGGTCTATAGACTTGTTTGATCTTATGAGGCACCAAAGGAGTTGTATTGTTATCTCTACCTAGGTCTCTTGTAGGAAATGGGTGGATGAAGTGTGTTAGACTTGTCTTGGTTACTTGGAAGGGATTTTGGTTCAAACATTGGTTCATCAATCAGTTGGGGAGGAGAAATAATCATGGACTCAAGAATATTTCTAAGAGATAATTATGCTATGTGCTTTGCATTGAAATTTTAATAGGATTTGAAAAAGAAGTCTTCATGAGGATTTATATGTTTCATGGAGTTAGGCCAAAAAAATTCCAATGAAAAGTTTTGACAGGAAGACAAAGGATTAAAACCACTAGATGATAAACAGTAATTTTTTTTATTGGAAATTTTGAGTATTTATGAACTATTGAAACAAGAAAACATCCATGGAGCATAGCCATGAATAGCCTAACTTAACATGGAATTGATTTGACATCGAGATGATGGAGAATGAGACATCTAATTACTTTGGTCCAAATTTTAATGGAAGAGAGATAAAACCTATTGTAGGGAGAGAAAAACCATCCCATAAATGTGACCCATGCTTTTGATTTGTTGATAATAATCTTGGTAAAGTTCATACACAAATAATAATTCCTCAATGATCACATTCTCTACGCATGGGATCAATTAATATCCCATTTGTAGTCTTGTAATTGATTCTTCTAGATATGTAAAGAGGACAATCGGGTGCATGTTTAAGTATATCACTATGTGTGAAATCAATGTCCATACACAAGTTGGTTTGGTCCTTACAACTTGGTTTAACATCAATGAATCTAATCATGGTATGTAGATCATCCTCATTATCACTCTTGTCACCATCAGTTATGTCTTGTATATTGTCAACATTCATCACATCATTCTTAGTACCACTAGCTTTAACAAATGAGATAGAATGGTTTGGCATTGGATTGGTAAAGATTTGAAAATTTTGATTAGGTGGGGAAAAAAAATTATTTCCTTGATCATTTATACCACCCAATTGGATGTGATTAGAATCTTGATGAGGTCTTGCACTAAATGTTGAAGAAATATACTACATTCCATATCATGTCCATTTTTTCAATGATATTGAATAAAAGCATTTGGATTATAGTTCGGAGGTAAAGGCTTAGTGGTATCAAGAGGTCTAATGTGAGGTAAGGTGATTAAGTTTTTTCTCAAGAGTTGTAACATGATTGAATGGAGGGTATCAGGGAGTGGGGTGAATTGTGTATTCTTTTCTCTAAATGGGTATAGGGTTGTTTTTTATGGAAACCACTTGAGGTTCAACATGATGGCTTGGTTGATCTTGAATTATCTATATAAATCTCTTGTTTGGTTTCTTGAATAGTTGAAAATTGTTATGATGCATAGTTTTGGATTTTTTAAGACAGGTTGAAGGAGTTTTGTCTCCATGTTGATTAAGAGAGTTTTGATAATCAAAAAGAGTTGTACATAAGTGTGTAAAAGAGGGAAAATTCATCATCCCAAGTTCATCTTAAATATTTTTTGTAAGGTATCAATGAAGATCCTTTGAAGATCAACATTATGAAGCTTAATGTTTATTTGTGAGTAAAGTAGTTGATAACAAGCAATAAAATCAGTGACCTTTTCATCTACTCATTTTTTACAATGCATGAGATTAGTTAAAGCCATCTTATGACCAATATGCACCTGGAAATGCTTTAGAAAGGAATAAAAAATCTCATTGAATGAGTTTATTGAGTTACTCAGTGTAGTCACAAAAAAGCATCCCTTCTACTTTTCCTGGCTTGTTTGGGCCCTCCTTGTGAGTTAGCCTTAATGTTTCCTTTATTTAGTATTGTAATGTGGTTGACACATTCACATTAGGTCTTGGACCCTTGTGAACTAATGAATTTAAATGGAACCTTGCTAAAGTATTGTGGAGTGTTGTAACACACTTTCACACTTTTCCAAGGTTTTATTAATTAATTGAACATAATAAAATTATTTTTAATCAAAATAAACCTTAATCTTATCTTATTTTTAAGTGTTATAGAGTGTTGTAACAAAATTTCACACTTTTCTAGGGTTTTCATTAATAATTGGGCTTTCTTATGCTTTAATTGGCCCTATTTAGCATCCACAAGCCTCATTTATTGCATCTTTTTGAGGATAATCCCGACACCAATCATTAGCCAATCATAAATTAGGTGTTTCAGGTTTGAATGGCCCATATTTAGTGATCTAGGACTCATTCACCACCTTGGGTGAGTGGGTCCCACCTAGATCTTTTGGTCCCGAACTTGGTTTCACACCTTTCTAAGCATTTTTTAAAATGGTCCTAAAAATTAAGCCTAGTGGGACTCATTCACCACCTTGGGTGAATAAGTCCCGTGTGGCCCAAAATCAAAATTAATTCAAATTTCTAGCAGGATTTTATTCTCCTAGATCTGATGTCGGCTTGGTGTGGTGTAATTTCAAGAATTTTTGCATAGTTGAATATAAATACAAGTTTCTTTCATTCATTTTACACCTAGAAAGTTTAATGAGCATTCTTATAGCAAGTGTGAGTTCACGAGAGCATTCAAGGGAAGATTATCAAGCATTTTATAGCATCATTCAAGCATCAATCATCATGTCAAATATTTTGTGCAATGTTTTTTATTGTTATAATAATTGTGGTGTAGGATTTTGTGATTCAAACAAATGTTTCATTCAAGATCAACATCATTGAAGCAAGAGTCAAAGTATATGTCCATTGCAACCATTTCAAGCATATTTGCAACACTTTATTGCTAGGGTTTGGTGAGTTGCAACATTGTCATTTTTTCATTCAACATTCTCCATTCTTATTTGATTATATTTCAAGGATTGATTTACAAAACGGGGTTTGACCAATGCAAACCCCTATCCACTAACCCCACAACATTTTCCCCTCTCCTTTGTGTGTGATTTCTAGGTCTAGGTTGCAGATTTCCTAAGGAGTAAGATTGGAGAAAAGTTTTCAAGAGATCAAAAGTTGTCAAAGTTGTCATCAAGCCTTGGAGAACCTTGGAAAATACCTACATGTTACAAATTGGAGATTCATATCCAGAAATCACTCAAGAAGGATAGAGTAGACAGAGAAGAGTAGGATCAGCTTTTGAAGCTTCAGAAAAGCCCAACTGGACTGATTTTCCACTTCTAGAAAATGAGTCCCAGTTCTAGTCAATTTTCAAATTCTTATAGATTCAAATACCCATTTAGTAGATTCTTGTTCCCACATAGTTTGCTAGAAAGTGAACTAATTCACATAGCTTGGAAAATGAGTCCTAGTCAGTATTAAATTCAACTTTTCCAGTGTTCTAGGCCTCCATCTAGTCATTCCCAAATTCCTAGGTGCACACCTTCTTGCCTTCAATTTTTTGTTTCATTTCATTCACTTTTCTAGGTCATTTTGTAGTGCATTATATTCAATTAGGGTTTTTCATTTCATCTTGAATTCCATTGTCTTTTCCAATTATAAACTTGGTGGTGAACCCCTTATTAGTCTAATTTCAGCCCCTAGGACAACCCTATTGCAAGATTTCTTTCTCTTTTGCATTGAGATCTCTAGGGTTATCCTTGAATGGAATAGCTTTGAAAGTGGGTGTGATAGCACTTAATAATCATTCACCTATACCCCATTTTTAGAGGTTCCATTCGATAAGGAAAAAAATCATTCCAAGGATGTATCTTTCAAAGACCTAGGAAAAATTTTTAGCCAAGAATTTATCTTAAAAAATGAAGTCACTACATAATGTCGTGTATGCTGAAACATGGTTGCTAGAATCTCCTTTACCACCAAATTTCTAAAATATAGGAATCTCTATTCCTTGTGGCATTTATGTTCTCAATATCTCCAATGATAATTGGTTTCTTTTGACATATAGTGAAGGTTGTCCATTTTTATTTTGGTTCAATGTTGCTATTTGTTGTTGGAGGGTTGTGATATTTTACAATTTAAGTTGGTTTATGACAAAAAAATTGGTTGTATTTTGAGATGGAGGGGAATATGGTGGAGGTGTATATGTGTTGGGAGGATAAATGAATTGAATGCTTGTGAAAGGTGGGGGGTTAGGAAATATGATGTTTGAATTTACAAAGATAAGAGGATTTCTAGTGGAAATTATACCCAAAGTTGGAGTGGTATTACTAATTGGTTGTATTGTTTTAGTGACAATTGAATGAGTGTATGTAGGAATAGAGGCTATGAGTGAAGGGGGAGGAATTTGATTTCCTCGACTTTGTGTGTAACAAAAATTTTGAGCATGCAAGAGTTGGTATAGAATAACTCTACACCATGCAAGATTTGGTTGAAGATTATAGCCACCCAAGATCTAGGAACTTCATGAAAGCACAAGAGATATTAATATGAAATACTCAAGATTGCAATGGAATTGAATCCAATAGAATTAAATATGAAATTTTTTGATTTACACATGAGAACAATTGGTTATATAGCCAAGGTGAGACATAGGATTAAACAAGATTATGACAAGTGTCTTAATCCTATGTCATGTGAGAACATATCATAAATACCTAGGATACATGTGTTAAAATTCAAAATATAATATGACAAATAACACCTTCTAGAAATATTCCTTCCTAGGACCTAAGTAAACCTAACATGTAAGTAAGTCCCTTAAGTCCCATAGTAATAAATTAACTAGGTACAAGACTTTATTTACACTAACACCCCCCTTAAATGCAACTTAGGGAGTAGTTGATTATTATACAGATGAAACAAGGATGGGTCCTGGATATGAGGCCATATTAGGTACCCATGTATAAATGTAAATGCATTCTCTCACAAACAAAGAAAAAGAGAAAACCCAGTTCAATACAAATCTTCCCCAAAAGAGATGAAAAGAAAAAAATACTCTCAATGATGCATGAGAAGGAAAAAATCTAATTTGAGGAAAAATTCCCCCTATAAGAGAGAAGAAGATGAGAGACCATGCAACCCCCCATCAATGTTGAGTCTCCTACAATGATGGTAGAAGCTCTACATTGAATGCTGAAGATGATCCAATAGCATTGAACAATGTTCCTCCCCTTAGGAAGAAACACAACCAAGATGGTATGTAGGATGTATTACCATTTGTAAAAAGAAGATGTGACAAGGATTATGTGTGATGTCTTTGAATGATGCTCAAGTATCTCCATGTTGATGCCGAAAGGTGTCATACTCCAAACAAGAATTCTAGGCCACATTGCTGAAGAAGACAATCTAGAATCTCCTAGAAATGATTTTAGAACACAATCCAAAGATAAGGATACCTCCTCTAAAGACAAATATGCCTCTTCCAAATGCTATCCAAAAGTATAGACACTCATTTCAAACTAAAAAGAATGATCATATGGAGAATGAATAAGAGGGTTAGAGTGTTCCCTCACACCAATTGAAGAAGGATCATCTTCATCAAAGAGAAGATGTATTCTATCAATGATACTTCCCAAATTTGAGATGCATGACTCACAATACAAACCAACAATGTTTGTCAAGTACTCATCCCAAGTAGCCATATCTAGAAGATGATGTATATCCTGCTTCATTGAATCACAAGGAACCAAAACTGTGGAATCACAAGCATCCTCAAATACAAAAGTAGATAAATGAGATGATATATTAGCACATGCCACGAGGTCCTCAGTAGATGAAATATTACCAAGATTCAAATGACCATACTGAATCTCTTTAAAATTTTCCACACAAGACGCCTCGATGTGAACATTTGTCAAATCATTAGGAGAAAAATGTGAGAAGGTGTAGACTAGAGATTCGTGATCAACCTCCCCAACTACAATTAAATCCCTGCTATGCAAATCCTAGATTATGAAATTTTGGTGTGAAATCTACACTCTTTATTGCTCCACCATGTGTGATTTGATAGATAGAAAGGATATTGGTTGACAATGAAGGCACACAAAGAACATCATTGAATGCTCTGTCATCTATGTCAATGGATCCCTTCCCACAAACACACATCTATGTGTTGTTAGCCATCAATATGTGTGGTGATGAATAAGTACCAAATGCAGAGGACATACTCTTTGATGAAGCCATGTGATGTGAGGCTCTTGAATCAAGTATCCACCTCTTTGAATTAGAATCTGTAACTGTAACAAGTGCTTGCCCCTTATGTCTATTGGAATTTGATGATGAAGAAGAGGATGAATCTTTTGATGATGGAGAATCATTGATTTAAACCTTCTTAATAGTATTATTTAACTCATCAATTTGTTTAAATAACATTGGTATTCATCATGCCTTGATTTCTTGAAATATGCACAAGTAGTCTTCTCCTTCTTAGATGATTCCACTTGAGAGGGAGAGGATTCATATTCTTTATGTGGCTTTATCTTTTTCTTCTTTTCTTCTTATCAAGATTCCTTGATTCTTTCTGTACCCTAGACTCACTATCCAACAATGTTTGTGACTTGGAAGACTTGATTAGACCCATATTAGTTAACTTAGATTCTTGTTGGATTAGGAGACTTGAAAATTCACCAAACTTAGGATCAACATAGGATGTTCCCATAGAAAGTAGATGGACTTGTGAAAGCGAGACAAATAGTAATACTTAGGACCAAGCTTGGATAACACATTCAAAATCAATTTTAAATCCTCCTTTTCAATGTTGCAATCTTTCAACTATTTTCTTAGTTGTTTAAACTTGGAGATGTAGTCTTGGATGTGGTCAAAACTTTTAGGATCAAGATTCATCAAATCATTATCAATTTGATATCCCTAATATTTTTTGTTTTACCATATGTTGCCATTGAAATTTTAGTCGCCCCCTTCAAATAAAGAAGTTACACCTTCTAATTAGTTAAACAATCAAAAGTATTGTCTTGTTGTCCTTTTTGTTTAGTTTGCAAACCAACATTGGAAGCCAATAGAGTTTTATAACTTCTCCCTCATCCGATGTTTCCAAGGACTTAACTAAAGATCTTTTGTGTTGGTATTTTCCACGGTTGTCAATCGAACCTCAGTTACCAAAATATCTTTATGGCTAATAAAGTGAATCAAGGTAGGTGGATATGAATAATAAAGGACTTGGTAGATTATTAAAAAGTTTGAAAACCTTTGTTGGTTCTCGATAGGGTTCCAAAAACTTCACTATTCCCACCATTTCTTTTAAGCTAGATGAAGGTCACTTTTTATAAGTGTTATTTATAAAGGAAAAAATGGGGTAATAAGTAGATTAAAGTTCTCCAAAGGTTATTATGTCATGGAAAAGTATAAATAGGTTTTCATAACTAAGGAAAAATTTGAAGTTATTTTGAAAACCCTACCTAGTGCATTTGGAGTAAAAAATGCTTTATTGGAAAAGATGTACTTACAAAAGAAAAATATATCAACAAAAAAAAGTCACATGAAGAAATGCATCCATAAATGCCAAAATTGTTCACCATGAGCATAAAATGAAATAGATTATTGTAGATGAATACTAACATGAAGCAAAGTAGAAGATTTTGAGAATATTCACATTACACAGTAAAGTTTGAAAGCTAATATATATATTTATATATTTCATCTGGAATACATTACATCACAAAAAGAGGGGGTTTTTCATCACAAGGGGTATTAAATGTAGAGAGTGAAAATGAGGACCCTAATTGCGTCAATGAATTCTTGCATATGCTCAATCTACACAGGGGAAAATGGGTTTTCATTAAACTCGACAAAGTGGGTGAAGGTCTCCATATTGTTGTGCTCGAGCTCAAAACATATAAGGGAAATTGCTTGTCCAACTCACTCATTTCATAGTGTAGAAGCAATAAAAATTGCGTCGCCAAGTAAACCCACATTTGGATGCATAGATAAACCTCTTTGGGCATCATTAACACACAAAAGATACCTTGGCCTCACCATACGTTTAGTAGCACACATTCCCCCTTCAAAGCTCCTAGAGGTGCATGCGATATGATAAAGAAAATACTCAAGGAGACCATAGTTATGGACATGCACTTGAGAAATGTAATTCTCACTAATAAGCTTCCATATCACCTCTTCCTTCATGTCACTATAGATGAGGAAGGTATCTCTAAGTTGGTTTGCAACCAACCTACACATGACACTACACTGAATGCCCTCAATGACCAAAATATCATTCCTAACCTCCAAAGCTCCATCACTTGAAGTGCTCGACATGCTTGAAGATGAAATTAATATTGTGAAAATGAGTAGTGACAAAGCTGATTTATAGAATGGCAAGAGCAAACTAGTGGAGTTCTCTTGAAGGTAATTAATGTTGAAAGTACATCCAAATTGCCTCAAACTCAATGAATTCGGCAAGGTGATGTGATGGGAATTTAGTAAACTAGATTCAAACATTGACAAAATCCTTTGCATTTAAGAAGTTGCACATAAATAGTCTTAGGTGGCATGCTAATAGTCATAAAAAATGGAAGGTGGCAAATATTTCGCATGAGTGTATTCTGCGGGCTTGCTTATAGCAAGTGTTGATTCACTTCTTTGTCATATCAATCATAAATGGTGATGTAATCATAACTCCCTTAAAAATAGCTATTAATGAATACCATGTCATAATCTGACAAGAATTAGTTGGCTTTCAACCAAATTTTTATTTAGCTAGACAGTAGTTAACATTCAAAAATTATTTTTCAAAATATCGATTGTTATGATGTAAAATTTTAAATACCCCTCAGTTGGTTATTTCAAGGGTCCAAAATTTTGATCCCCCTTGCATTGTGATGTATGAGTGAGAATCAATCATAATCAAAGGATCAATTTTGCAATTTGATCTTTTGCTATGAATGTTTATTGTCTATATGCAATAGATTTGTGAATAGAATGCTAATATTTATGAATAATTCTGTGAACTTTGAGATGAGAATTTGAATATTACTTCACTATGAGGATGTGGTTCTTTGTGGTATTTTATTCATTTATTTGTAGTGAATGTTAAGTTGCAAGTGATTCGAGTTAGCAAGCTCTTAATAATCTAGTCTATGAGCCATGATATTAATTATTTTCCAATCCAATTTCCAACATTAAAGTTTTCTTTAGTTTTAAAGCATTCTTCTATCACATCTATTTTCATGGATATGGATAGATGTTAGTTTTCCTTTCTTTCTTTCTGGTTAAAACCATACCCCTGCTTTCATTATATTCAAAAAATCCAAAATTTGTATTAGAAGAGGGAGCTATACCTCAATTAAAATTTAGAGGAAGATCACCAATGTAATGGTGATCTCTCCAAATGTTGTTGATTGATTAGTCCTTCTTTAGGAAATATAGAGTCATTTTGAGTTAATTATTTTAAGGAAAAATCTATTTGTTGGAAAAAAGTGCCTCAATCTTACTGGCATGTAAACTCCTGAAAGAGCAAAGTCGGTGAGACTCTCTGAATGTCTTACTGACTAGCAGTTGTATTCTATTCATTTGAAGTGCTCAGGTCACTAAGACTTTGGTTTTGTCTTGCCGACGGGAGTCATTAGCAAGACATGTCGATCGCTGTGAATTTCCCATCTCTTTTCGCCCGGGCAGACCTCTTGCTGACAGGTTGGTTCCTATTGGACTTCAGGGAGACTTGTGGTGGCAGAAGTCATCGGGGAGAGACTTGAACATTCAGAATGACTCATCTCGATAGTGTATGTCTTGTCGGCGGTTATTCACAAGGATGTCATCAGGGAGACTCTTAGCTGATAGGTTTGCATTTGGTAAGAACTCTTGCCGATGGATGTGGTCTCGCCGATAGACTAGTGCATTCAATATAACCTCTTGGTGATAGTGTTGCTCTTGTTGATAGACTGGTCAGGGTAATGTGAACTGCCCGGTATGTCTTCGGTGTGATCTCCTGCCGATGATTGTTGGTCTCACCGATGGGTATGAACATCCATATGACATAGAGGATCCATAGGACTCTTAGCGATGGTGGAACTCTTTCTGATAGATCTGCACAAGCTGGATTTGTGTTCGGTATGACCTCTCGCTGATAGCGATAGTCTGGCTGATGCTTCTGCAGTGGATATCAATATGATGTCTTAGCGATAGAGTGAGTCTAGGAAATAGTTTTGAACTCGATATGACTCTTGCCGTTGGTGGTGACTTTGGGCGATAACGACCACTGGGCATTGTGACATCGGGGAGACACAACCTAGTGTCTCACCGACATGCGACATAGTTTGAACGCCTTGACTGAATGTCTATCTTACATGGTTTGTCTTCGACCAATTAGAGAAGTGAAAGGTGAACAACTAGTAGTTGGACTATTACGATTGTTCCTGTGAGGAAGATCAACAGACCATGAATGACATGGATATACTCTGAAATTGAATTTGAAGATCGGTTCAGTGAACTGTTCGATGTGTGATTAGTGTGTATGAATTAAACTCAAAGAGAATTGTAACTAGGATGTTTTGTACAAGGTTGATCAGGAAATTATGCTGCTGTAATTTGACATCAGAGAGTGAAGCTTGTACTCTGTATGTAATTTGTTTACTATAAGGGTTTTTCTTGGTGTGGTGTGTTTTTCTCCCGTAAGGGTTTTCCCATGTAAGTCTAGTGTTCATTTGTGTATGTTTATTTCTCTATTTCTGTTAATCCTTTCAAGTGTATCTTAATTGAACTGTAATTGCAAAATTTAAAGTCACCTCTAAATTCTTCCCTGAGGTTTTGATGTTGGGAGAGTTTGTTCCGCACCTAAGCTTTCCTTACAAGTGGTATCAGAACCTGGCTAGTTGTGTTATCCTTGTGGGTACATTGGGTTTTTTGTGTCAATTATGTTCAATGGGAGTCTTGTAGAAGTCTAGTAATTTGAATTATAGATTAAGATGGCAAGCACATCAGGAAAGATTGAAATTGAGAAATTCAATGGCAGTAATTTTGAGTTGTGGAAACTTAAAATGGAAGATCTATTGGTTGATCATGACCTTTGGCTTGCTATGTATAGAATGAAGCCTACAAGAATGAAGCAAGAAGATTGGGATCTTGCAGATCAAAAATCAAAGGGGTTGATAAGGCTCTATTTAGCAGACTCTGTTCTTCTAAATGTTCATGAAGAAAAGACTGCATCTTCTTTGTGGAAAAGACTAGGAGCTATTTATCAGGGTAAGTCCTTGGTGAATAAGTTGTTCTTGAGGAAGAAGATGTACTCTTTGAAAATGCAGGAAGGAGCATCCGTTGCTAATCACTTGAATTCTTTCAACATGCTAATTGCTTAGTTAGCATCTATGGGTGTGAAGATTGATGAAGAAGATCGCTGTATGCTGTGGTTATGTTCTTTGCCATATTCTTGGGATCACTTGGTGATGGCTACTAGGAGTATGACATCCAATTTTAAGATGGAAGATGTTGTTGCTTCTTTGTTATCAGAAGAGATGAGAAGAAAATATTCTGAGATGGTGAAGGAGGCTCTTGCTGTTAGAGGTAGATCGAAAGAAAAAGGCAAGAAGAAGGACAAGAAGTCCAAATCAAAATCAGAAGGGAGATAAAAGTCTCCTGGCAAGAAGTCCAAGGTGAAGTGCTGGAATTGTGGGCAACCTGGTCATGTCCGAAAGGATTTTAAAGAGGAGAAGAAGAAGAAGAAGTATTCTTTTGACAATGATTCTTCTCAGAGTGATGCAAATTCTTTCATTGCATCCTTGGCTACACAGGCATCAGATGATGTCTGGCTGATTGATTCTGGAGCATCTTTCCACATGACATCTCATAGAGATTGGTTCACTAAGTATGAAAAATATGATGGTGGAAGGGTGTATTTGGCAAGCGATTCATCTTTGGAAATAGTTGGCTGTGGAAGAGTCAAAATTCAGTTCCCTGATGGCAGAGTGAAGGGAATCAATGATGTAATGCATATACCAGGTCTGGTTCAAAATTTACTTTCTGTTAGTAAGTTGAATGATATTGGAGTGTAAGTCACGTTCATTGGAAATGGCTACAAGATGACTAGAGGCTCAATGGTTCTAGCTAGGGGTGCTCGTATTGGTACCTTGTATAAGTTGGATGCACATGCCTTGCAATGCAATAGTGTCTCTGTAAAGTCACAAAAATCTACTCATAGAGAAAAGTAGGAAAAAGTTCTTGATTGTGCAAACTCTATGGAAGTTAAACTTCCAGCAGAAAAGACTATGCTTTGGCATCATAGGCTAGGCCACACTGGAGAAAAAGGTTTAAAAATCTTGAAAAATAAAAACCTGGTTGAAGGGCTTGATGATTGTAACCACGAATTCAAGTTTTGTGAACATTGTATATATGGTAAAAAACACCGTGTTTCATTTTACTCCAGTCCTCACAAATCTTCTGATTTACTTGATTACATTCATTTTGATGTTTTTGGTCCAGTGAATGTTCCTTCATTGTCTAAATCAAGATATTATGTATCGTTCATTGATGACTATTCAAGAAGAGCATTTGTATATTTTTTGAAAAGTAAAGTAGAAGTGTTCAGTCATTTTAAGGAATTTAAAAACTTTGTAGAAAATCAGACTGGAAGGAAAATAAAATGTTTAAGGATTGACAATGGCAGTGAGTTTTGTTCTGATGAGTTTGAGAGGTACTCTAAAGATCATGGGATTAAAAGACATAAAACTACACTCTACACTCTACAACAAAATGGAGTTGCTGAAAGGTTCAACAAGACAATGATGGAAAGAGCACAAAGTATGCTAAGCAATGCTGGCTTGGAGGAGAAGTTCTGGGCTAAGGTAGTTGCAACAACATGTTAATAAATCATTCTCCTAATTCTGCTCTTGTTTAGAAAATACCTTTGGAAGCATGGTCTGGAAAGAAGCCCTCTTTGAGACATATTCATGTCTTTGGCAGTGAGGCATATGCATATGTGTCGAATGAAAAAAGATCTAAATTGGAAAACAAGGATATTAAATGTATTTTTATTGGCTATAGTGTTGGCATAAAAGGATACAAGCTTTGGAATTCTGATACGAAGAAGGTTTTATACAACATAAGTGCTATTTATCATGAGCTGAAGCCCTCTACTTTGGATCTTTAGTCAGAGACACAATCATAAAATAAAAAGGATGTAGTTGAAATTCCTCTCACACCAGATGAAGAGGAATTGCAAATTCAAAATGTACCTGAAACTGAGGAGAGCTCAAGCAGTTATGAGAGTTCTGAAGAACAACCTCAGCCTCAGCTTGTGAGGAGGTCAACACGTGAAAGAAAGCAACCTGATAGGTATGGGTTTTCTATGTTAGATTCTAGTTATGCCTATGCTTTAATTTCTAGCACTGATGAGCCTAGGACTATGAAAGAGGCCTTTAGAATGTCTGATTCAAACTCTTGGTTGGAAGCCATGAATGAAGAAATGGCATCATTAGAAAAGAATGATACTTGGAGTTTGGTGCCTTTTCCTAAAGGCAGAAAAGATGTTGGGTGCAAATGGGTATCTAAAAAGAAAATAGGTCTAGATGGTAGTGTGGAAAAGTATAAGTCAAGGTTGGTTGTGAAGGGGTATTCCCAGGTAGAGGGAATTGATTATAGAGAAAAAAAATTTCCTATAGCTAAGCTGACATCTATTAGATTTCTTTTGTCACTTGCAACAACATATGACTTAGAGATTGAACAGATGGATGTGAAGACAACATTTCTTCATGGTGACCTTGAAGAAGAAATTTACATGTCCCAGCCATAGCACTTTGTTGAAAAAGGTAAAGAAAAATTGGTTTGCAAGTTAAAAAAATCTCTGTATGGATTAAAAAAATCTCCTAGAATGTGGTACCAGAAGTTTGATACTTTTGTTTTGTCATTGGGATTTGTAAGATCAAAGTCTGATCACTGTGTGTACTTCAAAGCTAAAAGTGATCATATTATTATTATTGCTCTCTATGTTGATGATATATGTTGTTCATAGGCAATAGTAAGTTAATGATTTCTAATCTAAAATATCAATTGTCTACAAAGTTTGAAATGAAAGATCTTGGTGTAGCTAGGTATATTCTCGGAATGGAAATAACCAGGGATAGGAAAAGTAGAAAACTTTGGCTCAGTCAGAGTAAGCATATTAATACTATTATGGAGAGATTTTGTATGAATAACTACAAGCAGCTAGTTGTTCCAGTTTTGCAGGGAACAAAACTATCTGTTGAAGACTGTCCAAAATCTCCTACTGAGATAAAGGACATGAACATAGTGCCTTATGCTAGTGCAGTTGGCAGTTTAATGTATGCAATGGTCTGTACAAGGCCAGACATTGCCCAAGCAGTTGGAGTTCTTAGTCACTTTATGAAAAATCCTGGAAGGACACATTGGGATGCTCTGAAAAGGGTGTTTAGATATCTGAAGGGCACTTCACAATATGCTTTGTGATATCATGGGAATTTGGTTGAATCATAGAGGAATCTCAACATTTGAGGTGATGTGGATTCTGATTGGGTAGGGGACATTGACAACAAAAGATCCAACAATGGTTATATTTTCATGTTGAATGGTGGTGCAGTTAGTTGGATGAGTAAGCGGTAGGAACTAGTCGCTTTGTCCACTATAGAGGCATAATACATGGTAGCAACACACACCTGTAAAGAAGCAATCTGGTTAAAATTTTTATGTTCTAACATTGGGTTTGATGTAGGAAAAATTACAATTTACTGTGACAGTCTTAGTGCTATCTGTTTGGCAAAAAATCCTACTTTCCATGCTAGGATGAAACATATTGATGTGCAGTATCATTTTGTACAAGATATGGTGGAGGATGGAAAGGTCTCTTTAGAAAAAGTGGATACTTTGGAAAATGTTACAGATGCATTAACGAAACCAGTGAGCACAAACAAGTTCAGGTGGTGTGCCAGTTCGATGGGCCTTAGTGCCCATGAATTTCAACAGTTTTTTGTTGTGCTCTAGAGGTGTCAGTAAGATCTTCGTCAAGTGGGAGATTGTTGGAAAAATGTGCCTCAATATTATTGGCATGTAAACTCCTAAAAGAGAAAAGTCGGTGAGACTCTCTAAATGTCTTATCGACTAGCAGTTGTATTCTTTTCATTTGAAGTGCTCAGGTCGCCGAGACTTTGGTTTTGTCTTGCCAACAGGAGTCATTGGAAAGACATTTTGATCGCTGTGAGTTTCCCATATCTTTCTGCATGGGTAGACCTCTTTCCAACAGGTTGGTTCCTATTGGACTTCAGGGAGACTTGTGGTGACATAAGTCATCGAGGAGAGACTTGAACGTTCAAAATGACTCATCCCGACAGTGTATGTCTTGTCGACAGTTATTCACAAGGATGTCATCGGGGAGACTCTTGGCTGATAGGTTTGTGTTCGGTAAGCACTCTTGCCGATGGATGTGGTCTCATTGACAGGCCAGTGTATTCAATATAACCTCTTGGTGATAGTGTTTCTCTTGCCGATAGACTGGTCGGGGTAATGTGAACTATTGGGTATGTCTTTGGTGTGATCTCCTGACGATGACTGTTGGTCTCGTCGACAGGTATGGACATCAGTATGACATAGAGGATCTATAGGACTCTTAGAGATGGTGGAACTCTTGCTAATAAATCTGCATAAGATGAATTTGTGTTCGATATGACCTCTCACCGATAGTGATAGTCTGGCTGATGCTTTTGTAGTGGATATCGATATGATGTCTTAGCGATAGAGTGAGTCTAGGTGATAGTTTTGAACTCGATATGTCTCTTGCCGATGGTGGTGACTCTGGGCGATAACGATAGCCGAGCATTGTGGCATTGGGGAGACACAACCTAGTGTCTCACCGACATGTGACACAGTTTGAATGCCTTGACTGAATGTCTATCCTATGTGGTTTGTCTTCGACCAGTTAGAGAAGCGAAAGGTGAACCGATAGTAGTTGGACTATTGCGACCATTCCTGTGAGGAAGATCAACAGACCGTGAATGACATGGATATACTTTGAAATCAAAGATAAAGATCAGTTTGATGAACTGTTTGATGTGTGATTAGTGTATATGAATTAAATTCAGAGAGCATTGTAACTGGGATGTTCTGTACAAGGTTGACTAGGAAATTATGCTGCTGTAATTTGACATCAAAGAGTGAAGCTTGTACTTTGTATGTAATTTTTTTACTGTAATACAAAGGGGTTTTTCTTGGTGTGGTGGGTTTTTCTCGAGTAAGGGTTTTCCCATGTAAATCTGGTGTTCATTTGTGTAAGTTTATTTCTTTGTTTCTATTAATCCTTTCAAGTGTATCTTAATTGAACTGTAATTGCAAAATTTAAAGTCACCTCTGCATTCTTCCCTGAGGTTTTGATGTTGGGAGAGTTTGTTCCGCACCTAAGCTTTCCTTACACTATTAACCAACAAATTTTTTGCAACTTTGCTAGGGAGTGTGTAGAACATGCCTTGTCATGATTAAAGATGGTGTTATCACATGAGAATATTTTCCTTTTTTGCAGCTAGATTTGGATTGGGTCATGGTTGGATAAGAAGACATCATCTAAAATTTAAACATCTTGCATGGAGGTACTGCATAAGTTAAAAGGATTACATGTGAGCTATTTTTGTTGTCAAAGTTCAAAATAATGAGCACAATGCCCACCTAGGAAAGTGGTTGAAAGATTTACGAGTATTGAAATTATGCACTATCTAAATTGTCCACATCAACCTGTTCAAAATTAGAATCTACCACCAACCCGAAGAGAGCCACCTCAAAATTAATTGGAATACAAAAATTATTTGTTCCTAGAGATTGGCAACTCTATTAAAATGAAATTTCCCTTCATAATTTCTTCTGATGGATTCTACTTCATTGTGGCCATGGGGGGTCTAGATTTTCTAAGGAAAATATGGTTGTTCACCTTTTTCTTGCATCTTTGGAAGTTCAAGTAATGGAGTGGTTCAGATGGATTGATGACAGATTTATTACTGATTGGAATACTATGATAGACAAATTTATTGTGAGATTCAAGATAGTGGTTGATGTAGCGACACTTTTGAGGTCCCTTTTCAATATTTAGAAAAGAGAAGGTTAAGATGTTAGAAGATTTATTGATAGATTCACCTAAATTTTGGGACAAATTCCCCACTCCAATAGGCCTAGTCAATATAATTTGGTAGTCACCTTCATGCATGCCCTGTCTCTTAGAATTCATTTCCTCCTAAGAAGGAGATGCATAGTTGATTAAAGTAAAAATAAAAGTCATAAAGATTGAAGAGGATTTGTCATCATATAGATGTCATGACCACCTAGGAGATGAACCTTTCCAAGCCCAAGCCTCATTCCTAGGGAGATTTTAATAATTTTAAGCAATGATGATTCTTCTATGACTAATTCCCCAAGTTTGATCATGGCACATCAAGAAGAATTTTCAAAAATGCTCAGGGTGAGAAGTGAGAGTGAAGTGTATACTAAACTCTTTGGACTTGAAGAAGAAGATTCAAATAGTTATGAAGATGAAGAAGATATTCCTTCTTGTAGCACCACAAGTCTTTCCTTAGAGCCTACTATCTCAACACAAGAAGATGTTGGACAATCACCTAGTCATGAGATGTAGGAAAATTTAGTATCTTCTAAATGTGAGATACCCATTTGTGAAGTTGATAGTATAATTGATTAGTCATTTCAAGCAATTAGGAGTAGTGAAAAAATTGAAAGATATAAGGAAAAGAAACTTGACCTTAGGAATTTCCTTTCCCTAGAGCATAGTAAAGAAGGAGATCCCACTCTTGAAATTGAAATAAAAAAGGGAGGGAAAAAAGGAGAAGAGATATACATTGGCGAGAATCCTATATTAGAAGATTATTCTTGCTTCACAAGAAATAGCTTAGAGTTTTTTGATAAGCAACAACTATCGATGAAAGTTACATTTGTTTGTAGGTTGGAATGAGGAATTAGTAATTTAGAAAGTGCATGCAGAGCTCTAATCCTTACATATCTTACTTTGAGTAATGATGCACCTACATTGATCAAAGGGAATGAGGTGGACTATGTTTCCTCCTTACAGGTTGATCAATCTCCAAGTAGGTTTTCTCTTTTTATATCAATCAATGGGGTGACTCTTTTGAAGATTGACTTACTCGAAAAAGAAAATAAAGATGTAACTTGGGGAATTTTCATGCAAAAGTTGATCTAGACATGGGAGAGGGAATATCCTTTCAATGATGAGGGAATGGTATGAACAACCATTCATCATGAAAATTACTTATTTCTTTAGTTGATGCTTTTTAATACACAAATAAGACAAAAGCATGTTCCTCTTAGTCATCATTGGTCATACTTTCCTTGGCTAGTTAATGGATTTACATAACAAATATTAGGTTTTGATGGTTGGTAGGTGTCCCATACCTTGTATATAGATTTTTTTGGTATTTATTTTTGGGTTTTTCCCATTTCTAGTGTGTGTCTTTTTTTTGGTGCATTTTGATCCTTTTATTCCTAATCATGACTCTATTGCAAAATAGATAAGGAACTAGTGTGCAAAGTTTTGAGTCTAGGTTCATTGCTTCATACTTCATAGCCTCGTCCCTAGTCAGAGCCAACTATTTCTGTTACTTTTAGTCACCCCCTTCAAATTAATAAGTTGCACCTTCTGCTTAGTTAAACAATCAAAATTTTTATCTTGTCGGCCTATTTTTTATAGTTTACAAACCAACGCCAAAAGATGATAGAGTTTTATAACTCCTCCTTCACCCAATGTTTCCAAGGACTTAACTAAAGATCTTTTTGTGTTGGTCATTTTGGCAGTTGTTAGTTGACCCTTGTTTACTGAAATATCTTTATGGCCAATAAAGTGAATCAAGGTAGGCATATATGAATAATAAAGGGACTTGAAAAATTATTACAAAGCTTGGAAACCTTTGTCGATTCCCGACAGGGTTCCCAAAACTTCACTATTCCTATTGTTTTTTTTTAAGCTAAATGAAGGTCACTTTTTCTAAGTGTTATTTATAAAGGAAAAATTGGGGCAATAAGTATATTAAAACACTCCAGAGATTATTACAACATGGCGGAGTATAAATAGGTTTTCATAACTAAGGTGGAATCTCAAAGTTATTTTGAAAACCCTACCCATAAACTAATAACCAGTGCATTTAGACTCGAATAATGCTTCATTGATAGAGATGTATTTATGAAAGAAAAATATATCAACATAAATAAATGTCACATGAAGAAATACATCCATAAATTTTAGAATTGTTCATCATGAGAATAAAATGAAAGAGCTTATCATAGGTGAATACTAACATGAAGCAAGGAAGAATATTTCTAGAATATTCACATTCCATAGTATAGTTTGAAAGCCAAAAAAGATATATATATATATTTATATATTTCATACAAAATGCATTACATCACAAAAATAGAGGGGATTTTTCATCACATCAGGTCTTAATCGTAGAGAGTGAAAATAAGTAACCTAATATCCTCAGTGACTTCTTGAATATGTTCAATTTGTGTGGGGGAAAAGAGGTTTTCATTAAACTAGACAAAGTGGACAAAGTTCACCATATTGTTGCACTCAAGTCTAGAGTGTAGCAGGGTTACTACTTTTCCATCTCGCTCATTTCATAGTGCAAAAACAATGAAAATTGTGTCACCGACTAAACCTGTATGTAGATGCATAAATAAACCTCTTAGGGTGTCTTTGACACACAATAGATACCTTGGCCTCACTAAGCACTTAGTAGCCCAACTTCCCCATTCAAAGCTCCCAAAGGTGCACATGATATTGTAAAGAAAACACTCAAGGAGACTAGAGTTATGGATGTGCACCTGAGACATGTAATGCTCACAAATAAGCTTCCATATAACCTCATCCTCCACATCATTGTGGATGAAAAAGATCTTGCTAAGTTGGTCTACAACCAACCTATGTACAACATTCCACTCTATGAATAGAAAATCACTTCTAACCTCCAAAGATCCATCACTTGAAGTGCTTAGCATGCTTGAAGCTGAAATTAATATTATGAAAATGAGCAAAGATGAATCTGATTTATAGAATGGCAAGAGAAAACTAGTGGAGTTCACTTGAAGGAAGTTAACGTTGAAAGTACATCCAAATTTCCTCAAACTCAATGAATTTGACAAGGTGATGTGATGGGAATTTATTAAAATGGACTCAAACATCGAAAAAATTGTCTATATTTAAATAAGTTGCATGAAAACAATCTTAGGTGGCATGCCAATAGTCACTAGAAATGAAAGGTGGCTATTGCTTCACACAAGTGTATTATATGGGCCTAATTACAACAAGCGTCAATTCTATGGTAGGAATTGTAGTAGCGGAAATGTTTTCAAGGCTAACTTGGTGTTGAGGTGGACTAAGTCCTCATGAATTTGGATGATTTTCTCTTGTGGGATATCATCAGTCTTGGGATCAACATGCATTCTACCTGAACGCAAAGAGTTTCTAAGGGTATTATCCATGCCTAGTGTACTAGTTTCAGTACTAGGAGTGGAAGCTCTAGATAACCAAAGATCCACAACAATTGTGTTATCACGAGATGACATGAGTCTTGAACTTCTTCTCACTAAGACATTAGCAATAGGACACCAAACACTCATGCAAAGCTTCTAAATGTACGGTGAATGAAAATGCAATGTAAACTAACAAGAATGAAATGCTTAAAACTAAAATTTTGGAAAGTGAAACTAAAATTTAGAAACAACAAACAAAAACTTAGAAATTAAAGATTAAATGCCAGAAAATGCAGTGAAAAATGTGCAATTGGACTAATTCGCCTAGGTTGTGAATGGTCTAGGTAGTGATTTTTTTTGAAAATTTTCTAAATTTTTGAATTTCTTTTTATGCTTTTTATATTTTCTGATGCAAATATGATATGGAAATGTAGAATTTTAGTAATTTTTAATGAGATAAAATGCACAAATGCAAGCTAGATGATCTTTTCACTAATGTAAATTTGGAAACCCTATAATACAGATTAAACAATGCAATACTAATGTAAGCTATTCCTAGGATGTAAATGCACTTTAAATCAAAAATATGATGCTCTAAAGTTGGGTTCACCAAAATGAACCAAATATTTATGGGATGGGGCTTCTCTTACACTTCTAGGGTTTTGCACCTAAAAGGAGAGAGGTACCAAAAATATTAATGGCTCACTCAAGAATAAACCCTTGAGATTCCAATGTAAATGAGATTGACATCTGTCAAAGGGGAACATCCTAGATGCTGAAAATTGATAAAAGAGATTAAATACTAATGCAAAATTAAGAAAATGCAAGATGTTTGAACACATGTTGTGATATACAAAATGACCTAGAAATACAAATAAATTGTAACAAAAAACTATAAAATTGAAGGTGCACACCTAGAGACTAGAAAAGGATGGAATGGAGCTCAAAAATCCTGAAGAATTCACTGTTGAAGCCAACTAGGACTCATACTCCAAACTAGGTGACTTAGTCCTATTTCAAGAAGATTTTGCTAAAACAGGTTTCTGACAACTGGGTACTCAGAACTGCAAAAATCTCTATTTGGGCCTGGCAGTAGGACTCATTAGCCACTAATGGAAAATCATCCACTTTGACATTTCTAGAAATTCAAAAGTGGAATTTGTAGCAAGTAGTCTACACTTCTACTCTTGACAGGTTTCTAGATCTGAAACTACAAAATTTAGCCTGTAGGTGTTCTCCAAGCTTCTCTTAGGGCTTTGAAAACTTTGAATTGCTTTGAAAATTTGTTGAAAACTTTTCCAATCTTTCTCTTTGATAAATATGCACACTAGACCTACAAAACACATGCAAAGAGAGGGAAAAAATTGTTGAGGGTTAGTGAATAGGGGTTTGCCTTGGTCAAACCCTAGTTTGGTAATTAAACCCTTGAAAATGAAATAAAATATGAAAAGAGAATGATGAATGAACAAAAGCAATGTTACAACTCACCAAACCCTTGAAGTAGAATTCTGAAGACATGCAAGTAAAAGATCCAATGGATGTAGACTATAGGATGCTTGAAGTTCTTAGAATACTTAAGTGATGGATTGATGATTTATGGAATGATTGGGTGAATGAATGGGGGTGAAATGAGAGGGAAAAACTATGTTTATACACAATTATACAATAATTCTTGAAAATACAGTATCACAGGCTGACCTTAGATCTTAGAAAATATTAACCCTCCAAAAATTTGAAATTATTTTGATTTTTGTGCCAAAGGGGACTTATTTTCCCCTAGTGGAAAATGGGTCTCACTTAGGCATTTTAAGTGGGTTTTGAAATTTAGATGTTTTGAATGATGTTTATCGAGATTATTTTCAAAAATGCACTTAAGTAAGGCTTGTAAGTGTAAAATGGGGCCAATTAAAGAATGAGAAAGGCCAAATTATTGATTACAAGCCTAGAAAAGCATGAAAGTTTGTTACAACACTTTACAACACTTTGAAATAAGGCTTATTAAATGATAAAAAGGGGTTATTTAGATGAAATACATTAACAAGAACCTAGAAAAGTGTGAAAGTGTGTTACAATACTTTACAACACTTTTGCAAGGCATCATAAAATTCTTCTTAATTCACAAGGGTCTAAGACCTAATGTGAATTTGGTGACCACATTACAACACTAAATCAAGGAAAAACTTATCCAACATCCATAAAAAAGACCCAAATGAGTGTGCAAATGTCCAAAGATCTATTTTTCTAGGCTACATTTAGCCCCTAGTTTAGTGAGAGGATGAACCTGCTTCAAACTCACACTAAAGTATCCAAACATGCACATCAAGAGGGATCCAAATGCATCCATGCTAGTAAGATGATACAAAAACAATCAAGAGGGGTGATCAAGCCCCGAGGATCAAGATCCCATGTCAAACCAAACATAAGTACAAGGGAACATAGATGAAAATGATGTAAAGAATGAAGGGAAAGAAGGAAAGAGAGAATCGAATCAAGTTTCGATCGTTTGTCCACCCTGTTGTGGATTAGATCTAGATTGTTTTTCTAGAAAACACATACTTACTCTGAGGTGATGAAACTCATGGTTGTTCGTCGGGTAAGAAGTCCTAGAAGTTGAGAAACATACACTCATGGCTGGTATGCACTCAAACACATGCAGGTGGCCATGGGGAAATTCATGCCTCAAAATGGGATTCTCGCTCAACCATACCAAAGTTATACCTCCTAATAACTTTAATAAGACGCCACAAAATAAAATGACTTTTCGAGCTTCATGAGACAATAAAAACTTCATATGCTTGGAGCTCATGAACAAACACGATGGTACCATAGGAATGCAAGATGTGTTATGTAAGGTGGCCATATAAAAAATGCAAAATGCAACATGAAGAGAATGTTCAAAGGAGTCTTGCTTAGTTTATGTGAGGTCTTTAACTTAGGGAACATTGTGCCTAATTTCTCCAAGAGAGGACTAATAAAAAAATAGAAAATTCACAACTTCGGGGATGTAGTGTGTCACATCAAGCCACTAAGAGGAATGTAATATGCTAATATAGATCACGTTCATGAAGGAAACTACATCCAATGCCATCCAAAAAGTGACAAACACATCGTATGAAGTAGGAAGGCTGCACTAAGAACCAAGAAAAGGAAAAATTCAAAAGAATAATGCCAATGTATCCCCTCACTTTAAAGGAATTGCTAATACCATACTTGAGTAATTAATTTAAAGTAGCAAATGAAAAATTCAAACAAGAAGAAAGACATGAGAGCCAACTTGGAAAGCCCTATGCCAAGTCATATGTTTTCGAGTAAGGCTGCATCATGTGAACAAAGAAAAAAAGAAAGGGAAGGGGTTGCCTCCAAAATGAAAAAAAACCAAACACATAAGGGATCTATGGATTTGGGGTCAGTATGTTCTTTGTTGTAATGTTTGTTAGAGAGCTTGGAAATGTCATCATCCCCCAAATACATAGAACTGGAAGAATGACACAAAGAGCAAAAAAAAAAGAAAAATCTTTTGGGTCAACATGGAAGAGACATAGGGTGTCTTGACACTTTGCATCATCCCAAAAAGGACAACATAAGAAAAATGAAAAAGGAAAGAAAAAAGAAAAGGAGACATGAATGTCTCAATGCCTTGCATCATCCCCAAAAGGAAAACACAGGCCAAAAAGAAAAAGAAAAGTGAAAAAGGTAAAAGAAAAGGGCCTTTTGGGTCAACATGAAAGAGACATGAATGTCTCAATGCCTTGCATCATCCCAAAAAGGAAAACACAAGCCAAAATGAAAAAGAAAAGCAAAAAATGTAAAAGAAAAGGGCCTTTTGGGTCAACATGAAAGATAAATAGGGTGTCTTGATGCCTTGTGTCATCATCGAAAGGAAAGCACAATAAAAAGGAAAAAAGTGATGCACGACATAGAGAAGAATGAAGGCACAAATAGAGCAATGTCACAAAGAGAGGGTAAACATCAAACAAAACATCATGGGGGATAACATTACACACATGCAAACACACAAAGGAATAAGAAAGAAAAAGTGTAAAAGACTAGTAAGGAAAATGCAATTCAACCATCAAGTCATCCGCCTCCCAATCATGTTCATTATGTGCTGAGGATAGGAAACTAGCCAAAGGGACAAGGGAAAGTGCTGAACTAGGAGAAGTAATAGGTTCATTACTCTATATAGGATATTTCTCGTTTAAGCTCATGGAAGAGGAAAATAATGTGTTCAAGCCATTATGCACCTCTTTGTCGATTTTACCAATCTATCATCATCATCCAAATTAATCACAACAATAGGACGAATAATAATGTCCAATGAAGAGTGTAACTCTTTTTGTGATTGTAGTATTGGATCATTTTGTTTTGGTTGGGGAGGAGGGTCACCATGCATTGCTTTAATCAGGTTTGGATTTTAATTTTCTGTACTTAACTCTTCATGTAACTTGCGAGTAAGGGCATGACGTCTACACCTACACTCTCTAGAACCTTTGTTTATTTTGGTTTTGTTGTCAAGTTGTGTTCATGAAGGAGTGGGTTGATCAACCATAGGTTGGTTTTCTTCCCTAAGGAGAGGAATGAAAGGAACCATAGGAGGTTGGTCATCCACTTTCTCTTTTTCTTTGTAAACTTGTTTTATTCGAGGAGGCATGACACAGTTGCATTCATTGTCTCTTAATGTTTTGGATGATGTTGGGGAAGTTTCTGGTGTTGGTTGATCTTTGTTGTTTGGTTCTTGTTCAGGTTGAAGCATGGTTTCATCTATGATAGGAGTGCTGGAGGTAGACAGGGACATGTGTTAGAGAGACAATTTTGCTATTTTTTTTGCTTTGAATTTTTGGTAAGCTATGAAAAGGAAGTCTTGTCATGGCGTTATAGGTTCCATGGGCTTGGGCCAAAACGCTTCTAAGGAAAAGTTTCTTTTGGAAGATAAGGGGTTAAAGCCACTATGGTGGAAAATGAATATTTCATTGTCAAATGGAAAATTTAAGCATTTATGTATAACGAAAGGGACAACTTTCATTGAACGAAGCCACAAATGGCCTAGCCACAAATGAAATTGGTCCGACTGTAGGATGATGGAGAATGTGACATCTAATATTTTTGGTCCTATTTGTAATGGAAGGGTGATCGATCCAATTGTAGGGAAAGAAACACCATTATGTGTCTTGATCCATAATTTTTGTTTGTCATAATCATCTTGATAAAGTTCATGTAATACTAAAAATTGCTCAGTGATCATGTTCTCTCAACAAGCAAGATCTATTAGTATCCTATTAGTGGGCTTGTCATAGATACGACTGACTATGTAGAGAGGATCATCAAGTAGATTTTTAATTATATCATTAGAGGAGAAAGCGATGTCAAGAGATTTCTTAGGTTGGCCCTTATGAGGGATAATTTTTATTGCACCTACCATTTCATCCATAGGATTAACATTGATATCATGTGAGATAGGATCATGATGTTCATCATCTGTATCAACATTCATCACATCATTATTTGCAGTTTCACTAGCTTTGACAAATGAAAAATTATGTTTGGGAATTAAATTAGTGAAAAGTTGCAAGTTTTGATTCGGAGGAGCAACAAAATTATTGCCTTGATCACTAACACCTGCAACAGATAAATGGCCAGAATCAATGAGGTCTTGCACAAGATGTTTAAGATGCTTACAATGTTTCATGTCATGTCCATTTTGTTGATGATAGTGGCAATAAGCACTTGATTTAAAGTGTGGGGGTAAAGGCTTAGTAGGGTTGGGTGTTTTGACGGCGAGCAAGGAAATCATTTGTTGTTGTAAAATCTGGGACATTGTGTTATGAAGGGTGTCAGGTAAGGGTGTGAATTGTCTTTTCAGATCTCCATAACTAAAGGGTACCGAGGTTTTAAGAGATACTATTTGGTTATTCACATTTTGAGGTGTAGGCCGAGGATGATTAAATTGAATGAACCCTTTGTTTTTCTTTCTAAATGGTTCGGAATTGTTTTGGTTGGAAGGCCCTTAGATTTCTCAGTTTGGCTAGAAGTGGACCTTGTATCTCGACTACTAATTGAATTTTGATAATCACAAAGGGCAGTACACAAGTGCATGAAGGATGGGAATTTCATCATAGTGAGCTTGTCCTGAATCTTGCTTTGCAGGTTTTCTATGAACATCTTTTGAAGGTTTGGGTTAAGGACCTTGACATTGATTTGGGAATAAAGCGATTGATAGCAAGAGATAAAATCAGTTATCTTTTCATCCTCATTTTGCTTGCATCTCATCAAATCATCCAAAGTTTTCTTAGGAGCCATGTGCACTTGGAAATGGTTTACAAATGCATCAACAAGTTCATTAAATGAACAAATTGAATTGTTTGGTAAAGATGAGAACCATTCCAAGGCCGTGTCTTTTAAAGACCTAAGAAAGAGTTTTTCCAATAATTTATCATCAAGGAAAAAATCACAACATAAAGTGGTATAGGCATTGACATGGTTATAAGGATGTACCTTCCCTCCATATATATCAAATCTAGACACCTCTACACCTTGTGGCATCAGTGTTCACAATATCTCCAAGGAAAATGGACTACTTTTAACATAGTATGTGGGTGGGGAATTTTGATTTTTGTTTATGGTGGAGATTTTTTTTGCATGGATGAAATAGTTTGGAAAAGTTATGTTATGAGAGGATCGGTACAAGTGGTATGAGGTGGAAGTGAAAGTGGTGATGGGATATATGTACTGGTAGAGCAAGTGAATGGAATTTTTATAGGTGGTAATTATGTGGTAGAAAATAAGACATGTGATGCCACATAGGAACTAGGGATGCTAGCAAGAATACTTACAGAAGGAATCACATTACTAACTTGTTGCATTATTGTTGTGATTTGAGTAGTATAGGTAGGTATTGAGGCTATCATTGAGGGAGGAGGAATTTGAGTTCTTTCTTGGTTTGTGACATTGTTTGTTGGGATAGGAGCACTAGATATTGAAGGAAGATGTTTTCCAAAGATTTGAACTATATTTTTTACAAGGTAAAGGCCTCCATCACTTTCAAGCATGGGTATGTGCAGGATCATCGTGCAAAAAATAGGCCCTTAAGTGGCAAAAAATTCAGAAAAATTAGTGTTAGGAAACTTGACGTAAATATTTGAATAAGTTATCTATATTATTTCAAAAATATGTAACAATATAATTTGTAGAAAATAGAATGTAGTTTCTAAAATACTAGGTTTATTTAAAAATAATTAAAATCTATTTGGTGAAAATTTGAAATTTCAATGTAGTAGTACTTAAATTTCAGGGAAAAAATAAGAAGTAGGTGTTTGTCTGACCACCCTAACCATAATAAAATGATAATATTTTTTTGTAAGATTTTATATATAAGTAGAGGACTCATGTTCGGATGTGATGCATATTTTTTGTAATTTTTTCCAAGTAAATAATTAATTATGAATTTTTATTACAACTTTTAGAAAATATAAAAAACTTCGTCTGGACCACCTTAACTTGGTCAAAAATTCATGAAATTTAATTTTTCCCTTTTAATCCTATAGTATGTGAATCATAGAATGTGACACATGTTTTTGATTCAAAAAATATGATACCGCTTGAAAGTTATAGATGTTTTTCAATCAGCCTATCGATCGACTTTAGTCATAATTTAATAGAAAACGAATAATAATAATTTATTAAATTCAAATTAAATCATAATTTATATTTTTGGAAAGCTGAGAATCTCCTCTAAAAACCCTTTTCGTTTCATTAATTTTGGGTGAAAAAAAAGTCATCAGCCACATACCCCCATAATATTGCCACTTTTTGGCGCACCATGATCCTGCACATACCCGCATATGTGAATGTTCTCTATGGTAGGAATTGTAGTAACATAAATGTTTTCAAGGGTAACTTGGTGTTGTAGGTGAACTAAGTCCTCATGAATTTAAATGATTTTCTCTTGCGGGATATCATTAGTCCTAGGTTCAACATGCATTCTACATGAAGGCAAAGAGTTACTAAGCGTATTATCCATGCCTAGTTTACTAGTGTCAATGCTAGGAGTGGAAGCTCTAGATAACCCAAGATCCACAACGATTGTGTTATCATGAGATGACATGAGTCTTGAACTTCTTCTCACTAAGGTATTAGCAATAGGACACCAAACACTCATGCAAAGGCTTGTAAATGCGGGGTGAATGCAAATGCAATGTAAACTAACAAGAATGAAATGCTTAAAACTAAAATTTTGGAAAGTCAAACTGAAATGTAGAAAAAAAAAAAAAACTCAAAAATTGAATATTAAATGCCAAAAAATGTAGTGAAAAATGTGCAACTGGACTAATTTTCCCAAGGTGGCGAATGAGTCCAAGTAGTGATTTTTTTGAAAATGCTCCAAATTTTTGAATTGGTTTTTATGTTTTTTTATATTTTCTGGTGCAAATATGATATATAAATGAAAATTTTTAGTAATTTTTATTGAGATAAAATGCAAAAATGCAAGCTAGATGAACTTTTCACTAATGCAAATTTGGAAACTCTAGAATGCAAATTAAACAGTGCAAAATGCAATGCAATGCTAATGTAAGCTATTCCTAGGATGTAAATGCACTTTAAATAAAAAATATGATGCTATAAAGTTGGGTTCACCAAAATGAACCAAAGATTTATAGGATGGGGCTTCTCTTACACTTCTAGGGTTTTGCACCTAAAAGGAGAGAGGTACCAAAAATCTTAATGACTCACACAGGAACAAACCCTTTAGATTCCAATGTGAATGAGATTGAAATATATCAAAGGGAATGTCCTAGATGCTGAAAACTAATAAAAGAGATTAACTACTAATGCAAAATTAAGAAAATGCAAGATGTTTGAAAACACATTGTGATATGCAAAATGACCTAGAAATACAAATAAATTGTAACATAAAACTATGAAATTGAAGGTGTGCACCTAGAGATTGGAAAGGGATGGAATGGAGCTCAGGAATCCTAAAGAATTCACTATTGAAGCCAACTAGGACTCATATGCCAAGCTGGGTGACTTAGTCTTGTTTCAGGAAGATTCTAGTGGAATAGGTTTCTGACAATTGGGTACTCAGAACTACAAAAATCTTTGTTTGGGCTTGGCAGTGGGACTCATTTGCTGCTAATGGTTAATCAACCCACTTCAGGATTTCTAGAAATTGAAAAGTGGAATTTGTAGTTCCTTGTCTACACTTATGCTCCTAACAGGTTTTCAAATCCAAAATTGCAGAATTCAACATGTAGGTGTTCTCTAAGCTTCTCTTAGGGCTTTGAAAACTTTGATTGGATTTAAAAATTTGTTGAAAATTTTTCCAATCTTTCTCTTTGAAAAATCTACACACTAGACCTACAAAACACACACAAAGAGAGAAAAAAATTGTTGAGGGTTAGTGAATAGGGGTTTGCCTTGGTCAAACCTTGATTTGGTAATTAAAACCTTGAAAATGAAATGAAATATGAAAAGAGAATGATGAATGAATAAAATCTGTATACACCTAAAATTGGTCTAGATAATTAATTAATTAAATACAATTTATTTAATTAATAAACTTTTTAATTTGTCTACTTATATAAATAAATTCTAAATTTGTTTATATAGTTCATTTTCTAATTCTTCTATCTTAAATCATATTATTCTAATCTTAATTGAATAAAAAAACTTAAATAGTTTGTCTTATTTAATTATCTTTCCTCTTACTAAATTTGAATAATTCTAAAATTTGAATTTAGTCACATGTCTATAGCTTTTTCCTCTTTCCACCTCATCATGTGTATCAACAAATTGAATATGTCAAATATTTAATTTAGCATTATCTTCAACAAATTTTAAAACAACTTTGGGACACTTGGCTCTCTTCTCCATTTATTCTTCTAAACACTTGACAGATTGTTTTATTAAAGGGAACACTCTCCTTGATTCTCTCCAACTTCTTCATCCTCCACCCTCGATCTCTCCAACTAAAATCCCGACCGTTGGTTGCTGCCACATCAGAATATGCCTTGGAAAATATATAAATATAGCCTCATTCTATACCAAAAGGATCCCACTTTTGAGCAATCTTACTTTGCAGAAATTTTTATTAGAGCATTTGTGAGCATTCAACATTTGAGCATTTAGAATCATTTAGCATAATCATGGCTTGGTTGTTAGTTGCATCTTAGTTTATGTACTTTCATCACATCATTATCATAAAATAACCTTCATTTTCATACAGTAGCATTAGCATCATTATCATATCACTCATCAATAATATAGTTTATCAATCATGTAGGAATAGATTTCTTGCATTTCCCAACATCTTGTTCTTTAGGTTGTCATTCTAAAAGTCATAGTGCATACACAATCTAAGAGCCACAATGATTTAATGAATCCTTGGAGATAGGAAACAATGGGACGACTTTAGAGAATTTGTTTGTTTCAATTTGATTAGTTTTGTTATTTGAATTCTCTAATATAATATTTCATTGATTGTGTTGTTTTATTACTCACTCACATATTTTACACAAACATAAATTAGCACCCACTGTGGGGCCCTACCCTATTTTTATTAACATTTTCAGGAAAGTTTGTTTACAGATTTGGACATGAACTACTATGTAGCACACTTGTGGTTTCTTTTATCACATATGAAACATCTTTCATCGCATCTAATCTATGTTCTAGTGCATACAACTCATCTTTCAACGCATTAGGATCATCTTTTAGCACATTCAGGGGTTATTTTAGCACATGTAGTGGTTTTTTGAGCACATTTAGTAGTTTTTCTAGTGCATACAATAGTTATTTTAGTGCATCGGTGTAATATTTTAGCGCATATGGTCTCTATTTTAGCACATCTAGTTTTATTTGCAAAAAATCAAAATTTTAAGAACTAATTTATATTTTATGTGTTGCAAATACTTAAATACACTATCAAAGACAATTATCTAAAACTACTAATGGTGTTTACAGGGGCTAGAGTTATTTTTTCTTTCTTTTGATTAAATTAGGCATCTAGTTTAATTAAGAGGTTAATGAACACCCTGTCTATTGTGCTTATAAAGTGATAGGCCTATGCTCTCCCCTTCAATAAGTGGCTAGAATGCCAGACTCGCTCTTTCAAGTTTTTACAACACATTTAGAAGTCTTTCCATAGTGGAAAAAAATACTCACCCTACGAGAATGACCTAAGTGGGAAAAAGCTAAAGCCAAGTTTTCTAACCCACTATAATTGAAAGTGAATCTAAGGAAACTCACATTCAACGATCATGTTGAAGATAACCACCCCCAAAGCCTTTGTTATAAAGGTTGGGAGGTCTCTTGAGGGAGTTTATCATTTGTTGCACCAAACATAAACCGTTACAATGAACTTTAAGTGTAGAAGCAAGCCGAGTCAGTATCCGAACATTTTTAATATTCACAGTGCAAGGGTAGGGGAGAATCTACCCCCAAGATACTCACCATATAACCATCAAGGATTATTGGCCAAAAGTGGAGGATTCAACTTTGGTTAAGACCTAGGAAAGGAAAAAGCATGGGTTCCCTCTAGGGCATGACATGACTGTGTGAGCTGACATAGTTCTAAGATGTGGGCTGTGATATTATTAATGACCCTTGACATCAGGAGTGTTTGATCTATTTTCTCTTGTTCTATACCTGTGGAAATCAAAGGAATTAGACTAGATTCTTGAACATACACTTTATGTTTAGTTCCTAGGTTTGAGACAACTATTTTACAACTTGTTTTTGTGTTTGAAATCATTATCCAAGAAGTCATCCATTTAAGAACACTTAATTCACATGATTCATGAAAAGGAAAAAGTAGGAAAAAATAATTGTTTAGAATATTATCCCCCGATTCAAAAAAAAAAAACTAGATAGACTTTCAAAATATTGAACACTTCTAGTTTAGCGCATGGATTTCCTATTTCAACACATTAAGCTCATTTTCTGGTGCATTTGAGTCATTTTCCAACACATTTGACCAATTTTCTAGCACATCTACATCCTTTTCTAGCACATAGGTTCCATCTTCCAACACATTTGTAAATTTTTTTAGCACATTCACCTAATAATCCAACAGAGTACCAAGTTGAATCATATTTTAGGGGTATTCTAGCACATGACTGGCTTGTTTTAGCACATTTGATCCATTTTATAGCACATATAGGTATTTTTTTGGCTCATATAACCCATCTTTTAGTGCATTTAGTGCATTCTCTAGTGCCTTTGATCCACTTTTCAATGCATTGAGTCCATTTTTTGGAGCATCTAGGGGATAGTCTAGTGCATCCAGGCTCTATTTTAGTGCATACATTCCATCTTTTAGTGCATCTATACCCTATTTTAGCGCATCCGGTTAATATCAAACTAGAGAGCTAAATTCACCATTTGTTCGATAATTGAAAGCACATTTAGTGATATTTTTTAGAGAAGAACCATTCCTCAGTCACAACAATGTTTTAAACTTGAAGAAACTGGACTTTGTAAGTGAAATTATTTAACTAAACTAAGATCTAACACTTTAAAGTGCCTAATCATCAATCACATCTTTGATTGTTAATCTAAGTTTCATCATTAGGATTTGTCATCCTTCATCATGAAACAACACTATACAATCATATTTAACTTAGTCTTATCAATAGGATTTGTCATCCTATTTTACTTAGTTAATACCATTGGCACTCTCCAACAAAGATCAAAGTTTAGTGAAACTTTAACACTTGTATGCCTGTTTTAAAAAGATCCCAAATGCAAAAACTCAAAGAAAAGGAAATTGAAACTCAAAACACCATGGATGAAGGAGAAGAAAATCCATTCCATAGATTCCACCAACCTGAAAATGATGAAATAACTGAGGAGGAAATTCAAATAGCTCAACAAGACCCCAAATTCCACAAATTCATGGAAAAGATATTTGAAAAATATGGAGAGAAATAATTTTTGATTCTGGAAAACCAAGGTTTGAAACTACCTAATGAATTTGATGTTACTCAATTGAAAGAACCTCCTAAAAGAACTAAAACTAATCCATCAAACACAAATCCCATGGATGCTTTAACTAATCGAATGAAAAATATCCAACAACTTCTTGACTTGCAAAGAGGAACCACAAAAGGATACTTGATACAAGACATATTCCCATATCCTTTTGATCAAACTATGAACATGATACCCTTTCCTAAGCATTGTGAATTTCCAAAATATGATAAATATAATGGTAAAAATGACCCTATAGATCTAAGGGAATTTCACACCATGAGCCTTGAATTTGCACATGAAGAGACTTATTTGATGAGATTTTTTCCACCAAGCTTAGGTGGCCAATGCATGGAATGGTTCTCAAAAATTCCGCTAAGTATTAAGTCCTTTGAAGAGCTAGTTAATAGATTCATCACCCAATACTCCTACAACATCCAACACGAGGTAACCATGAAGGATCTTTGCAACACATAACATAAAAAGGGTGAATTATTTCTCATATGTTTACAAAGATGGAGAAGATTGTTTGCAAGATATGCTCATCTCATACCTAAAAAGGAAAAGATGGAAATCTTCATTGATAATCTAAATGATGAGATGAGCTATAGACTTGAATTGCAATGTCCACCCACCTTTGAGAAGATGATTGAAAATGGACTCAAAATTAAAGAAGCCTTGGTTAAAGGAGTCTTGAAAATCTATAATGAAGGAAATAATTCAGAAAACTCCTCTAATCATTATAACAACAATGATGAAGGGTATGTGCAGGATCATCATGGAAAAAATAGGCCCTTAAGTGGCAAAAAAATTAGAAAAATAAAAGTTAGGCAACTTGACGTAAAAATTTGAATAAGTTATCCATAATATTTTAAAAATATGTAAGAATAGAATCTGTAGCAAATTGAATGTAGTTTCTAATCTACTAGGTTTTTTTTTAAAAAAAAAAAAATCTATTTGGTGAAAATTTGAAATTTCAATGTAGTGGTACTTAAATTTTAGGAAAAAATAAGAATAGGTGTCTGTCTAACCACCCTAACCACAATAAAATGATAATAATTTTTTATAATATTTTAGATATAAGTAGAGGAATCATGCCCCAATGTGATGCATATTTTTTTGTAATTTTTTCCAAGTAAATAATTAATTATGAAATTTTTATTACAATTTTTAAAAAAATATAAAAACTCATATGTTTGACCACCTTAACTTGGTCAAAACTTCATGAAATTTAATTTTTCTTTATTTAATCCTATAGTTTGTGAATCATAGAATGTGACACATGTTTTGGATTGAAAAAAGTGATACCGTTTGAAAGCTATAGATGTTTTTCAATCAGCCTATCAATTAGGACTTTAGTCGTAATTTGGATAGAAAATGAGTAATAATTACTTATTAAATTCAAAGTAAATCATAATTTATATCGGTGGAAAGATAAGAATCTCCTTTAAAAACCCTTTTCATTTCATGAATTTTTGGTAAAAAAATAGTCGTCAGCCACATACCCATCATATTGCCACTTTTTGGGCCATCATGATCCTGCACATACCCTAAACCAAAATTCTGGAAAAGAAACAAAAATGTTGGTAACAATGATGTTGTAGCTAATACACAAAATGAAAAACTAGTCTTTAACTTAACAACTATTGCCTCTAAAAACAATCCAAACAATAATAAAACACCAATCAAAATACCAATGAAAACAACAATCAAAACAGTATTGAATCTAAACCACCACCATATCGAACACCATCAAATCGAAGAAGATTCACACCTTTGGGACAATCACTCGAATCAACATTGAAAGAGCTTCTTGCAACCAAACTTATAACATTACCAAAGGCACGAGATTGCGAACCAATAGTTAAACCATCTTGATGGAATGATGCATACTATTGTGATTCTCATCAAAACAAAGGACACAAAATAAATGACAGTATGCAACTAAAAAATTTGGTACAAGATTTGATTGATAGAAAATAAATATTGGTAGAAGGACCTCAAATGAATAATGATCATGGAGCATTTAAGAACCCCTTACCAAACTACGAAAAAGGAGAATCTTCTTCTACCAACAACAAAGGTAAAAATGTGAACTATGTTTATGACACCACTATTCTTCATATTTTGGTAGTTGAGGATAAGAACAATGACATTAAAATCAATGAACAACAAGGAATGGTTGCAACTGATAATAAAACTAATGGCATTGAGATTTATGATAAACAAGGCATTGTTACAACTAAAAATCAACTCAATGGCATCCACATCAACACCAAATCAAATCAAATAAATGACTTCATACCAATAAATCTGATCACAAATGTTGCTGCCATTGATAATCAGATTAATGCCATTAAAATCAGAGAAAAACAAGATTACTAACCAGTCAATGCAACCACAAGAGGGAAGGCCAAAGTAACATTGAAAGGAGTTGCATCCAACGCAACTGCCACCCCTTCAAATCAATACAACATAGTTGATCAATTGCAAAAAATCCCAACTCAGATATCCATATTGGAACTCCATAAAATTTCACCAGCTCACAAAGAGATTCTGGAACAAGCTCTAGTGGCCACCACAATACCAAATAATTTGGAAGTTTGTCAATTCCAAGATATGGTGGGACACTTGACTGCACCTCATTGCCTATCCTTTTCTAAAAATGATGATGTATCACTCACCCATCCACACAATGCTACCCTCCACATTGAGGTTTTAATTCACAAACACTAGGTCAAACGTGTTCTAATAGATGGTGGAGATGGCCTAAATATATACAATTTAAAACTTATCTGTGCACTAGGATATTCAAAAAATGCAATTGATGCTAGAAGAAAAATCACTATAAAAGCCTATGATGATGAAGAGAGATCCTCCCAAGGATTGATAGTGTTACCAATTTAAGTGGGACCAGTTGTAAAATATATAATCTATCAAATGTTAGATAAGGAGTTGACATACAATATACTCTTGGGACATCCTTGGATCCACAAAATGCAAGCAGTGCCATCAACATATCACTAGTGCTTGAAGTTTCCTTATAACGAGCAAGAAATCACTGTTGGATCTCATTTGTGTTTATAGTTTGTCCTTGATGAAAAAATCCTTTTCAGTATGTTCTCATTGTTGATATGTCTCAGAATGGTTCTCCTTGCACATCATAGGTTTTGGTTGTTTGAAGAGTCTTCTTGATCCAATTTGAAATGTCTAAGTTGCCTATTGGCAAGACATTTCAGAAGTCTTGGCGATTGAATTTATCATTCAGGCTACAGTCGGCAAGACTTCTATTGTGTTTTGGTGATAGAATGTATTCTCTATCAGCTTATGGTATACAGTCGGGATAGGGTCTTATCGAAATTGAAATGTCACACCGACTCGCTTTAGAATGAGCATTTTGACAAATTGTAATGCCATTGGTGTGAAGTCAGTGAGATTGCAATGTTATACTGATCGATGGTGAATGGATGTGATTCGACAAAAGTTAGGGTTCTCGAGATAAGGTCTTAGCAAAGATATATTGTTTCCCCGACTAGTGCTTATGGATGTCTATTGGCGAGACATTCACGTGGTTTCAACGACTAAGGATGATCATATCGGCAAAGGTTGTGGCTATTGGGGTGGTGTCTCACCGAGTTCTATATGTCTCCCTGACTTGTGCACATGGAACGGTTCGTCAGTGTGAGTTAGATGGTTGGGCTAATGTCTTGCTGAATTCAAAATGTCTCGGCGACGGGTGCTCTTTGGGTTTCCTTCGGTGTAAGTTAAATCTCTCGGTATGAGGTCTCAGCGATATTGGTTTGTCACACTGACTGGCATAGGAAAGAATCATATCGGCATGAGTTATCCTATCAGTATGATGTCATAGCGAACGTTCAATGTCACACTGACCACCGTTGGAGAATTGTCTTTGGCAGGACATTCTGGATGTCTCAGTGAACCTGTCAAGTCTTGGCAACTAAGTCTTATGAGGGACTTTTGGTGAGAGGCTTGTAATGTCTTAGTGACTCTGAGTGAATGAAGGGCTCTTGGTATGACTCAATATATTCTACAAGAGGTCTCCCCGATGACAGTATGCTATAGCAACATTCATAAGCGAGAAGGTTGCATCGGTGAAAGAAACATAAAGTCATAGCGACATCACATAAGGGGTTTCTTTCAAAGGCTCATTGGTGAGAGTTATTTTCTTTGGGGTATGGTCTTAACGAATACCTTGTGTCTCACTGATTGAATAAAGATCTCCATCGGTATGAGAATAATGATGTCTTGGCTATCTATTGTGAGCTTAGGATGTTTCAAAAAAATAGTGGACAGTCTAAATAGTGTCTCCCCAAAAGTGTTATGTCTTGGCAACAGGAATGAAAGCGTGAGCTTTCAGTAAGACACGAAATGTTCTATGAGTTGTCTCCTCGAAAGTTGAAGGCTATAGCGACGCGGGATGAAAGGATGTCTTTCGGTATAATGAAGCATCATCTACGAGAGGTCCCCCTGAGAGCGATAAGTCACGATGACTTGGAAATGATAGTCTTTCGGTGAAACACTGCGAAATCTACAAAACGTCTCTCCGACAGTAGGATGTCACAGTGACAGATAGAAGGATGCTTTCGGTGAGAGAAATTTTAGGCTACAGCGATAGTGCATGAATCAGAAGGACATAAAATCTCTTGTGTCTCAGCAAGTGGTTAAAGAAATCTCAAACTCTATGGTTGTTTATGGAAACTTCATATTATAGTTACAGGCTGACATCATTGATTGCATCGAATCTCAGAGTTGTTACATAACTTGATATTCATTGAGTTTCTTTCTAAGCTGTTGTGGTTTTTGGATGATTTGAAACTTGTTGGATAAGTTCTTCGATTGATTTTTTCCATCATCGACATTCTGTCGGTATTCAACTTTATATTCAAAAATCTACAAGAGTATCTGAAGATTTGGTGAAAAATGATTTTGAAGATTTCTTCACAACTGACATACTTGAAATGTAAATAAATACTGTGTTAAAAACTGTAAGGGTTGTTGCTTGTATTTCTGAGAGTGTCATTTTTTTTAGTATATGAATGAATGAACTCTGGAGAAAGATGTGTGCTAAACTGAAAATAGAGAAATCCTCTGAGTCACTATTATTGTAATTTTGTAATATGAGCGAGGAGTTGGTACTCCTTGAGATGGGTGTCTTTGAATGAGGGGTTGGTGCTCCTTGAGTTGGTGCTCAGAATTTTAGCCTATAAGGCTTTTGTGAACTTTTGTTTAAAAGATTAAGCCAGGAAGGCATTTAGGGAGGGGTTTTTATATGCCAGGAGGGTTTTCCACTTGGTAAATTCTGGAGTCTTCTTGTTCTTCTGAGTTCCCTTTGCTTTACTATATTGTTTATTATTTCAGTTCACTGTTTGGGTATTATCTTTCTCAATTCTATTTATGAATGATTACATTCAATTCATGAATGCATTAATCGGAGTATATTGAGATCAGATCTAGGCTATAGTTATTTGAATTTGTGAAAATTGGTCAAATTTGTTATAACATTGATTCACCTGCCCTCTCAGTGTCATTTTAACTCCAACAATTGGTATCAGAGCCTAGGGTCCTCTGATTGGTTTAATTACCTTGGATTGATCTTGGTCTTGGAGTTTTTTTTAATGGCACATTCTCAAGACGGTGCCTCTATAACCAGAGCTCCATTATTTGATGGAACAGGTTATGTGTTCTGGAGAATAAGAATGGAAGCTTTTCTTGTTTCCTATGATGTTGATGTTTGGAGCATGGTTTTAGAAGATTACAATGTACTAGCCATTATTCCCACTGATGCTACTAAGAAAAATAAGTATGAAACAAATGCCAGAGCTAAGCAAGCCATCTTGTGTGGATTAACTAAAGATGTGTTCATTAAAGTCATGCATTGCAAATCTGCTCATGGAATCTGGGAAAAACTTGAAACTATATATCAAGGGAATGAGAAAGTCAAATTGTCAAAAATCATTACTCTCAAACATCAGTTTGAGGAGTTGAAAATGAAGGATGATGAGAAAGTTGCTGAATATTTTCTAAGAGTTGATGAAATTGTCAATGGAATGAAAGGTCTAGGTCAAGAGGTTAATGAATTTGATGTGGTCACAAAAGTTGTTAGGTCCTTACCATCTAAATTTGAATCTAAGGTTTCAACCCTAGAAGAAAAGAAACACTTTGATAATCTTACCTTAGACAGCCTGCAAGGAATACTTACTGCCTATGAAATGAGAACTAGCAAAAACATTTCAATAGGAAAAGAAACTGCCTTTAACACTGAAAAGAAAGAGAAAATCAAAGTCAGTGAATCAGAGTTGTCTGATTCTAAAGAATCCCATTTTGTTAGAAGATTTAAAAAGGTATCAAGAAAATATAAGGGAAAAATTCCCTTTAAATGTTTTAACTATGGAAAAATAGGTCACTTTGCAGCTAAGTGTCCATATGATGATCAAATAGGTGACAATGAGACATCTAAAAAACAGTCTCAAAAGAAGGCTTTTAAACCTAAAAGAAAGTTCAATTTGAAAAAGAAGAAAAGTCTATTTAGTAAGGATGAATCTAATTCTGAATCTGAAGATTCATCAGTTGAAGAATATGAAACCTTGTTCATGGCTGAAACCTCTCAACAAAATGTATACAATCTTCTCGACACATCAAGCAATGGCAATAATCAAGGTATGTGTTTAATGAGCCAAATTGAAGAAAGTTGGTTATGGCATAAAAGATTAGGACACATAAACTTTGAAAATCTGGTTAGAATAAGAATCAGAATGTGAGAGTTTTACCAATACTGAACAAGCCAGAAAATTTTGTGTGCAAAGAATGTCTAAGTGGTAAACAAACTAAAATCAGTTTCAAAACAAAAGAACATTCTTCTTCAAAACCTTTACAAGTTGTGCACACTGACTTATGTGGACCAACCAGAACAAGATCTATTAATGGTGAAAGGTACTTTATGCTGTTTGTGGATGATTATACTAGAATGGTTTGGGTCACATTTCTTAAGCACAAATCAGAAGCATTTGAAAGGTTTAAAATCTTTTGTAAATTGGTTGAGAAATAATTTGATTTGAAACTTAAATGTCTGCGATCTGACAAAGGAGGTGAGTTCACTTCTCAAGAGTTTATTGATTACTATGAATAGCACGACATTAAAAGACAGTATGCTACAACAAAAACACCTCAACAAAATGGGGTAGTTGAAAGTAAAAACAGAACTATAAAAGAAATGGCTAGAACAATGTTAGATGAATCTAAGTTGCCTGATATGTACTGGAAAGAAGCTGTTCATATAGCTATATACACTTTGAACAGAGTGGAAATTAGAGTAAAATCTAAACACACTCCTTATGAAGTATGGTATGGAAGAACTACTTCTGTCAAATACTTCAAAATTTTTGGAAGTAAGTGTTTTATCGAAAAGGATGATGATGACCTTGGGAACTTTCAATCAAAAAGTGATGAGGGTATCTTTTGGGATACTCAACTCACAACAAAGCTTATAAATGCCTTAACAAAAGGCTTAATAAGATTGTTGAAGTTGTTAATGTAAAATTTGATGAGAGATCACATTTGTATGCTGAATCTTTGCAGGATAATGAGGAAGAAGAACTTGAATTAGAAATAATTTAAGAAGGAACTGTGTCAGCAAGCCCTAGGAATGAAACAACAAGTCCTGAAAAGGTTGCTTCAAAAGCTCTAACCAAATATCACCCCAAAGATCAGATTATTAGGGATAAAAATGTAGGAGTTCAAACTAGAAGAAAGGCTGCATAATCTGATGAAAAAACACAAATAGCTTTCTGTCTAGTTACTCAGTTTGGGCCTAAAATTTTTAATGAAGCTCTCATAGACTCATGTTGGCTTAATGCTATGCAAGAAGAGATTGATCAAATTGAGAAAAATCAGACTTGGGAGTTAGTCCCAAGACCAGATGATAAGAATGCCATTGGAGGCAAATGGATATACAAAAACAAGCTTGATGAAAATGGTAATGTCATTCATAACAAAGCAAGATTTGTTTGCAAAGGCTATACTCAACAAGAAGGTATTGATTTTGGTGAAACCTTTGCACCCGTTGCTAGATTAGAATCTATCAGAATATTCTTGGCTTATTATGTTTATAAAGACTTTATTGTTTATAAAATGGATGTCAAAATTTCTTTTTTAAATGGCTATTTAGATGAAGAAGTCTATGTTGAACAACCTGAAGGATTTATGTGCAATGATAAGCCTGATCATGTTTACAGATTGAAAAAGGTCCTTTATGGCTTAAAACAAGCTCCTAGAGCTTGGTACTCTAGGCTTGACAGTCATTTGCTTTCAAATGGTTTTGTTAGAGGAGGTGTAGATAGCAATCTTTATGTTCAAATTGAAGGTTCTGATATTCTGGCTGTTGAAATATATGTTGATGACACTATCTTTGGTTGCAACAATGTTACATTGAGTAAAAAATTCTCTCAGCTAATGGAATCTAAATTTGAAATGTCATTATTAGGAGAATTAAATTTCTTCTTTGGTCTTCAAATATCTCAACGTGAAAATGAGATATTTTTGTCATAAACCAACAATGCTAGAGAGATGCTTAAAATTTTTTAGATGGATGAATGCCATCCAGTTAGCACTCCAATGTCTACTGGATGCAAACTTACTAAGGTTGATGATTCCCCTAATACAAATCAAACTGAATACAGATCAATGATTGGCAGTCTATTATATTTAACTGCTTCTAGACCTGACATTATGCAGGCTGTTTTCACTATTGCATGGTTCCATGCATCACCTAAAGAATCCCATGTCACTACTGTTAAAAGAATTTTTAAATATATTCAGGGTACTCTTAATTATGGTCTATGGTATCCTAGAAGCAATGATTTTTCACTGATTGCATATATTGATGCTGACTGGGCTGGTTGTTTGGATGATAGGAAAAGCACCAGTGGTGCTACATTCTTTCTTGGTGATCGATTAGTGGCATGGCACAACAAGAAATAAGAATCTGTTTCTCTCTCTACTATTGAAGCAGAATACATTGCTGCCACTTCATGTTGTACTCAAGTTCTTTGGATGAGTCAAACTCTATCTGATATGGGTATTGGAATTCCTAAACCTGTTTCTATTCTCTATGACAACACCAATGCGATAAATATTTCCAAAAATCCTATTTTTCACTCTCGCACTAAACATATTGCTATCAAGTTTCATTTTCTTCGTGAAAAGGTTTGGCTAATGAAGTCTGCTTATAGTTTGTTGGATCTCAAGATTAGGTGGCTGATATTTTTACTAAGCCCTTAGCTAAAGAGTTATTTGAAAGATTGAGACTTTGATTGGGAGTTATCTCTCAATCTTTACTTCTCTGATTTTCCGAGCATTAGCTTAGGGGGAGCTTATTATATATTTTGATTCACTAAAAGCTCTCCTACCATCTTGGTTGTTGCACTATTACTCTTCTTGAAGCTGTTTCTAATGGTGTTTTTGGTTGGCTCAGTTGTGTTATGGCAATGCACATTTTTCTTCTATTCTTTTCCTTGAGGCAAAAAGGGGGAGAATCTTTTATGTTTTGCCATCAAGGACAAAGGGGGAGTTTGTTGGATCTCAGTTGTGTTTACAGTTTGTCCTTGATGACAAAATCCTTTTCAGTATGTTCTCATTGTTGATCTATCTCAGAATGGTTCTCCTTGCACATCACAGGTTTTGGTTGTTTGAAGAGTCTTCCCGATCCAATTTGAAATGTCTGAGTTGCCTATCGGCAAGACATTTCAGAAGTCTTGGCGATTGAATTTATCATTTAGGTTGCAGTCGGCAAGACTTCTATTTTCTTTCGGTGACAGAATGTATTCTCTATCGGCTTATGGTATACAGTCAGGATAATGTCTTATCAAAATTGAAATGTCACACCAACTCACTTTAGAATGAGCATTTCGGAAAAGTGTAATGCCACCGGTGTGAAGTCACAACGAAATTGCAATGTTATACCGACCGATGGTGAATGGATGTGTTTCAGCAAAAGTTAGGGTTCTTGGGATAAGGTCTTAGCGAAGATATATTGTTTCCCTGACTAGTGCTTGTGGATGTCTATTGGCGAGACATTCACGTGGTTTTGACGACTAAGGATGATCGTATCGGCAAAGGTTGTGGCTATCCGGGTGGTGTCTCACCGAGTTCTATATGTCTCCCCGACTTGTGCACATGGAACGGTTCATCGGCGTGAGTCAGATGGTCAGGCTAATGTCTTGCCGAATTCAAAATGTCTCACCGACGGGTGCTCTTTGGGTTTCCTTTAGTGTAAGTTAAATCTATCAGTATGAGGTCTCAGCGATATTGGTTTGTCACACTGACCGGCACAGGAAAGAATCATATCGGCATGAGTTATCCTATCGGTATGATGTCATAGCGAACGTTCAATGTCACACCGACCACCATTGGAGAATTGTCTTCAACAGGACATTCTGGATGTCTCAGTGACTCCAAGTGAATGAAGGGCTCTCGGTATGACTCAATATATTCTACAAGAGGTCTCCCCGATGATAGTATGCTATAGCGACATTCATAAGGGAGAAGGTTGCATCAGAGAAAGAAACATAAAGTCACAGTGACATTGCATAAGGGGTTTCTTTCAAAGGCTCATTGGTGAGAGTTATTTTCTTTGGGGTATGGTCTTAACAAGTACCTTGTGTCTCATTGATTGAATAAAGATCTCCATCAGTATGAGAATAATGATGTCTTGGCTATCTATTGTGAGCTCAGGATGTTTTGGAAAAATAGTGGACAATCTAAATAGTGTCTCCCCCAAAGTGTTATGTCTTGGCAACAGGAATGAAAGTGTGAGCTTTCGGTAAGACACAGGTTGTTCTATGAGTTGTCTCCCCAAAATTTGAAGGCTACAGTGACATGGGATGAAAGGATGTCTTTTGGTATAACGAAGCATCATCTACGAGAGGTCCAACTGAGAGTGATAAGTCACAGTGACTTGGAAATGATAAAGTCTTTCAGTGAAACACTGCGAAATCTACAAAGCATCTCTCCAACAGTAGGATGTCACAGTGATAGATAGAAGGATTCTTTCGGTGAGAGAACTTTTAGGCTATAGCGATAGTGTATGAATCAGAAGGACGTAAAATCTCTTGTGTCTCAGCAAGTGGTTAAAGAAATCTCAAACTTCGTGACCATTTATGGAAACTTCAAATTATAGTTATAGGCTGACATCATTGATTGCATCGAATCTCAGAGCTGTTACATAACATGATATTCATTGAGTTTCTTTCTAAGATATTGTGGTTTTTGGATGATTTGTAGCTCGTTGGATAAGTTCTTCGATTGATTTTTTCCATCATCGACATTCTATCAGTATTCAACTTTATATTCAAAAATCTGCAAGAGTATCTGAAGATCTGGTGAAAAATGATTTTGAAAATTTCTTCACAACCGACATACTTGAAATGTATATAAATACCTGTGTTGAAAACTGTAAGGGTTGTTGCTTGTATTTCTGAGAGTGTCATTTTTTTTAGTATATGAATGAATGAACTCTGTAGAAAGATGTGTGCTAAACTGAAAACAAAGAAATCCTCTGAGTCACTATTATTGTAATTTTGTAATCTGAGTGAGGAGTTGGTGCTCCTTGAGTTGGTGCTTAGAATTTTAGCCTATAAGGCTTTTGTGAACTTTTGTTTAAAAGATTAAGCCAGGAAGGCATTTAGGGAGTGGTTTTTATACACCAGGAGGGTTTTCCACTCGGTAAATTCTGGAGTCTTCTTGTTCTTTTGAGTACCCTTTGCTTTACTATATTGTTGATTATTTCAGTTCACTGTTTGGGTATTATCTTTCTCAATTCTATTTATGAATGATTACATTCAATTCATGAATGCATTAATCAGAGTATATTGAGATCAGATTTGTGCTATAGTTATTTTAATTTGTGAAAATTGGTCAAATTTGTTATAACACTAATTCACCCCCCTCTCAATGTCATTTTAACTCCAACAATCACAATTTCAGCTAATTCTAACAATCCTCAACATTGCAACACGCTCAAAATAGTCCAAGATACTTTTGTGCCACATAATAGGGAAGCTCACACTCCTAGTTCATCCAACAATGAAAGACAACTAAATTCCTTGTCAAAATGGGTTGATAAAAAATATTAGTCAAAAGATAAGGGTATCAATGATTCTACTCCATCAAGTAACAAAATTTAATTAAATTCCTTGTCAAATCAGCTTGAGGTAAAGGTTCAGTCAAAAGAAAGAGTCGTTTGTGATTCTACTCCATCAGATCATGAAAGACAACTAAATTCCTTATCAAAACAATTTGAGAAAAAGATCCAATTGAAATACAAATGCATGTGTGAATATTCAATTGAGCAGTCATTATGTCTTTCACAATTGCTACCTTTTCTAAGTCATATGGGCAACCATCAACATCAAGACAACAATCCTCACAACCAACCATGCTTGTTGAGGTTAAGTTTGTAAAAGAAAGCACTCTAGTGGATGAATCAAAAGACAAGGATGTTTTAAATTGGTTGTACAAATATGAAGAAGCATCACAAGCATCAACTTCCAATGTTTTAATAGAACCATATGGTAAAAGGTTTACAATCCTAGAGAAGATGGGATATGAGGGAAAAAGGTCCTATCAGTGAAAGAAAAGAAGTTATCATAGAACCAATATAGCCTATCATAACCAATTCAAAGGACAAAACATGGCTAGGATATAGAGAAGAGTCAAAAGAAGAAACCAAGTAGTAGATTTGTGAATGAATCCTCCAAGTGTGAGATAGTTCTGAAATAGATTCCAATGAATATGAATGTGACTCGCTCTTTGAAGAATCTTGTCAGGAAAATGAAATTGATGTGATAGAAAGGTATGCACCATCATGTATGGAAGGACAAAACTCAGGGTCTAGACCTCTTGAATTTGGATCACAACATATCAATGACTCTAGTGAAGATGATCGGACTTCAAGTGAGATAGATCCTTTGAAGGAGAGTAACATCATAGAACTTGAAATTGCTATCAAACACTTTGATGAAATTGCTATCATGGAACTCACCCCTTAACCAATCTGATTATTCTTTACCATTATGGTACACCCCAAACTAATTGATTAGGACCAAACTGAGCTGCTTGATATCCCCATCTTTCCAAATGATGATGCCATTGTGAACTTACTTTCTTCTAAAAATATTGAAACATGTTCCACCAATGAATATCATAGTGAAGCTTCAGAAAGGAGGAGTACCAAATCTCTTAGCTGCAAAACAATGAATATGATAAAAAATTGATCTAATGGTGAAAACCATTTAATGCCAATATTAGATCAAGAAAAAGTAAAAATAAAGAGTGCATCTAATGGTGAAGACTTCTCTAAAGCACTAAAGGATGGGATATTTGACACTCTTCTCGAGCACTATGATGAGAGGTCTTCAATACTAGTTGAACCTACAAAATCCATCAACATTGGTGCAAGTGAAATACTTAAGACCCTACATCTAGCAACATCCATGACAGAGGAAGAGAAACCAAGATTCACCAACTTCTTTGAAGAGAGACAAGTCAACTTTGCTTGGTCCTATACTAAAATTCTAGGAATTGATCCACAACTTATAATGCATCACTTATCTCTACCACCTGGAGTGAAGCCAGTAAAGAAAAAGTTGAGAAAAATGCATCTACATATCGCTCTCCTAGTGAAAGCTGAATTGAAGAAACTATTAGATGCAGGATTTATCGAACCTATTGATTATGCTGAATGGATCTCAAACATTGTACCTATTTCTAAACCAGACAACAACATCAAGATATGTACGTATTTCAAAGATCTTAACATGGATTGTCTGAAAGATAACTTTCCTTTGCCTTACATTGACATCATTGTGGATTTAACAACAGGTCATGCAATGCTATCACTCATGGATAGATTTTTAGGCTATAATCAGATAAAATTTTCCCCAGAGGACCAAGATAAAACCACTTTCACATGCCCATGGGGTAATTTCTATTGGAACATCATGCCTTTTGGGTTAAAGAATGTTGGGGCTACTTATTAGCATGTGATGACAACCATCTTTCATGATATGATGCATACATTCATGGTGGATTATGTTGATGACCTCTTAGAAAAATATTTCATCAGGGAGGGACATTTGGAAATCCTAGATACAATCTTCACTCGGTTGGAAAAGTTCAATGTGAGGTTAAACCCAAAGAAGTGTGTGTTTGGCGTGACATTAGCTAAACTTTTAGGATATATAGTATCAGCTAAAGGATTTGAGGTGGATCTTGTGAAATTCAAATCCATCTTGGAAATGCCTCCTCCCAAGAGTATTAGACAACTTAGATCTTTACAGGGATGATTTCAATCTATTAAGAGATTTATTACACAACTGGTAGATAAAAATCATCCTTTTAATTACTTACTACACAAGAATGTTCCTTTCAAATGGGATGAAAAATGTGAAGCAACTTTTAATCAAATGAAGTAGTATCTAATGTACCCACCTATACTGGTGCCACCAATGGAAGGAAAACCACTATTACTCTACATAGCAACAAATGAGGTATCTTTGGGTGCTCTATTGGCATAGGAAGACTCTGTAGGAAAAGAAAGGGCTATTTATTACATCAATAAAATATTGAATGGCTATGAAATAAATTACACATTCATTGAAAATGCTTGTTTGGTGATAGTGCTCTCTACTCAATAGTTGCGAACTTACATGTTAACCCATACTATCAAACTCATTGCCAAGATTGATCCACTAAAATATCTTCTCAACAAAGCCAATTTAACTGGAAGACTAGCAAAATGGGTAATGATATTGAGAAAATTTGACATGTAGTATGTGGATCGAAAAGCAATCAAGGGCCAAGAAATAGCAAATCAACTAGCCGAAGCACCATTACAAGATGATCATCCCATGCACATTGAGTTTCCAGATGCAAATATTCTCACAGTGTCAACACAACAGTGGATGCTATATTTTGATGGATCTTACACACAACATGGATTAGGTGCAGGAATCCTATTTGTCATGCCTCAAGGACACACCATTCCAAAATACTATAGGTTGATGTTTCCTTGCACTAACAACATAGCTGAGTATGAAGCATTAATCATTCGAATCAAGATAGTTGTAGAATGGAAAATCAATGAGTTACAAGTCTATGGAGATTCTCAACTGGTCATAAATTAGATTAATGATGATTACCAAACAAAAGATGACAAATTGATGCCATATTAGAAAATGGTGGATGATTTCAAGAGTACTATGTTGAAATCAAATTTGAACAAATTCTGAGAGGGGATAACAAATCTGCAGATGCCATGGCGACCATTGCCTCTCTTCTACATATACCAGAGAAACAAACTCATTATGAATTCATGGTGGAACAACTATTTAACCCCACCTATGATAACCCTGAATCCCAAGTCATATACCATTTAGTCAAAGCTGACTCTTCTATCTATGGGAAGATCTACCCCTATCTAAGAGACAATACCCTACCACCAAACTTATCCTGAAACCAAAAACATAACTTTATTCAATAAGCAATTTGACACACCTTGATAGCTGATGTACTCTCCTTCAATGTCTTGAATGTAACGAAGCTAAAAATTCCAAGTAGAAGTCTTTTCAATTTGTTAAGAAGTGTAAGAAATACCAAGTCCATGGAAACCTCATTCATGCACCAACACAATAACTACAACCATTTGCATCAACATGGCCTTTTTGTCAATGGGGACCTGACCTTGTGGGAAAACTACATCCACCTTCATCCAATTGACACAAATTCATCATTACATCCACAAAGTACTTTACAAAGTGGATTGAAGCTTTTCTGCTAATCACAATCACTAGAAAACAAATTGCATCCTTCATCCTAAATTACATTATCTATTGGTATGGTATTCCTCAGTCCATTGTCACTGACAGGTAGTTCCTTCAAGAATCAATACATCCAAGAAATTTGTGAGAAGTTTCATATCCAACATCAATTTTCCACACCATACTACCCTCAAGGAAATGGCCAAGCAGAGGCCTAAAAGAAAACCATTCTAAAAATCTAGAAGAAAATCATCAACGATGCTGGATGTGATTGGCACGTTCAATTGAACCTTGCTTTGTGGGCTTACTGTACTAGTATCTGCACCTTGATAGGAGCCATACCATATGCTCTAGTCTATGGATCAGAGACCATTTTACCTATTGAGGTTGAGCTACCTTCTGTATGAGTGTCCTTGAAGGGAATCATTTCAGAGGAAGATTATAGAGTATCTAGGCTACAAGAGTTGCAACTATTGGATGAGTGTTGTCAGCATGCAGTTGATCACTTGAAAGCCTATCAGAAGAGGATGTTAAGAAGTTACAATCATAGATTAAAACCAAGAACATTTCAAGTTGGTGTCAAAAAATTTAAAAAATCATAAATTCAGAAAAAGTGCAATAAAAATAAGTAGTGAAAACCTGACAATAGGCACTATTTGTGATAGATTAGCTTTTCCATCTATTTGAGCATGTTTTGGCCATTTTCTTTTGCCATCATTATCCCTATCATTGAAAATCCTCATGTACATATCCCGACATTGCAGTTGTGTCTCACCTTGGATTGGGGGAAAAATCCTGAACTCACTAGGGGAAATAAACTTTGAGCTTAACACAATAGATAAGAAAATAGTTAGACAACATAGCAAACACAATAATCAAGATAAAAACTCAATATTGAACATTGATCACAAATTTTTAACATAAACCATCCATATCAAACAGTTAAATCAATTGAATAAAAAAAATTTAAATAGATGATGTTGCTTCTGAATCATGGTTTTATCATGTTAGCATGAGTGTTCAATTATTGTATCTCATATCTTTAGAGCGCCTCGAGGATGTCTTCAACTAGAGGAACAAGGAAGGAGCACAATTTTTCTTTTTATGCTATCTGTGAGTTGATCATTACTAATATGTGAATTGTTAGGAGATGTGCTCTACAAAGTATCACTTATGACATTCCAAATTTACATAAGAAAATGATTAACTCTTGTCTGTTTACACAAGAAATGCTCAGGTCATCTCAGTTCAATTATACCTAGATGCTTGTGTTAACTTGTAATATCAAAAATCATGGAAGTAATGCTCAGGTCATCATGGTCTAATTATACCATCAATGTTTGTACTCACTTTCAACAATTCAAAAAGCTTAATGATGATAAAAACATGACAAATCGGCTGATACAATGACAAATTTGCATATTTAGTTTTGCATGATTAAAGTACATTGCATTCATATTAGTTTTGCATCTACATTATAGATTTTCCAAGGCTAGCACAATTTTCAAAATGTTGTTATCTCTCTCATTAAAAGATTGAGTACACTTGACATTAACAAAAAAAAATCATTAACATATAGTGGAATTATCATACACTAGAAAGAATCATCATAAGCATATCATAAATACATTAGAATCATCATAAAATTCATCTCATATAGCAATTAGATCATATATTTGCATTTGAAAAACACAAAAATAACGTACATTGCATCTCATTTGCATAATCAAATCCATCTCATATAGTGTAAAAGCATCATTCATAAAACATATAGAATCATAAATCAAGCATCATCATTTCATCATTTCATAATTATAGGCATCACATAGCATATAGAATGGAAATAAAAGGAATCCATCATACATGAATATAGACAACATATAGATCGATAATATCAGGTGCATCTCATTTATAATCTCAAAATAATAATGTAAAAGTGTACAATGATGTCATAAAGCATGGAGAGATACATCATAAAAATGTGGTAGAATAATCATCATGTCTCAGAACAGAGTATACATCATGTCTCAAATACAACAAATATCAACATCAGAGCTATGTGTTGCTTCCCCCAGACAATGCTAGCCCCACTACGCCGCTTGCTCCACCACCCAATGGCCTTGCACCGAGATCTCTACGAGGTGGCCCTATCACACCCCTGCTAGTAGTCTGAGAGTGGCTCCAACCTGATTTGGCACTGGTTGACTATGCATAACTCACATGCTACTCTACAGGCACTACCTCATGATACCACAACCTATAATATTCAACCTCCTTAGTGGAGCGTCGTACCTCTCTAAGGTAATCTACTGTCGTGGTACCCTCAGAAAATCCTTTTATCTCTCTGATAAGGCCTCTACCTGCTCGAAACTTTGTCTCAAGGTATCTCTCTCTGTTATCAGAGAGGTGATCTATTCCTATGCTTAAGCCTATGCCTATGCCTATGCCTGTATCTATGCTTGGGCCTATGTCAACTATGCTTGTAAGGTCTGCACCTGTGTCTGAAGGGAAACTATATGTGCCTACTGTTGGTGGGAGGGAAAATGAATGTGAATTTTCTATGGTCCTATAGATATCATGGATCTCCTCCTCCGAGTCACTCTCGCCTCCAATATTGGCCCTGCACCTCCATCACCTCCACCTGCATCCCCATCTCCACCATCATCTCCACCTCCACCATCCCCATCTCCATTATCTCCATCATCAATTCTATCACTCTCCTCCTCCTCATCACCTCCTCCACCCCTCCCCCATCTTGGTGCCTGATCATCATCTAATGAAGATACTGGCTCGTTTAGACTAGATATCCTCAGGAAAGGATGTGCAAAGAAATAATGTGCATACTCTTGTGATACTGTAGCCTCTAAGATCTCTAAATGGTACTCCCACATAACTAGATGTAACCCATGGTACTCCAGTCATGTTGCATCATATGATAAAGTAGGCCCCCACTCCAGAATGTCTTATCATCTGCGTGCATATAAAGCAACTCCCTAGGGCATACCCTATACTTGCTATACTATCGTAACACTCTCCCAAGAAGGAATATCTGAATCATAAACTACATCCCCCCAATCAAATATCTGGCCGTGCACACATATGGCATCTTTGTGTCACCCTCCATCCACTGCTCATAGTCTAGATAAGGCCTTCATGTCATAGAATCTAAGTCATCCAATACTCGTCTCCAACATTTTAGTTTTCCTAGCTTATGCTAGACAACTAGGCATTTGTATCCAAAGATCTGAGTCCTCCCAATTGGACATTGTCTATCTGCTATAGGCTGAGTGACAGTTATGTGCTCCCATACCCATATCTGCAGTAGTGTCACCCCAGCTAACAAATTGGCCCCTTTGAGATAAACCACCTGGTGAAGATTATTGTACAAGTGAGATAGCATGCAAGATCCCCAGGCATATTGAGTCCTTTGAGTAATCATGCTCTCTAGAATCTGGCCCCATCCAATTAAGAGTTCCTTCGACCTACAGTTGAGACATAAAAAAACTCCAATAAATCCAACAAGAACACATGGTAGTGGCGCATAAGAATCAAACATCTCTTGCCATGGAATCTCATATCCGCAAATCTAGTCATCAACAAAGAGTCTCCTCAATGCATCAGTACCTCCCTGCTCCATGTGATCATAAACCACAAGCTCACCAACAACATAAATCCGTAGTATCTGGTATACATCCTTTGGAGTGACTATCATCTCACTAGTAGCTAAATGAAATGTTTGGTCACTGTGCCACTTCTTAGCCAAAGTAGTCAACAATTCCTTGTTGACCCTATACTGGGGCATGTCTATCAAAGAAGTCAAACCGCATCATCCAATCACATCTAGATCAACCTACACCAACTATGGAATCAAGTCCCAGGTCTTTGGGAATCACTCCTAAGATTGGAGAATCCTTGAAGGCTCCTATCATCATAACATATCACAAATCACAATCTTATTGATCAACATTAATCAACATATCAATCTAATCAACTCTAGTGAGATTTTGATCAAATCTCGTGAGAGTCTATCATTGATCCTCACTTATGATGAGGTCAATCATCATTATATATCCTATCATTTATCATCACCTATCATGAGGTCAATCATCATCATCCTATCATTGATTATCGCCTATCATGAGATCAATCATCATCTAATCTATCAACATCATCAAACAACATCAAAACATTGGCTTATGTGATCAACAATCATTAACATCAAGGGGTTTAATCAATGTTTCATCAATCTAGTGTAGATGTGCTAAAACATTCTATGTGCTCAAAACATGTATGCACTAGAAAATTTCATAGATGCACCAAAACAGTGCCTCAATGTGCTAAATCTATGGATGTGCCATCAAATTCCATCAATGCGCCATTTTACTATATCAATGTGCAAAATCTCTCAATGCACTAAAATGATCACCAAATGCACTAATATATGACTTCTATGTGCTAAGTTACCTAATGTGTTAAACTCTTGACTCAATGCGCTAAAATCTTTCATCTATGTGCTACAAAATTCTATGCACTACATTATTCAACCTATGCACTAGAAAACAAACCCTATGCACTAAAAATTCCTATGCACTAAAATAATCTACCAATATGCTAAAGTGGGTGTTGGATGCACTAAAATGCTAAAAATAAAATTTCAAGCTTGAAAAACACACCAAAAACATCATTTGAAATTAACGAGGAGGTTTTTCGGGGTATGTATTGAAGGTCCATACGTGGCTAGATGGTTGTGATGTCAAACACACTTTAATCGATGGGTTTGGATTGGGATCACCATCTTACTCAATTCGCTCAACTCACCCAATCACTCAAATGAGGCTCTTTTTCATCCTTTTACCTTTTTAAGGGGTGATTAAGTGGTAATTAAGTGGAAATTTAGTGGGACTTATTTTATTTTTCAAAGGGGCATCAGTTAATCAATTAATCAAAGTGGCAGGTTTAATACTATTATTTGAGAGATAAATTGTCTCAGCATCATAAAATTTGAAAATCATAAAAAAATAAAAAAAATTCAAAAATTCCTCTATTTATCTCTTGAGGGGGCATATATCCATCATCACTCTGAAAATCAGCATCTAGGGCATATCGATTTTTTTTTGTCATCATCATCAACAAATTTTTCTTTGAAGCAATGTGTAAACACATCACTTCAAAGAGAGGAAAAATGTATAAACCTAAAATCAGTCTAGATAATTAATTAATTAAATACAAGTTATTTAATTAATAAACCTTTTAATTCATCTACTTATAAATAAATTATAAATTTATTTATATAGTTCATTTTCTAATTCTTCTATCTTAAATCATATTCTTCTAATCTTAATTAAATAAACAAATTTAAATAGTTTTCCTTATTTAATTATCTTTCCTCTTACTAAATTTGAATAATTCTAAAATTTTCAAATTTAGTCACATGTCTATAGCTTTTTCCTCCTTCCACCTCATCATGTGTCTCAACAAATTGAATATGTCAAATATTTAATTTAGCATTATCTTCAACAAATTCTGAAACAACTTTGGGACACTTGGATCTCTTCTTCCATTTATTCTTCTAAACACTCGGAAGATTGTTTTATTAAAGGGAAAACTCTCCTTGATTCTCTCAAACTTCTTCATCCTCCACCCTCAATCTCTCTAGCTAAAATCTTGACCGTTGGTTGTTGCCACATCAGAATATGCCTTGGAAAATCTATAAATACAACCTCATTCTATAGCAAAAGGATCTCACTTTTGAGCAATCTTAATTTGTAGAAAATTTCATTAGAGCATTTGTGAGCATTTAGTATTTGAGCATTTAGAATCATTTAGCATAATCATGGCTTGGTTGTTAGATGCATCTTAGTTTTTGTAGTTTCATCACATCGTTATCATAGCATAACCTTCATTTTCATACAGTAGCATTAGCATTAGCATCATTATCATATCACTCATCAATCATATAGTTTATCAATCATGTAGGAATATATTTCTTGAATTTTGTAGCATCTTGTTCTTCAGGTTGTCATTCTAAAAGTCATAGTGCATACACAATTTGAGAGCCACAATGATTTAACGAATCCTTGGGGATAGGAAACAATGGGATGACTTCAGAGAATTTTTTTTTTTAATTCAATTAGATTTGTTATTTAAATTCTCTAATATAATGTTTCATTGATTGTGTGGTTTTATTACTCACTCACACATTTTACTCACCAAACCCTTCAAGTAGAATTTTGAAGACATGCAAGTAAATGCTCCAATGGATGTAGACTTGACGATACTTGAAATGCACAGAATGCTTAAGTGATGTATTGATGATTGATGGATGATTGGGTGAATGAATGGGGGTGAAATGAGTGGGAAAAAACTATATTTATACACAATTATACAATAATTCCCAAAAATACCACATCACAGGCCAACCTTAAATCTTAGAAAATAATAACCTGCTAGAAATTTGAAATTATTTTGATTTTTGTGCCAAAGGGGACTCATTTTCCCCCAGTGGTGAATGGGTCCCACTTAGGCATTTTAACTAGGTTTAAGAAATTTAGATTTTTTGAATGATGTTTAGCAGGATTATTTTCAAAAATACACTTAAGTAAGGCCTGTAAGTGTAAAATAGGGACAATGAAAGCATAAGAATTTAGGTCAAATTATTAATGAAAAACCTAGAAAAGCATGAAAGTTTGTTACAACACTTTGAAATAAGGTTTGGTAAATGATAAAAAAGGGTTATTTAGATGAAATACATTAGCAAGACCCTAGAAATGTGTGAAAGTTTGTTACAACACTTTACAACACTTTTGCAAGGCATCATAAAATTCTTATTAATTCACAAGTGTCCAAGACCTAATGTGAATGTTGGGACCACATTACAACACTAAATCAAGGAAAAACTAAGCCAACTTCCACAAGAAAGACCCAAACGAGCATGAAAATGTCCAAAGATCCATTTTTCTATGCTACAAGATGTTATTTTTTATTTCCTTCTTTTTGGTTAAAAGCATACCTTCACTTTCATTATATTAAAAAAATCCAAAATTTGCATAAGAAGAGGGAGTTGTATCTCAATTAAAATTCAAAGGAAGATTAAAATTGGAATGGTCATCTCTCCAACTGTTGTTGATTGATTAGTCCTTCTTTAGGCAATAGAGAGTCATTTTGAATTAATTATTTTAAGGACAAATCTATCAACCAATAGCATACAATTTCTCAAAAGTCTTCCAAGCCTCTTTAGATAATTTACATGATTCAACATGAAATTATAAATCAAATGAGACTAATGGACATATGAATCCAAGTGTTTTCTCACACTAAATCTCCCATTTTTCTAATTCTTTAGCATCAGTAGGTTGAGAAATAGTCTCATTTAGAAAGCCTATAAGACCCTTCCCCATGAGATAATTCTATACTCATTTTCTCCATGTAGCATAATTATATGGAGTTAGGAGTTCAATTTGAGATTTCTCCATTGCAAGAACACAAACCAAGCAAAATAAAGCAAAAAATCATTGCAAGATTACCCCCCAAATGACTCAATCAAGAAATCCCCCAACAATATATGATTTTTGGCACTTTATACTTAGTGTGATTACAAGTGTCACTTGCGGAAAATAGAGAAGTGGACTTGATCTTAGTGCATATAGATTTCCAAAATTTTCCACAAGATCAAAGTAAATTTTTTACATAGAATGTGATCAATTTGATCACACCAATGAAAAGTACACAAAAAATTATGCATTTTAAAAAATTTCACGCAAAAATGTTAACATAGGAGTAAGAACAGAGCCCCAAATTTTTTGAAAATGGAATGGCTTAGCAACACCTATGAGAATATACAATTTATGGAAAAAAAAGAACCAAAATCAAAATATAATTGCACCACTATGTAGAGCACAAAATTATACCCTAAATAAAAAAAATTGCTCAAAAAAGGAGTCAGGATGACCAAGTTATGGGTGTTTGAAGTTTCCCTTCAAAACCAAAACCTACAATGGAGAGGGGGATAAAATTCTCAATAGTTTCTAACATCATTGTTGATGTAGTGCTAACATCATCATTATACAAAATTAAATTTAATGTTCACGTGGCCATAAAAATGAATATTCTCCCCTGCAGGAATGTTCGCTTGGATTGGAATATGCTTAGAATATTTTGAGCTCCATCACTAACAAAATCTTCTTTATTTGTGGCCACTTTCAAAAAAAGTTTTGAAAAGTCATATCACAAGCACGTTATAATGTGCTTGCATTATGACATGTTGAAAGAAAAAAAAAGTGAAAGTCATTCATTCTGCATTTTGACTATTTTTTTGTTGTGCCCACGACCAAAACTCCAATTTTTTGTACTCGCGTTCTAGGAGGAGGCATTGTGCAAACATATTCACCAAGGTTTGCTATTTATTTTCAAGGATGGCGCCACAATGACTAGGAGGTGTGAGAGGTAAGGATTGTTTGCTTTTTAATTTTTAATTTTTTAGTTTTAGGTTGTATTGATATATATTTTTTTGAATTTGTAGGAGATGTACATCAACCTACAAACCATCAAAATCCTCAACAAGAATATCAACCAAATCCTCAAGAAAAAAATCAACCACAACAAAAACCTCCTTCACCAATCACTCAACATGCTCCTGACACTCAACAAAATTTGATGAGTGAAATTAAGAACAACAAAAATAAAATTGAGGATTTAATTAGTAGGTTGAGTGATCTAAATGGTTCAACTGCAGAAAGAATGACCCTAGCAAGTTCATTGAAAGATATGTTAAAAAATATAGATTCAATTAGCAAAAATATAACTGGATGACAAGATAGGAGGTAGGTGGCTAGGGCTTATTATGTGGATAAACTATCTATAAAGATGTGAAGGATTTATAAATTACAAAAGGCGATTTGTGCTCATTATTCACTGACCCACGCACAAATAAAAATCTTACGCTCAATGCGAAGAGGTTTCCTATTCATTGGTGCCACCACCAACAGATTATGAACTATTTTTATGATAGGTGGTACATGGTCTTTGATTACCCACCATGCAACAATTGTTAAGTCCTGCAGTATTTCCTTAGGAAACTATTCAATGAATTCATATTGAACAAAATCCCAAATTATTTTTATATGAGGGACTTCTAGGGGAGAGGTGGGGGGTCGGCTCAAGATATACCTAGTGTACAACTGGATCCTATGTGGCAAGGGAGACAAGATCTCGCTAGACCACCTGATGAACACGTTGTTATGCCTTCCATTGTGAATGAGAGTGCCGATATAGAGACATTGCAGGCTATCAACACTTTGACCTAGAGTGTCATCAATCATACTAGCCCTATTCTACAATGCCATCCAGGGAACTCTTTGAGTGGTGGCCTTCGAACCCATGTGTGTCAGTCTTGCGGGGCAACTTGTTCATATGACCCCACTAACACTCATGAGGCTGCTACACAGGATCCATCTACAACTATGGAGATGGAGAGGGCAACTGACATTTTGCATGAGGCATATGACATTAATATTCAGGTAGAATTTAACATGTTCATTGAATTTAATTTATTAAATTTCTATTTTGAAATGCAAGATTAACTAATTTAGTTTTATGATTTTAATAAAATTGCAGGGTCACAGTGTTGAGACTGGATATGTTGTCCCTCCACCTACTTATTTCTGCAGTACACCTATCGATGGGGTATGTAACTAGTAAACAATTATAAATTCATTACATGTTAATAACATTGTTTAATGAATGGTATTTTAATATGTGATTTTCGACGTTGAACAGGCTAATATTGGAGGTTTCCAGGGAACACCTCCTAGTGCCAGTGGATTTACTCAAACCTACATGTATGTAATAGAATAAAGAGTTTAACTAATGAATTGTACTTAATAGAATGGTGTAGTTTATATTCATATCTTTGATTACATTGCATTACACATCATTCAAACTCAAAGCATTACTTCACATTCCATAACTAATAACTAGATGTTGATAGATGACATAGTTTCAACTACAATATAGTTGTTTAGAAAGTCAACATAAGTAGTGATGCAATTACTTCACCATGAGACCACATTTCTTCGAGGCATTTCTTCAAAGATCTCACCACATTTTCCATACATTTGTACCAAATAATTTTATCAAACTACTCACTTCCTTGCAGCTATGGCTAAAAGCCTAAAATAGGTGCTTTCCAACAAACTATGGATGCTTGGAAAAATATCTATCAAATCATAATAGTAAGCAATAATACCATAGAGAAAGAAATGAAATTTTTGAAAAAATGCCTAAAAGAAATGCAGTCTTATGGTGATGGAATGCCATGATGTGCATTTGTTTGTAATGGCATTCCATCACCACAAGACCCTATTTCTTTGAGGCATTTTTTCAAATAGTTCACTGCCTTATCTATGCCAACACAATTATTGTACATGTCTATGAAAGCATTTGATCAAACTTTTCACTGACTTGTTGCTATGGGTAAAATCCTAAAAAAAGTCCTTTTGAACAAGATATGGATAGGGAAAATAGTAAGCATGAGAATTAAAAATATATAGTTTAATAAGTACTCCAAAATTTTGTTTATTATCTCATACATTATAAGTCTTGATGTGGATCAATATTATAGTTTTTGTGATTGAATAATTTGTTGTTTTATTTTTGGTTGTTGCAAGCCAAAACACCTTCGAATGTGATGAGGGCAATGGATATTCGTGTTTCATCTGCTATACAAGCCTCAATGGCTCTGACAGGGGAGGTATGAGGCAAATTAGTAAATTTCAATTTACATTCATTGTTATAGATGTTAGTTAGTGAAAAATCAAACCATTATTAATTCACAGTTTAATTTCTATTTGGATGGTTTATACAAGGCTTGAGCACACCTGAGCATGGGCATGTGAATATTTTCCTTGTGGAGAGAGATCATGAGATGGCGGTAAGTGATTATTTTGTTAAATATATCATTTTTTATAATGTAATTTCTATGTATTAATGTCTTTACTTCTTATTGTAACAGTTAAAACTTCACCATGAACTAAACACTTGGAGGAGTAGTAGGAGCACTCCTTGAGCATAGTACAAATGAGTGATAGACCTATCGCCATCCGATCAACAAGAAAAGGCAAATAATTTATTTCCAAAGCATGGAGATCAATTACTTTTGATTCTAGAGCCCTTTGTTGTATGCCTACATGGCAGTTTTGTACATATTTTATATTGGATATATTTGACATTGTATGCCTATATGGCATTCTCATAAGCCTATATGGATATTTTGTACCTATATTTCATATTTATATCGACATATATTGATGTATGCCTACATGGCTATTTGGTTAATACAAATATTTTTTATCGATGGTGTCCATATTTGCATTCTAAATTGATGGTTCAATAGATATGAGTTACGTGTATTCAAGTGTATACTTTACAACTTACGTGTGTTCCAATGTATAATTTGTGACTTACGTGTTTTCATGTGTATACCTTGTATTCATGCATATAATTTGTATTAATTTGTGTATACTATGTATTCATGTGTATACTTCAAGGCTTATGTGTTTTGAGTACTTGTGCTTCCCTTATTCACATGTACATGCTTGACTTATTCATGCGTATACTTATTAATTGGTTATCCCTAGCATTGATCATTGTTGTCCTTCATGGTTTGTCTTGAATATTAATTGATTGATGCTAAAAAATTTTATCTAAAAGAAAAAAACATGTTTTCAATTGGTATTCCATGAAATGATTCATAAAAAAATTCTAATATATTTAATCCTTTGATTGGAACAACTCAATTAAGAAAAGGATACATAATCTTCACAACACTTGCAAAACATAATATTCAGAGTAGATGAAGTAGTTAACTTCTTGACACATTATCATACAAACATTTATCTTCAATAGTCTTTAAACTTTTTTACAACATAATTTTGATAGTGCAAAATGAATTGTTATATTCTTGATGCATCACCATATAAACACGTCGAAAGATTTATATGTCAACTTTTTGCACTATTATTTCTTGTATACAAAATGGACTTGGGAGAAAGCAAGTTATAATTTATAATACAAATAATAAATGGACTCAATGCTGTCCTAGACCCTTGAATAGGTCTATTTAACAAAGAAACACACTCTCAATCACTCCTCCAATTGGAAAACACTATTGGCTAACATTTACCAAATTATGCTACCCCTTGACTTTACCCACTTTTACTCCCTCAAACCTCTATTTTTCATTCAAAACCCCTCTATCCCCAATTAGGGAATCATGCCATAACATACTTTTGACCTCCCTTGTCCTTGCAGACCATTTGAACACATCAAACTCCACAACCTCACCCTATTTCCAACCTATTCTAACTTATTCTCAAGAAATTTCTTCTTTTCACCTCATCCAGCCTTGCTTTTAAGGCCTAAATTCTAAATTTTGAATAGGGGTAGCATTAGTAATCTCTTCCAATGCCTTTATCAATGTTATTTTCTTATTTGTACTTACATAATTAACACAAATTACCCCACACTAACTCAAAACTAAACACAAGATTACAAAATGCCCTATCATGGCCTTATTTGACATTATAATAACTAAAACTACTAAACTAGACCTTCTTCATCAAATGGAGGAACAAGGTGTTCAGCACCAATGATCATACACTTTTTGTGTGGAATACTCGGACTTCTCAACTATCGTGTGTATGTTTCTCTTTTCCATTGTTTTGCATGCCATCATAAGGAACCAAGCTAGTTGAACGTAGGTCAGATCAATTCCATGTGATTGGGTGTGAAAGAGGACCATGCCTAGCATAAACCTATGTATCAGGACATGTTGGAGTAGTTAGTTTGGTCACATGAATTGCAAAATGAAAGTTGCATCACTTTGCAACTTTATACTACTTCAATTTGACACTTTTCCCATCAAGTGGAAATTGGACACCACAGGAAAATGACTCTGAGATAACAAAAACTGAGAGAAGTTATTGTAGAGGGGCCCAACATGATCCTGTAGGCTCAATCGAAGAGTTTGTGAGCATCATGGTTTCTGATTAATATCTTGTTAAAGTTTGCTTCCCTTCTGCACTCTTGACCCTTAAGGGATCAGTCCGGTTGAACATAGCTCAGAGCGATTCCGCATGTTTGGGTGTGAAAGAGTACCATTCCTAGTGTAAAGATACCTATTTGAATGTGTTGGAATAGTTTGTTTGGTCACACGAGTTACAGAACAAAAGTTGAACCACTTTGCAACTTTGCACTGTTTGCATTTAACACTTTTTCCATCAAGTGAAAATCTTCTGCCACGGGAAAACCACTCCAAGATAGCCAAAACCGAAAGAGACTTTTGTAGAGGGGCCTAACATGATCTTGCAGGATTAGATGAGAAATTTTTAAGCATCATGGTATCTGAATAACAACATGCTGAATTTTGCTTCCCTTTTGCACTTTGGACCCTTAAGGGATCGGTCCGGTTGAACGTAGCTTAGAGAGATTCAACAAGTTTGGGTACAAAAGAGGACCATGCCTAGTGTAAACATACCTATTCAAACATGTTGGAATAGTCTGTTTGGTCACATGAGTTGCAAAACAAAATTTGCACCACTTTGCAACTTTGCACTACTTGCATCTGACACTTTTTCCATCAAGTGAAAATCTATCGACATGGGAAAACCACTTCAAGATAGCCAAAATTGAGAGAGTTTTTTGTAGAGAGGCTTAACACGATATTGTAGGATTAGATGAGAATTTTCTAAGCATCATGGTATCCGAGTAACAACATGATGAAGTTTTCAGCCATTTCACACTTTGGACTCTTAAGGAATCAATCTAGTTGAACGTAGCTCAGAGCAATTTTGCATGTTTGGGTGTGAAAGAGGACCATTCCTAACGTAAAAATACCTATTCAGACGTGTTGGAATAGCCTGTTTAGTCACATGAGTTACAGAATGAAAGTTGCACTACTTTGCAACTTTGCATTGCTTGTATTTGACACTTTTTCTATCAAGTGAAAATCTGCTACCATGGGAAAACCATTTTGAGATAGCCAAAACTGAGAGATATTTTTGTATAGGGGCCCAACGTGATCCTATAGGATTAGATGAGAATTTTTTAAGCGTCATGGTATCTGAGTAACAATATGCTGAAGTTTGCAGCCAGTTTGCACTTTGAACTCTTAAGGGATCGATCTGGTTGAACGTAGCTTAGAGAAATTTTGCATGTTTGGGTGTGAAAGAGGACCATGCCTAGTGTAAAAATACCTATTCGAACATATTGAACAATCTGTTTGGTCACATGAGTTGCATAACAAAAGTTGCACCACTTTGCAACTTTGCATTGCTTGAATTTGACACTTTTTCCATCAAGTGAAAATCCACCGCCATGGGAAAACCACTCCGAGATAGCCAAAACCTAGAGAGTTTTTGTAGAGGGGCCCAACATGACTTTGTAGGATCAGACAAGAAGTTTCTAAGGGTCACAGTATCCGAGTAAGAACATGCTGAAGTTTGTAGCCATTTTGCACTTTGGACTCTTAAGGAATCGATCTAGTTGAGTGTAGCTCAGAGCGATTCCATGTGCTTGGGTACGAAAGAGGACCATTCCTAACATAAAAATACCTATTTGGATGCGTTGAAATAGTCCATTTGGTCACACGAGTTATAGAACGAAAGTTGCACCACTTTGCAACTTTGCACTGCTTGCATTTGACACTTTTTCCATCAAGTGAAAATCCACCACCATGGGAAAACCACTCCTAGATAGCCAAAACCAAGAGAGAATTTTTTAGAGGCACCCAACACAACCTTGTAGAATTAGAAGAGAAGTTTCTAAGCATTATGATATCCAATTAACATGTTGAAGTTTGCAACCATTTTGCACTTTGGACTATTAAGGGATTGAATAGTTAAGGAGTTCAAAAGGCAGTTAGATCCATTGAGAAATTTTAGCTTGAAGTAGAAACATTATAAATATATTGTAAAGACTTGATGAGAGGGGGATCTTGAATATTTGAAGCAATAAAAGTTAATTAGCATTTCTTTTTATTAGATTTTCTATATTTTTCCATTCTTGGTAGACTTGTACGATCTTGTACAGGGTGTTTTGACTTGCAAACTGTGGAAATCTCTTATAGCATGTGTTAACTTGCATTTTTAGAAGTTTTGAGAGTCTTATTTTAAATTTGTGGAGTTTTATCTCATATTTTCTTAATCTACCCTGTTAACCCTGTTTTTGGGGTGTTCAAAGTCACATAAATGTAAATTTTTCCCATTCCACTCCCTGTTACTAATGTGGTTGTTGGAATGGGATTTTTTTAGTTGGGAATAGGTGGTTTCAAGATTTTTTGTGAAGGAGAGGTTTGATATTGTGTTGGGTGTGATGCCCTAATGTTAAAATATGAGTTTTCCTCATGAAAAGTGGAGGTTTTGGTGGGCCAAAGTGAGTTTTGTGAGAAGGAAACATTATTTCATGTTTGATTAAGCTTGTGTAGATGAATTCAAACTTGTTTGAAGAGGTTTTCTATTTTAGGTAGATTGGGAAGTGACTTTTTCAATAAACCCCTAAGGTTTTGGCTAAAAAGTAGGGTTTTACGGATTACCCTTTGTACGGTGGTATGCCAGAGGTTTGATTGTGGTTTTCAAGGTTTTAACACATTTAAATTGCTTCCCCAAGGTTTGTTAGGGTTTGGATAAGTTTCAAGTATAGCTGCTTTGGAAAAAGAGGCTAATTAGAAGCCTAAAATGGTGAAAAGGTGAAATTTGAGTGCTCTAGTCTGAAGTGATCATAGGTGGATTTTGAGTATGTCAAATTTTGTTCAAATGGGTCCCTAAAGAGGTTCATTTCATGGACTAATGAGGTGTCATTGAGATAAGTTACCCGATTGAGTTGATTCCTAGTGCTACAAGGGAAAACAATGATTTTGAAGAAATGATGAAATTGTGAGGAGTTTATGGCTTGATAGTTGTGTTTGCATATTGGAATTGTGACTTTGTGTGTTGAAAGCCTCCCCCTATTGCATCAATCCACAAACCATCATATTGACTATATCACATGACCTTTTACATACAGTTTACATTTCAAAATTCAATTTTTACATTTAAGAACTAATCAACAATCAAAGTATAAGGTGCTCTACAATCCGCACAAGCTTAAAAAAAGAAGGAAAAGTGCTACAAATATAGAAAACATCATCCTTTATTTACTAATTTTGCAATTGTGCAACTAATGCAAGTTTTGCAGTTTTACACCAAATGACATCTTTTGTGCAATATCACTTCTCTAATCACCTAATGACCTCTTTGAGACTTTGAATACATTACATATGACCTTCACATGACCTTTTTCACATTGTTTACATTTCAAAATTCAAATTTTACAAATTTTCCTATTGAAGGCATTTACAAAACAATGTGATATTGCACCAAAATTTGAACTCAAAAATTACAATATTTGAGTAAATCTCATTACAATGCCTTAGGAACTTCATTCTCACATATCTTTTACAATGTCACTCATACATTCAAGATTCTCTTTAAATGTCTACATCATAGGTGCTCATTATGAGGCTAACTTCAATTGAGTAACTTGAGTTTCCCTCGCTAAGCTTCACATGATCTTTTATAATGGCTTCAAATCAGAATTGAGATTTCTCAAGATCATCAAAATAAGGATGTTGCATTGCTTTTTTGGATGAGATTCTCTTTGATGGCTCATAAATAAACATTTTCTGCAATGAGATACCAATAAATTTTTAGAAGTTCACTTACAAATACACAAAGTAAAAGAGAAAAAGAAAGAGAATCCAAAATGGAAATGAAATGAAAATAGATGGAAAAAACTTATAGATAGGCATGGAAGTCTCTCAACTTAGTCACTCCTGGTCATACATCTTCACTATGAGTTCTAAGATACCTATTGCACACAACGCCTCTCATGGATAGAGTAAGTTGGAATTTGAGATGCTATTATAATGTCTACATTATAGGTACTCATGATAAGGTTAACTTCAAATAAATAACTTGAAATTCGCTCACCAAGATTTTCACACACTTTTGTAATGGCTTAAAATCATGATTGAGATTTGTCAAGATCATCAAAATAAGGATGTTGCATTGCTTTTCTGGTTGACATTCTCTTGGATGTCTCATAAATTTGCATTTTCTACAAGGGGACACCAATCAATTTGTAGTAGGTTACTTACTGTAGACACTGAAATTGGGTCTAAGCCTGCGACTTCAATATTCCTCATAATTTGTATTCTTCATGGTAATGATTAAATAATGTCAATTATTTAATTATTCTCTAAGGTCTTCATTTCTTCTATTAATCAAATAATCTTAATTATTTAATTAATTCACACTTCTTTATTCTATCTGATTAATTAAATAAACACTTTTTATTTAATTATGTTACTAATTAACCTTATTCTTCTTGTCAAATTAAATAAATTCTTATTTAATTGCCCCCTTTATCATATGTCAACTATAATTAAATAAATCCTTTATTTATTTAATTATTCATTTAATCCCTTCATCACTTAATTAAATAAATATTATTTAATTATTCTTCAAATATCAAATCTTGAATTAAATGAATTATTTAATTCATATATCCTATTCTAACGCATTCCTCTATATTTAAGATAATTGTACAAATTGTCTAAGTATTCACTCTTACTCGACTCAAAGATCTATTTAATTCACTTAGTTAACTCAGGATTTAATGTCTAAGTGGCTTTCTCGAGTAATCTCTTCGTGATATCATTCAGTCATCTAGTGCTAACTCAATTGTTTGTACATGCATATATATTAAATATTCCTATTTAATTAATTAAATCTTGTGTGTGCATTCAAACAAAGAGTTGCTTTAATCCATCTTTATCTTTGTCATGCAAAGATAATTCTTCTATTTTCGAATACAAAACTCTAAGATTAAATCATTTATTTAATCTTTATTTCTATTTCTAGTTTTTATCACTCATGTCACTGCTGATAGTTATCATAATGCATGTCTAATCTTTCGATCTCAACCATCCATTGATCTTTCAATCTTGACCTATCCTTTGAATAATCAATTTTCTATAAATTGATCTATCATTCATCATTCTAATCTCTCTCGAAATTGTATGAATTCTAGATAAATTATCTTGAATCTTCGATGTTTTGTCTTAATCACAACACTTAGGCCATGCTTGCACGAAATTTGAAAATCTGAGGGTAAGTACACTACAATGACGAAATGGAGAAGAGTAATGGAGGTTATTCAATAGAATTGATCGCATGTTTGGTAAAATAGTTTCTTTTATGCATGTTCTTCTTAGCTTTCTTTTGTTCTTGATTATCTAAGCCTTGAGGATTAATTAGTATAGTTTGAATATATTAGATTTGAATTGCCTAACTCTCTCGTGTTTTTTTATCTGAGCTACATTTGGTGAACCTAACATGAAGACACCATCTTCATGTATCCATATAATTTTAATTGATTTTGTAGGTTTTTGTACGGAACGATGCATCTGCTTGAAAAAATGCCACAATTGACATTCAGAGATGCATAGCTTGATGAAATGACAAAATTGAATTTTTTGACTACATCTGAGATCAAAAATGGCGCATCCAAAAAATAATCATGCATCTGTCATTTTCTTAGCTACAACTAACTAGTAAAATACTGCGACACATTTGACAAAGAAAATGATGCATCCGACTGGTATATTTTTAGGTTTAGAATTTCAATTTATAGTTTCCTTTCATGTTTCTATTTTTGCTAATCTTCTATTTTTAGTGTGTGTCTTGAGGAGTTAACAAAGTTTTTGCAGATCAATAGTCAAAGACCAATATCAAACTACTAATGAATCTTTTTGTAGAATGCACGTCGAAGACCCTAGTTAAATTTTTGGACCAAATTGTTTGGTAGTGTAGAAAATATTTCATTTGGATTAAAAGTAACAAAGTGTTTACCATGTTTGGTGCGAAAGCACAGTTGTGTAATTACCCTCACAATTTGGTACATCGAAGTATCCTCTCCCCTTGTGCATCTGTGCGATCTTGGGTGTAAGAGAAACAATTACTAACTCTAGAACTTGGGCCTATTTTGGTGGGAAAAAGTACTCACCCCAAGATGACTCAAACCGGTAGCACCCTGAACCCAAGGGACTTCCAGCCGGTATATAAAAGTGGATTCTTGGGGAAATCCCAAGAATCACGCATATGGTTTCGACGAGATGGATTTGAGAGGGTACTCTCGCCGCATGGATCATGCCCTATGAACAAAATGCCATAATTAAACACCTTTGTTTGTAGTGTCCAAAATCCTTCTATTTACTGGTGTATCAGGTCAGACCTGTGAAGCCATCTCATATTCTTACGGTTCATGTGTAGAGATGAAATTATGCCACAAGATGTTCATGGGTACTATAGCTTGGCTGCCCTGAATGATGTTAATGAGCCAAGGAGGGGAGCCAGAGGGGTCAAGCTACTAATCATCCACCTTGAATAAACGTAGTTGGGGAAACCCAAGTGAGAACTCAATAAATATTGTCCTTCATAGCCTAGGATGTGCTTGTCTATTGTCAAATTAAACATTCTTTGAGTCCAGAATGAAACTAAAAACACTTTGTCTTATGATTTTCTTTGTTGGCCAGAACTTGATCACAAAAATATAGCATCAGTTTTATATCTCTTTTCATTGAAAACACAACAGAGTCACAACTATTCACTGAAGAGTCGCAATTGTTCTATCGAGTCACATCTGTTTAGCCTAGAGTCACATCTGCCAAAGTAGCTCACATTTGATCTATTGAAAATTGCATCTATCTTAGGAAACCACACTTGTGATATTCTATGATGCATCTGACAAGGTGAGCCACAACTGCAGTCTTGAACGACGCATTTACCACTATCGCATAACTTTTACCAGTGCACATAGTTTAGGAAAACTGCATCTGTTATAGTCTAAGTTGCAATTTCCATTATGAGTTTCATCTGTTAAAAAATACACTGCATTTGTTCGAAACTGAAGTTTATCAGAAACTCGCAACTGATTATTAGAAAATAGCAACTATGAAACATCACCCCATCTGCTAAATTTTGTGATGCATTTTCCTGATTATTAGAAAACAAGAATTCACAGTCACTATCTAGTCGACACAGTCAATACCAGTCTTTGATCTATTTTTTCATACTAGTCCTTGAATAGAAACCTAAAACAATTTGCTCAATTTTGCATCCTTTAGGTATCATTTAGCCATTACTATAGCCGTCCTGGTCAAGAGTTTTACTTTCATCTTTGAGTACATATTTCCTTGAGATTAAACTTCTAGAAAGGTCACTTTTGCAAACTTTAGGATAGGTCTATCATCTACACTCTAGAAAAATCATAGTGTCATTGAAATCTATCATTGAACCTAGTCCTGTCATCATATCCTTTGTCCTACAGTGAGTCCTCCTAGCTCATCAATCTAGTTACGAAACTCAACTTATCTTTGATCCTAGTCCTACATTGGTTCCTTAACATAACTAAATTGACACCTTGGTTAGACTTTAGGTAGTTGGTACCCCCATCTCAGGCTTACAAAATTGATTACCTTAGAATCTTGCTTAGACTTTGCATCTTTAGATATTGTCATTTTAGACTAGCGTCATCTTAGAACATTCCTTATTTTGCATTCAAAAAATCCCAAAAATATAGACTAGATTCATATTGTCCATAGACATAGTTTTGCATTCCTTCCATATTGAGCTTATCTTACATGGTTAAAACTAGATCTAAGAGAAGAGAAAGAGAGAAAAGATGTCAAACCCAAACGAATTCATCAATCCATTCTCCACAAGACCTCATAGGACTTTATTAGAAAAATTCACCACTAGAAACACTCAAGGACACATTACAACAGAAGACATAGAGGTTGTTGCACAAGACCGTGAGTTTTCCTTTTTTGTAGATGAGTACCTAGCAAACAATTGTCAATGATAATTAGCCAAATTGCTAGCTGAAGGTGCTACCTTACCTACTAGATTCGATATTAGCACCTTACAAGCTCAACCTACACAAGGGACAAATATAATGACTGCCAGTACTACTATACCTTAGGTAAATACAACCATACCATCTGGCATACCTACACAGAGTATGAAAGTTCATACATCTCCATTTGGTGCATCTAGCATGACATTGGGGTTTAATTTTACTGTAGGGGCATCATCGTCCACTCCCTTTGGTCCTCTTGTTGGGAATAAAAGATCTAAAATGTCAGCTTCTACACCAAATGTCAATGTCGTGAGTACCATACCATAGTCAACAACCATACCTAGTGTTCATACCATAGGTACCATACCACAGTCAACAACCATACCTAGAGTTCCTGTCGCTAGTAATATACCGTAGACTACACAAACAAGGGGCATTCCCTCATTCCAATATGGCAATCAGAATCCATCTTCCCAAATTGGCAATCAGAATCCATTCACATAGATTTTGAATCAGAATAAATTCTCCTAGATTGGTAGCTAGAATCCATTCACATAGAATCCAAGTCAAAACCAATTCATACAGATTCTGAATCAGAATCCTTTTTCCCAGAGTGGTAGTTAGAATCCATTCACACAGATTCCAAGTCAAAACCAATTTACGTAGATTCTAAACTAGAACACATTCACCAACATTCCAAACCCAAATCCACATCAAATACCAACATTCAATCGAAACCCATCACGAGACCTTGGATTTCAGAATACCTACATAGACCCACATAATCCATCCAACACATCATTAACCCAGGTTGACGTCTTGCAAACACAAATACATGCACTACAAACACAAATGGACAACATGGTGGTATCAACAAAGAAATAATTTTCAGCAAAGGACATATGCCCATTTCCCTTTGATAGATCATTGTACATGACACCTTTCCCTCATGGGTATGTCATACTGAATCTCGCTAAGTACAATGGCAAATGAAATCCAATAAAACATATAAGGGAATTTTCTACCATGTGCATAGATGTCGATTATGACCCCACATATCTTATGTGACTATTTCCAAGAAGTCTTGTAGGAATTACACTAGAGTGGTTTTCAGGTATAGACTATGGCATCAAATCTTGGGGTGAACTGGCTAAGAAATTTGTTGAGCAATTCTGTTTCAAAATAGACCATGAGATAAATATAGCAACCTTGTGTCACACAACACAAGACAAAGGAAAAAATTTCATCGCTTTCTTCCAGAGATGGAGGACTATAGCCAGTCGGTGTCCTATCGAGATACCTGAAAAAAAAAAAGTTACTATGTTCCATGAAAACCTTCATGCAAAATTAAGGAGTAACTTAAGTGTACATTGTTGTACATCCTTTTCGGAACTAGTGGAAAAAGGGGTCATAATAGAAAAAGATCTCATTGAAAAAGGAGAACTTAAGACACTGACATCCAATAGAAATCTGATAGTGAAAAATGCCCCCAATGACATGAATATATTTTGGTCTTGAAACAAAAACGTTACTAATGATGGGGTAGTTGATGCTAAAATTGTACAAGCAGGACCAATCATCACATTACAAGGACCTAACTCTTCTGCCAACATGCTTAATGTTGTCAATCAACCTTCCAACATGGTCCAAAATACCCAACGCTCGCAACAAAGGAGGTTTCAAAAATGTGAGTTCACTCCCTTAGGGGAACCTATTGAGTGCGCATTCAAACAACTGTTGCAAAATAATCTTATACAACTTCAAGAGCCAAGAAAATATGATCCAGAACAATTTAAAGCAGTTTGGTGGGATGACAATTCCTTTTGTGATTATCATAGAACTAACAAATATCATACAAGATCTTGTTGAAAAGAGAATTATTGAAGTTAGTGGACAAAAACAAAAGTCATCAAACACTGATCATCAAGTCTTTTCTAATCCACTACATGACCATGGGAAAGGAAATTTCCCTAGTTCAAGTAACAAGACCAATATGTCACCCAACTATGCAAATATCAAGCATGATTATAATAATGGAAAAACTATTAATCACCTTTGCGTTATCGATGAGAATATCAATACCATTACTATCAATACAACTCCCGAGTGTGTTGTCAACACTCATCAAACTAAGATCACTATCCAAGGTCCTCCATCGCAACAAACACCATAGCCTTCCAAGTTACAATATAACCTACTTGACCAGTTGGGGAAGACCCCAACCCAAATCTCAATCTTGGAATTGTTGCGTATTTCCCCTGAGCATCAATCCATTTTAGATAAATCTTTACAAAACATCACCATCCCAAATGATATCGATGTCAATTGTTTCCAAGAAATGGTGGTCTATTTGACTAATAATCATCATGCCACATTTTCTGAACAAGACTACACAATTGAGAAGACAAACCATAACAACCCTTTACATCTTGAAGTCCTTGTTGATGACACCAAAGTTAGATGAGTTTTGGTAGACAGAGGAGTAGGGTTAAATTTGTGCACTTTAAAACTAATTAAAGCATTAAGTTTCTTAGAAGCATGCGTGGACACAACCAAAAGTATTGTCATTAAAGCTTATGATGATGAGGAATGAAAATCAAAGGGGGTGGTAACACTTCCTATTAGAATTGGTCCTGCAGTAATGGAGACAAAATTCCAGGTCTTGGATCTCACCCTTCCATACATCCTTCTACTAGGTAGACCATGGATTCATGCCATGAAGGTGGTCCCTTCCACGTATCATCAATGTCTTAAATTCCCTTACAATGGCACTGAAATAACTATAGATGGTGACCCATATCCATTCCAATATTGCACCAATCTAAAAGAGATACCTCAATGCCAAGTGCCAGTAAACCAAGAAGCTTCATCATCCAATTCATCTCACTATGTCGATCCATCCACACACATGCGAACATCTATTTCACCTTCATTTCCCACCACTCGTAGGGTTGAGATCCAAGACAAGGGTTGTGGAGAGTATTACATGAAGACATCTTATTGTGCTAGCCATTTGATTCCTCCTAAGTCATATGGTTTACCTACACCAGATAAGAGGTAGTCTATGGTCACTATACACATTCCCCCCACAACAACTTTCACTAAATGGGGAGAATTAAGCAAGGAAGCTATAAATACAAAAGATGTCACCTCTTGGCTGTATAGGGAAAATAATGAAGAACCTCTCTCACTTGCTCACATTCCTACAAATCTATATGGAAAAGGTTTCACAATCATGCATAGCAAGGGATATAATGGACAAAGTGGTTTAGGCTTAAATCAAGATGGGAGGATTGAACCAATCTTTGTTTCTTAGTGGCCAAAGGGCTTAGGGCTTGGGTTTCAACGATTCAGTTTGGTGTTCCTAGTACCACATCACCCTTAATCAAGGAAGTAACTACTTCAGAAGATATTGAGACATCTCACGAACCATTGACCAATATTACTGTGACTCCCCTGACTCAAATGAATATGAGTGGGATTCCCTATCCTCTACTTCTTAGTGGACCCCTTATGTTGATGACTTATGTTAAATCCTCATAAATCCATTGAATTATGGTTTGAAAGATATTACAAAAGAGGAATGGTTTAAAGCATTATTTCCTAGTACCACATCACCCTTAATCAAGGAAGTAACTACTTCAGAAGATATTGAGACATCTCACGAACCATCTGACCAATATTACTGTGACTCCCCTGACTCAAATGAATATGAGTGGGATTCCCTATCCTCTACTTCTTCCATGGACCTTGACAAGCTATTTGGAGAACTTGACTTAATGTTGAGATCCTCACCAAATCCATTGAATTCCTGTCCACCAAAGAATATTACAAAAGAGGAATGGTTTAAACATTACTATTGGGAATCACTTGATCCTACCTCTTGCAATACATCTATTTGATTTCCTGGGATCAACCTAGAAGAAGGCACAAGACTTTTGTGACCATATGGGATCACTCTAACAATGACTGGTCCCCAACTCCATTGACTTGGAGAAAAGTGGGGATCACAATACCATTGACTTTGGGGAATCTGTTCAACCCTTCAATCACAAAAATGAGAAAAAGAGTAAAAAAGATAAAAAAGATGAGTCTCTAGGTGAAAACCGAAAGGCGCCTCTAGACAATGAAGAAGTAAAAATAAAGGATGCATCCGAAGGAAAAAACCTCTTTGAGGCACCTACGAATGGAGGTTTGAACATTCTCCCTATTTCATAGGAAGAGTCACCCATGCTCATTGAAGAATCAGTAGAAGTCAACATAGGCACATAAGAGAATCCTCGACTAGTTTATTTTGCAACGTCATTGACAAAAAAAGAGCAACCAGAGTTCCACAACTTCTTTGCACAGAGATAGATAAATTTTTCCTAGTCATATGTAGACATGCCTGGGTTGGATCCTAAACTTGTTCTACATCACTTTCCCTTACAACCAAGTGTCAAACTAGTGAAACAAAAATTGAGGAAAATGCATCCACAGATTGCTCTACTAGTCAAGGCAGAACTCAAGAAATTGTTAGATGTTGGTTTCATTAGATCAATCAACTATGTAGATTGGATTTCCAATCTTGTACCAGTCACTAAACCAACAGGGGGCATCTGTATCTACACCGATTTCAGAGATATCAACAAGGCTTGTCCTAAGGATGACTTCCCTTTGCCTAACATAGACATGATAGTAGACATGACAATAGGGTATGAGATGTTGTCCCTTATGGATGAATTTTTAGGATATAATCAGATCAGAATTACAGCTGAAGACCAATCTAAGACAACTTTCACTTGTCCTTGGGGAACATATTGCTGGAATGTTATGCCCTTTGGACTCAAAAATTCTGGAGTAATCTATCAACGTGCCATGATCACCATTTTTCATGATGTAGTACACACTCTTATGGAGGATTATGTTGATGACCTTATAGTTAAATCCAAGATAAGGGAAAAAAATTTATAGGTTTGACAAGATATTTCAAAGGCTGGAGAAGTATAAAGTGAGACTCAGTCCCAAGAAATGTGTGTTTGGAGTAAAGTCAGGAAAGCTTTTAAGCTATATCATTTCCAAATGAGGAATTGAAGTGGATCCAACCAAGGTAAAAGCAATCATAGACATGCTTCCACCAACTAATCTTAGTTAGCTAAGGAAATTACAAGGAAGACTGCAATCCATCAAAAGATTTATAGTGTAGTTAGCAAATAAGACACATCCTTTTCAACATTTACTTAAGGGGTACCCTTTGCATGGACAATTAGGTGCAAAGAGGCTTTTCAATTGATTAAAGAATATCTACTCACACCACCAGTCTTAATGCCACCTATTGAAGGATGACCACTGATTCTTTATATTACATCAACCCATTCATCACTTAGAGTGTTGCTTGCACAGAATGATGATGAAGGTCATGAAAGGGAAGTTTATTATATCAGTCAAAATTTGGTAGGTTATGAGCTCAAGTATAGTACCATTGAACATGCCTATCTTGTGGTAGTATTTGCTACTCAAAAACTAAGGCAGTATATGCTAAACCATCAAATAATACTGATTGCCAAAATAGATCCTCTGAAATATCTTTTCAGCAAGGCAGCATTAATAGGGTGACTGGCCAAATGGGTTATGATACTTAGTGTGTATGATATCCAGTATGTAGAGAGAAAGGATATTAAAGGTGAAGTCATTGCTGATCAGTTAGTCGATGCACCAATACAAGCAAATCACCCATTAGTTGTAGAATTTCCTAATGAATTTATATTCACAATTGACACAAATACATGGAAAATGTAATTTGATGGCTCACATACAAATCATTACTCAAGGGTTGGTATAGTGTTAATCACACCATAGGGTGATTCCATCCCTAAATCATTCAGGATTGCATTCCCATGTACTAACAACATAGCAAATTATGAGGCTCTATTGACAGGGTTACACATGGCAGTCAAGTGGAAAATTAAGAACCTATAGGTATATGGTGATTCTCAACTAGTAATCAAATAGGTAAATGATGATTATGAGACTAAGGATGAGAAGCTTGCTCCATACAAACACATAGCTGATAGCTTTAAAGAGTACTTTGACAAGGTTGAATTTCATTAGATACCTCATGTTTTAAATAGGGCAATAGACGCTATGGATACTATTGCATCACTTCTAGACATTCCTAGCAATGTGCCTAAGTTTGAGTTCTTGGTAGAACAACTTTTGGTCCCAGCCTACGATATCCCAGATTCTGAGATGGTATGTGAGATTATTGGTCCTGATTCCCAATGGTACAAATAAATCTACGACTACCTTCATGTCGAAGTCATACCCATTGGCTTGTCAAACAACCAACGTAGGAAATTCCTTCGTAAGTTAGCCAAATACACCATCGTTGAAGACACCCTATATAGACACACCTTATATAATACCCTACTAGGATGTCTTGATTCTAATGAAGCACAAGAAACCTTGTGTGGGGTGCATGAGGGTATATGTGGTTCCCATTCTAGCGGTCCTACCTTAGCCAAAAATATTATGAGACTGAGTTATTATTGGCCTACTATGGAAAAGGACTCATATGTCTTTGTAAAGAAATGTCGCCAATACCAAGTTCATGGAGACTTGATACATGCAACAGCACAGGAGCTTTGTCCTATAATGTCACCATGGCCTTTCACCCAATGGGGACTCGACCTCATAGGTAAGATCCATACCACATAATCCAATGGCCACAAATTCATCATCACTACCACTGAGTACTTTACGAAGTGGATTGAGGCTATTCCAATGACATACATTATTGACACACAAATCTCTAAGTTTATTTTGAACTATATCATCTGTTGGTATGGTGTCCCTCAGTCCATAATCACGGATAATGGCTGGCCATTTAAGAATCAAGAAGTCTTCCATCTTTGTGATGAATTTCATATTCAACATCACTTTTCCACTCCATACTACCCACAAGGTAATGGCCAAGAAGAGGCATCTAACAAAACTATCATTAGAATCCTTAAGAAGATTGCCAATGATGCTAGCCGTGATTGGAATTTACAACTTAATCCCACCTTATGGGCTTATCACACAAGTATCCATACTCCCACTGGTGCCACTCTCTATTCACTAGTATTTGGTTCTGAAGCCATTCTTCCTATTGAGGTTGAGATTCCTTCCCTGAGGGTATCCTTGAAAGGGCACATTGATGATGAAGAGTACCGAGTATCCAGACTCCATGAGCTAGAATTCCTAGATGAGCGAAGATAGAAGGCACTAGATCATCTCCAAGCATATTAGAGTCACCTTCATTGTAGCTATAACAGGATGGTCTTGAACGTAAACATTGATATTGGTGACATGGTCTTAATGGAGAACCGAAAGAATCAAACAGATAGAGAGAAACTAGGAAAGTTTGAACCTAACTGGTTAGGACTGTATATTGTTACAGAAGCCTTTGGATCAGGAGCGTATCAAATCTCTACTCCTCAAGGGGAACCATTTTCCTCGCTAATCAATAGTATTCATCTAAGGAAGTTCTACGCATAGCTTCTGATGGCCTTGTCTTAATTAGCAAAAATACAAAAAAATAAAAAAATAAAAAAAAATCGTTACTAAGGTGAAAACTTGGCAAACAAGTGTCTTGGTAACACCAAAAAAATTAGAAAATCCAGAAAATAGTAAAGACAAATAATTTTTTCAATAGTGAAAACCTCTTCGATGGTGCTTTGGATAAGTACCATGGTGAAAACCTGGAAAATAGTTGCCATGTGTAGTTGACTCTGCTCCTTTTTCTACTATTATTCTAATCTAACATCCCTGTACATATCCCTTATCTCCATACATACACCCTATCTTGGTACATATCACTTATCTTTCCCATCCATCCCATGTACATACCTTTCATCAAAAGTGGTAGTTTTTCCCATAACTTGGAATGATTCACATTGAATACATTTCATATCCCCCATTTTACCCTATTCATAATCAATTGGTTTTATACTCGATTGGGGAAAAAAAATTGACATGTGTCATATTGGTTCTTACATTGGCTGTGTTGAAGACGTAAAACCATAGAAAAATCCAAAAACATCACAAATGTCTTGAGAAAAAAAATAAAATCAAAACATGTCAAAAATCCAAAAATGGAGTCAGAGTTAGTCACACTTGTCAGTCTTTCTCATTTGTTGAACTACGTTGCCTTTGCAACTGGATGTAGGCAAGGCCATCTGTTGATGTGCCCCTGAGGCATTAGGCCAATCTCTTTAGGTTTGTCTGTATAAAATCATAACTCAATCCATATGTCTATATGACAAGGTCATTGGTCATGTTGAACTACGAGGTCTTTGCATGTATAACGTAGGCAAGGCCATCAATTGATGAGGCCCCAAGGCTGCACTAGGTCAGTCCATTAGGGTTCATCGCATTCACTATCACCCATGTCTTCTATTTGTAGTCAGTCTTGTCAATCAAAGTCAAGTTGAACTATGAGGTCTTTGCATGTATAATGTAGGCAAGGCCATCAATTGATGATCCCTTGAGGCCACACTAGTTTAGTATTTTAGGGTTTTTCATCACACATAGTCAATTGTCCACACATCATATCATGTCATGCATCAATCTAGTGAACAAGTCAGCAATGTCTCTAAGTCAAATCAAATAAATTTCCAAAGCAACAACTAAAACATATCAACTAATGTTTGCTATAGGATGTTTCTTTCCTAGAAACAAACATCAAAACAATCAACCTGTGTCTTATTCAGGATGGGTCTTTCCTGAATACCGATATCAGCAAAACAATTTATGTCTTATACAGGATGAGTCCTTCCTACATATCAAAATTTTCAAACAATCAACATAGCCTTACATAGGTTATCACATCAACGACATCTGACTCAACTTCTTATACGATACATTTCTTTCTGAAACCAAGCTTTGTCATTCCTTATACAAATAGTCATAACATCAAAACTAGACTCACAGTCTTATCCGGTATGTGTTTCTCCTAAAATCAAGCTTTATCAATCAATCCTTTTATCAATAAAAAAAATCCAACAAACAAATCAAGTTTTGGAAAATATTTTTCTAGCTTATTGACTTTATGGCTTATTTATCTTATCATTTCATTTGACTTTGTGATGGGAATTATGTTACTATCTTTCCCAAGGATGTCCCATGAAGGATTTAGAGAAGCAACGATGTATCAAAATTCTATTTTCTTTGACTGTTGTCTGTCAGCTATCTTTTAAATTTGATTTTGAGTCATGTTACTAGTTTCCTCAGGGATGTCCCATGAAGGATTTAGAGGAGAGATGACGTCTCATGACCCGTCTTTTATTTTATTTACTTTATGTGGTTTGTCTTGACATAAAGATTGGGATAATTTGTGCCCTTAGTATGAGTTAACGACAATCCTTATTTGTGACTGTCTATTGTTAGCAAGTGGATGACCTTGCACACCTTGATCTATGTCATATCATGGCATTTTTCTCCATTTTTATTAGTCCCACCCAATGATGATAAAGTGCAACGCCTTTTGTCATACAACAAAACATCAAAGATTGCTAATACTAACATCCATCTCATTTCTTTTATAATTTATCGATCTTTCTTTCCACACTAATAGTTCTTCTTTCTTGCATTATGATGAATTCCTATGACACACAAAAATATATATCATCCTACATACACATTCATGTTAGAAAATATCGTTTCCAAATCATACATCATCAATCATACATACATCTTAAATTTGAAACATACAAACATCTAGGAATTTATCATATCTAGGACATCATGGCATAATAGACATTTCTCATTATAGATTACATATCATAAGCATTCCATGTACATAACTGTATACACCTAAAAATGGTCACATCACATAGTCTGGTAATTAATTAAATATTTTTAATATTTAATTAAATCTCTGAATTCGATCTACGTATAAATAAATTTAAATAATTTATTTATATTTGTTCATTATTTCATTTCGATTAAATAAATAAGTTTATTTAATCACTTTTCTTATCCATTTCTCAATTAATTAAATAAACATTACGATTTATTTATATTAATTATCATTTAATCTTGGCTTGAATATTTTATTCAAATAAAGATTAAGTATTCTAATATTCTTCTAATTCATTCACAATTAAATATTCCAAAATATTTAATTAAATATTTAATTGTGAATGAATTAGAAGAATATTAGGAGCAAAGGATCTCATATGTCTCTATAGTCAAAACTCCTTGATTAATTTGTCATGCCAATACCAAGGTCTCCATGGATTGATCCTTGATAGCATGTCAACAATAGCAAACAGGAGCTTTAAGTCCATATAGCATAGTCATTCCCATGGCCTTAGCTCACACCCAATGTGGGACTCGACTACTCATAGGTAAGATCCATACTTCACATATTATCCAATTGGATACCACAAACACATTCATCAATAACACTATTAGCGGAGTACCTAGTTACGAATCTTTTGGTATTAAAGAGCAGCTTATCTTCCAGTGAGCATACAGAATCCTTATTGTAAAGCACACATAATTCATCCTCAAAATTACTTTTGAAAAACTATAGCTTGACATCTGACAGTATTGGAATTGCAATCCCACTCAGTCACATAATTTAATCAAGCAACGGAATAATGAAGCTAGGCAAATTCTTTATTTGGGCATTGATAATGCTCTCCCCTTAAATCAGAATGATTTCATGCAATTTCCTTAAAACCAGCCTGCTCTTGTGGGAAAAAGTACTGACTTAAGTTTCAGGCTATTCCAACTATAAAATTTAAAGCAAAATTGGGGAAACCCTCTTTTTACGGTAGTGTGCAAGATAACCATCCTAAAGGTAGGGAGGTCTCTCGAGCGAGTATACCACACAAGGTGAACTTAGTGTAGTATCCAACTGAAGTCAGTTTCTGAACATCATCACAGTAACAAGATACTCACCATATACTACCAAGGACTATTTTCTTAGGGGATTTGGTATCCACTTCCGTCACTCTGAGTATGCACCTAGAAAAGACAAACAGACACAGCTGTGTGAGTTGTTCTAAGATGTGGGCACTATGATGACCTATTTGAGTACTAAGAGTGAGTCTGTTTGATGTGGAAAAAATTTTGATCACACTTTATGTTTAGCATAGGGCCAACTATTCTACAAATTGTTTGATGTGAAGGCTCTCATACAAAATTGGAAATCCACAACTTTTGTTAAGAAATCCATTCTACTCAAAAAGCCAAAGAAACCCCTTAGCTACAAGAAACTATTGAAGAAAAGACGCCAAAGCCTACTCAAATATAGAACCTTTCTCCATCGATATCATGAGTTAGAGGTTTCACCGATGATTATGCTATAGAAGCCTTCTTTCAAAGAAGATATAACCATAGTCAACCATTTTTGTTATATTTGCAAGGTGCAATGAGAACTTCACATTAGGCTTCATCCTGAGGGTGTATCTTTTGCTCCCCTGAATTAGGGCACATAAAGGCATAAGTCATAGAGAGTGACCGCTTAGTATCCAGACTGACCCATGAGCTAGAATTCTCCACGAAGATTAGAAGGCACTAGATCATCTCCAAGCATATTAGAGTCACCTTCATTGTAGACATGAAACATGGGATGGTCTTGAACCATTGATATTGGTGACATGGTCTTAATGGAGAACCGAAACAAAAAAAGAATACAAACAGATAGAGAGAAACTAGGAAAGTTTGAACCTAACTGGTTAGGACTGTATATTGTTACAGAAGCCTTTGGATCAGGAGCGTATCAAATCTCTACTCCTCAAGGGGAACCATTTTCCTCGCTAATCAATAGTATTCATCTAAGGAAGTTCTACGCATAGCTTCTGATGGCCTTGTCTTAATTAGCAAAAATACAAAAAAATAAAAAAATAAAAAAAAATCGTTACTAAGGTGAAAACTTGGCAAACAAGTGTCTTGGTAACACCAAAAAAATTAGAAAATCCAGAAAATAGTAAAGACAAATAATTTTTTCAATAGTGAAAACCTCTTCGATGGTGCTTTGGATAAGTACCATGGTGAAAACCTGGAAAATAGTTGCCATGTGTAGTTGACTCTGCTCCTTTTTCTACTATTATTCTAATCTAACATCCCTGTACATATCCCTTATCTCCATACATACACCCTATCTTGGTACATATCACTTATCTTTCCCATCCATCCCATGTACATACCTTTCATCAAAAGTGGTAGTTTTTCCCATAACTTGGAATGATTCACATTGAATACATTTCATATCCCCCATTTTACCCTATTCATAATCAATTGGTTTTATACTCGATTGGGGAAAAAAAATTGACATGTGTCATATTGGTTCTTACATTGGCTGTGTTGAAGACGTAAAACCATAGAAAAATCCAAAAACATCACAAATGTCTTGAGAAAAAAAATAAAATCAAAACATGTCAAAAATCCAAAAATGGAGTCAGAGTTAGTCACACTTGTCAGTCTTTCTCATTTGTTGAACTACGTTGCCTTTGCAACTGGATGTAGGCAAGGCCATCTGTTGATGTGCCCCTGAGGCATTAGGCCAATCTCTTTAGGTTTGTCTGTATAAAATCATAACTCAATCCATATGTCTATATGACAAGGTCATTGGTCATGTTGAACTACGAGGTCTTTGCATGTATAACGTAGGCAAGGCCATCAATTGATGAGGCCCCAAGGCTGCACTAGGTCAGTCCATTAGGGTTCATCGCATTCACTATCACCCATGTCTTCTATTTGTAGTCAGTCTTGTCAATCAAAGTCAAGTTGAACTATGAGGTCTTTGCATGTATAATGTAGGCAAGGCCATCAATTGATGATCCCTTGAGGCCACACTAGTTTAGTATTTTAGGGTTTTTCATCACACATAGTCAATTGTCCACACATCATATCATGTCATGCATCAATCTAGTGAACAAGTCAGCAATGTCTCTAAGTCAAATCAAATAAATTTCCAAAGCAACAACTAAAACATATCAACTAATGTTTGCTATAGGATGTTTCTTTCCTAGAAACAAACATCAAAACAATCAACCTGTGTCTTATTCAGGATGGGTCTTTCCTGAATACCGATATCAGCAAAACAATTTATGTCTTATACAGGATGAGTCCTTCCTACATATCAAAATTTTCAAACAATCAACATAGCCTTACATAGGTTATCACATCAACGACATCTGACTCAACTTCTTATACGATACATTTCTTTCTGAAACCAAGCTTTGTCATTCCTTATACAAATAGTCATAACATCAAAACTAGACTCACAGTCTTATCCGGTATGTGTTTCTCCTAAAATCAAGCTTTATCAATCAATCCTTTTATCAATAAAAAAAATCCAACAAACAAATCAAGTTTTGGAAAATATTTTTCTAGCTTATTGACTTTATGGCTTATTTATCTTATCATTTCATTTGACTTTGTGATGGGAATTATGTTACTATCTTTCCCAAGGATGTCCCATGAAGGATTTAGAGAAGCAACGATGTATCAAAATTCTATTTTCTTTGACTGTTGTCTGTCAGCTATCTTTTAAATTTGATTTTGAGTCATGTTACTAGTTTCCTCAGGGATGTCCCATGAAGGATTTAGAGGAGAGATGACGTCTCATGACCCGTCTTTTATTTTATTTACTTTATGTGGTTTGTCTTGACATAAAGATTGGGATAATTTGTGCCCTTAGTATGAGTTAACGACAATCCTTATTTGTGACTGTCTATTGTTAGCAAGTGGATGACCTTGCACACCTTGATCTATGTCATATCATGGCATTTTTCTCCATTTTTATTAGTCCCACCCAATGATGATAAAGTGCAACGCCTTTTGTCATACAACAAAACATCAAAGATTGCTAATACTAACATCCATCTCATTTCTTTTATAATTTATCGATCTTTCTTTCCACACTAATAGTTCTTCTTTCTTGCATTATGATGAATTCCTATGACACACAAAAATATATATCATCCTACATACACATTCATGTTAGAAAATATCGTTTCCAAATCATACATCATCAATCATACATACATCTTAAATTTGAAACATACAAACATCTAGGAATTTATCATATCTAGGACATCATGGCATAATAGACATTTCTCATTATAGATTACATATCATAAGCATTCCATGTACATAACTGTATACACCTAAAAATGGTCACATCACATAGTCTGGTAATTAATTAAATATTTTTAATATTTAATTAAATCTCTGAATTCGATCTACGTATAAATAAATTTAAATAATTTATTTATATTTGTTCATTATTTCATTTCGATTAAATAAATAAGTTTATTTAATCACTTTTCTTATCCATTTCTCAATTAATTAAATAAACATTACGATTTATTTATATTAATTATCATTTAATCTTGGCTTGAATATTTTATTCAAATAAAGATTAAGTATTCTAATATTCTTCTAATTCATTCACAATTAAATATTCCAAAATATTTAATTAAATATTTAATTGTGAATGAATTAGAAGAATATTAGAATACTTAATCTTTATTTGAATAAAATATTCAAGCAAAGATTAAATGATAATTAATATAAATAAATCGTAATGTTTATTTAATTAAATAAAGATTTAATTAATTTTTCTAAAGTCCTATTTACAATTAAATATCTCAAATATTTAATTAAATATTCTATAGTTCTAAAAAATAAATATTTCAAAAATATTTAATTTCCTCAAAACTCACTTGAAATTAAATAAATTTATTTATTTAATTAATTTGGGGATTATCTTCAACAACCATGAAACAAACTTCCAAAATAGAAAATTAATTTCTCTGTTCCTATGCAAACTTGTTCCCATGGGTTGAAGACAAGGCTCCATTCTTCTCTCCAACCTCCCAACATTCTCCATCTTCCTCTCAACCTCTCCATTGCTCACCATTCAAACTTACTAGACAATCTCACAACCATTGATCCTTGCCAGCCAGGATTTTGCCTGCAAAAAGCTATAAAAAGGACTGCCAGGTCTTTGAAATGATAGAGAAGCCTTCAATAGGAAACCTATACCAAATTTGCAATAGCATAGCTTTTAGCATTCATAAGCATTCTAGTATCATAGCATAGCATAGCATAGCAGTATTCCATATCATGGCATATCCACTTCATATCATAGCATCCATAGCTCACAGCCCCTGTGCATAATTCATAGCCCTTGTGCATATCCGTATCAGCATTTCACTCCACCAGCATATAGAATAGAGAAGCACTTTCCTTTTCACACTCGTTCTACAGGTTGCCATTTAGAGAAGCCTTGCTTACACAATCTGAGAGCAGCAGTTTCAAACAAATCCTTGGAGATAGAGGAAAATGGAACGGCTCTGAAGAAAACTTCATTTGTTTCCTTTGAATTCAAATTATTTGTTTTTTTCTTCAGTTTAATGTTTCATTTGTGTGCTTTTATTGTTTTACTTTGATACTAACATATTTACAAACACACTTTTGGCACCCACTGTGGGGTTCTTGCCCCAATTTTAACATTTTATTGTAGATTTTCCTGATAGGTTACAACCAAAAACAGCAGATTAGCGCAATAAACAAGCTTCAGCAAAATTCATACCTAGTTCAACGCCCGTGACTAATCTTGCAACACCCTTAAAGCATCCTGTAGTGCTCGTAAAGCATCTTGCAGCACCCTTAAAGCATCTTGCAACACCCTTAAAGCATCCTGCAGCACCCGTACAGAATCCTGCAGCGCCCGTGAAGCATCTTGCAGCACCCGTAAAGCATCCTGCAGTGCCCATAATTCATCCTGCAGTTCCCACGATGTCTGTTATAGCGTACTTTTGAAAAGGCTACAAATTTTAAATTGTAATTTAAATATAGCTTGACTGAATCTGACGCGACTGTGGATAGTAAAAACATTGAAAGAATTAAGCAATCCTAGGGTAGTCACATAATTAAAAATGAAGGAATCTTAGGATAGTCACATAATTTAAAATCAAGCAATCCTAGGATAGTCACTTCACTTTCAATTTTGGGCTAAAAAGAACTCCATGTTTTTGTGAAGCAACATCTTCACCTAGCATAGCAAATTCTTTATTTGGGCTTAAAATTGAATCTTTGTTTGCTTTGTTTTAAATAGTGATAGGCCTATGCTCTCCCCTTAACTGGGTGATCAGAATGCCAAACTCATCTATTTCATTTCAAGCAATTTCCAATTTTGTTAAAACCTTTTAGAGAGCCTGCTCTTGTGGGAAAAAGTACTCACCCAAGAGGAATGACTCAAGTGGGTTCAAGCCAAAGCCAGGCTATTCCACCCCACTGTAAAATTTAAAGAAAAATTGGGGAAACCCTCTTTTGATGGTAGTGTGCAAGATAACCATCCCCAAATCCTTTGTTCTAAAGGTAGGGAGGTCTCTCAAGGGAGTATATCACTTGCCACACCGAACGAAAACCCTTACTATGAACTTAGTGTAGTATCCAACTGAATTCAGTTTATGAACATCATAATAATCAAAGTGCAGGGGAGGAAAGAATCTACCCCCAAGATACTCACCATATAACTGCCAAGGACTGTTTGCTTAGGGGATCCGGTATCCACTTCCGTCACTCTGAGTACGAACCTAGAAAAGACAAAAAATGGGCGCCCTTTCGGGGGTGACACAGCTGTGTGAGTCGACGCAGTTCTAAGATGTGGGCTGTTGATTACTATGATGACCAATCTGAGTACTAAGAGTGAGTCTGTTTGATCTATTTATCATGTGTAAAACCCATTAAAACAATTTTTGAAAAACATTTTGATCATACACTTTATGTTTAGCATAGGGCTTAAAACAACTATTCTACAAATTGTTTGATGTGTTTTCAATACATTAATTCAATAAAGATCATCCAAAATTCACAATTACATTGATTACTCTCATGTTATGAAATTGGAAATCCACAACTTTTGTTAAGAAATCCATTCTCAAATGAATCAAAAAGCCAAAGAAACCCCTTAGCTACAAGAAACTATTGAAGAAAAGATGATTCCTGTATCAAAGCGGAAAGGTTTTACTCAAATATAGAACCTTTCTCCATCGATATCATGACTGTGTTAGAGGTTTCACCGATGATTATGCTATAGAACCTTTATACTCACAAGCCTTCTTTCAAAGAAGATCCCTTTCTCAAAGGCATAACCATAGTCAACGTATTCATTTTTGTTATATTCCCCAACCTGCAATTGAATATACTACTTGTCCAAATCAAAATTTGCAATAGAGAACTCAATCACATTAGGCATTTATCACAAATCCATCCTTTTACGAAACTAGGATCAAACTTCATAAAGTGCAAAATCATCCTTTTCTTGATCTTTCGCTTAATATTCCCCTCAATAGGATTTTCATCCTTTCAATTAGGGAACAACACAAGCTAAAGGCTAGAAATCTTTTAAGTCATAGAATTTTCATTCTATCCTTGATCCAATGGATATTTTTAGTGAAAATTGAAGTGTCTCATTTTTCTCCAGAATCTACACCATCAGAAAGAGCTCAGCATCCTGATTCCAACGCAACTCGAACGGAGCGAAAAGGAGTCCGTTTGCACGAGTTATAGCCAGTCAAACCTTTGGTCAAACTAGAATTAGAGGGCGTCCAGGAAGTGGAAAAAATGGCATCATCAAAAATCAATGAAACCGGTGTCATTGCGAAGAGCTCGTCGAAATGATTCCGACGGTGTTCATTTCATCAAAATCCGACATCGTATGCTTAAGATACAGCTGGTCAAAGTTACAGGTTGACTTGTGGACTTGAAGGTATAGTGATGACGTCATCATCCGTACAGCTGATGTCAGTACATATTACAAAATCTGAAGTGGAGCAATCAGAAGTTGACACGTGGCATTCCGTACGGTCCGTACATGTCGACGTGGCATGATGAGGTGGCAGGTGACGTCAGGAAGGTCAGCGAATCATTGATTGACACGTGTCAGTGGTGCATCCACGTCAGCATAACACGTCAGCACACAGTCGGCGCCCAGTCAGCATCGAGTCATCCTCCACATCATCGGAATGGGTGAATGAGGCTTTGCCACGTGGCACCTCCTCGGCATGCCACGTGGCCTCTCATCATCCTCCAGCGTTTGGGAAGTTAGTTTGTTTTTTTTAATAAAATGTTTGTTGGGGGATTCGATCCCCGAACCTCCTGCAAGCAGCGTTGGCTTCCTACCAATCCGGCTACAAAGTCGGGCTTAACTGTGAACAGCGGGCGTTTGTTTTTGTTAAATTAAATAGTGGAAACCGTTAGAAAATATGTGGCCGGCGGGATTTGAACCCGCACCGGCTGGGTTGTTAAAAACTGTTTCCACCAACAAGACATTGAACGGGTTTGAGATATACATGGCATCCGATATTTTTGTTGTATCTACCAAAACCGAATGCCTTAGATTTTAAAACCAACTCCCTATAATTCTAAAACAAACAACTTTTTATGAAAGTGTAACCTCCCAAAAACAAAATAGCCGACAAGGCTTAAACAAATTGAAAGGTTATTATTGTTTTGAATAATTTATAAGGGAGATTATTAAAATCTAAATGTTAAATTGGGAGATTTAGTTGTTTTTAGGGGAGATATGGAGGATTTTCAAATATTTGATTTGTAATTTGGAGAGATAAGGAATATTTTGTAAATCAATTGGTTAGTAACCAATTTGAGAAAATTTTATGTATTTAAAGGGGTGTGAGGTGAGAGTTGAGATCAAGTTTTTTTTTCTTCAGGTGACGAAGTCTTGAAGCTGTGGAGTTAATCGAAAGAGAGGTCTTGTGGAGATTCTTTGAGTCATTCTTGCACGTCAGAGCACTGTTATGCTGCCGAAGTGCTTGGAGAATGATTGTGGTGCTTTGTAATTGATCTTTGAGTTAATCTAATTGGTCTCTATTGGAGTGGACCTGCAGACGTAGTCACTTGTGACGAACCTTATCAACCGCTTTGCACTTCTTCTCTCATCTTTTCTCAGTTTATTAATTCCTTCATTTTGTTATTTCCTTAAGTTAATTTTGATTTAATTAACTTGGAATAATCATTGTAAAAAAATAAGCATTCATTTCTGCAATTTAGTCTAGATCCTATACAGATCAAGTTGGTATCAGAGCACAGTTGACTTTTATTGCAGTTATTTGTTTTTTTGAATGCTAACAAGATCTAGGATTCAGAAGGGTGAAGGAAAACTCGAAGACTTTAATCCTGAGATCGGGAAGCGTAAAACATTTCCAAAGATGTCAGTTTCTGGAATGGAGGTTCCTGAAGAAATCAGTGAGCAAGAATTTCTAAGAGCATTCCTCGAGATGAAGGCTAAGGTGGACATTCTTTTTCAGGAGAGACAAGAATGGAAGGAACGTGAAGAAGGTTCGTTGAAGCAAGAAGATCGCCAAGACATGAAAGGGAAACAACATGGAGATGGTGACAAGAAACCAGATCCACCCTCTTCTTCTTCTCCTCCCTCTTCTCCTTCTTCTCCATCTTCTCCTCATTCTATTTCTTCTAATCCTTTCAAGAGTGGGTATAAACCTAAAATCAAATTGGATGTAAAATTTGACTTGCCTAAATATTGTGGTGAACTTAATGCTGAAAAATTGGATGATTGGATTCAATAAATTGAGTTTTATTGTAGAGTCCAGAACCTATTAGATGATGTTGATAGGATCCAATTAGCTACTCTTCGTTTAGGAGGTACAACCTTAACTTGGTGGGAGAGTAAGTCTAAGGCAGAAGTTTCACAACATGGTAGAGTTAGTTTAACTTGGGCAGAATTTATTAATGCTCTTAAAAAGCAGTTTTATCCCTTAGGACATATGCAGTAGTTAATGATGGACTGGCAAATGTTTAGGCAAGGGAAGGGTCAAACTGTCCAAGAGTACACCCATGAATTTAGGAAAAGGGCTATTGCTTTGAATGTTCCTTTGTATACCCAAGACACGTTGTTGAAGTACATAGGAGGTTTGCATTCTTATCTTAGGCATTCCATTTTGGTTTTGAACCCTTGTAATTTGGATGAAGTGTCTGTTCAAGCTACACACTTAGAGTCAAGGGGTAAAGGATCTTTCATTGACAAGTTTGATAATGAT
>VDFB02000015.1:288184730-288215609 GCA_007258455.2 Sequoia sempervirens
GGTTGAGATTCCTTCCCTGAGGGTATCCTTGAAAGGGCACATTGATGATGAAGAGTACCGAGTATCCAGACTCCATGAGCTAGAATTCCTAGATGAGCGAAGATAGAAGGCACTAGATCATCTCCAAGCATATTAGAGTCACCTTCATTGTAGCTATAACAGGATGGTCTTGAACGTAAACATTGATATTGGTGACATGGTCTTAATGGAGAACCGAAAGAATCAAACAGATAGAGAGAAACTAGGAAAGTTTGAACCTAACTGGTTAGGACTGTATATTGTTACAGAAGCCTTTGGATCAGGAGCGTATCAAATCTCTACTCCTCAAGGGGAACCATTTTCCTCGCTAATCAATAGTATTCATCTAAGGAAGTTCTACGCATAGCTTCTGATGGCCTTGTCTTAATTAGCAAAAATACAAAAAAATAAAAAAATAAAAAAAAATCGTTACTAAGGTGAAAACTTGGCAAACAAGTGTCTTGGTAACACCAAAAAAATTAGAAAATCCAGAAAATAGTAAAGACAAATAATTTTTTCAATAGTGAAAACCTCTTCGATGGTGCTTTGGATAAGTACCATGGTGAAAACCTGGAAAATAGTTGCCATGTGTAGTTGACTCTGCTCCTTTTTCTACTATTATTCTAATCTAACATCCCTGTACATATCCCTTATCTCCATACATACACCCTATCTTGGTACATATCACTTATCTTTCCCATCCATCCCATGTACATACCTTTCATCAAAAGTGGTAGTTTTTCCCATAACTTGGAATGATTCACATTGAATACATTTCATATCCCCCATTTTACCCTATTCATAATCAATTGGTTTTATACTCGATTGGGGAAAAAAAATTGACATGTGTCATATTGGTTCTTACATTGGCTGTGTTGAAGACGTAAAACCATAGAAAAATCCAAAAACATCACAAATGTCTTGAGAAAAAAAATAAAATCAAAACATGTCAAAAATCCAAAAATGGAGTCAGAGTTAGTCACACTTGTCAGTCTTTCTCATTTGTTGAACTACGTTGCCTTTGCAACTGGATGTAGGCAAGGCCATCTGTTGATGTGCCCCTGAGGCATTAGGCCAATCTCTTTAGGTTTGTCTGTATAAAATCATAACTCAATCCATATGTCTATATGACAAGGTCATTGGTCATGTTGAACTACGAGGTCTTTGCATGTATAACGTAGGCAAGGCCATCAATTGATGAGGCCCCAAGGCTGCACTAGGTCAGTCCATTAGGGTTCATCGCATTCACTATCACCCATGTCTTCTATTTGTAGTCAGTCTTGTCAATCAAAGTCAAGTTGAACTATGAGGTCTTTGCATGTATAATGTAGGCAAGGCCATCAATTGATGATCCCTTGAGGCCACACTAGTTTAGTATTTTAGGGTTTTTCATCACACATAGTCAATTGTCCACACATCATATCATGTCATGCATCAATCTAGTGAACAAGTCAGCAATGTCTCTAAGTCAAATCAAATAAATTTCCAAAGCAACAACTAAAACATATCAACTAATGTTTGCTATAGGATGTTTCTTTCCTAGAAACAAACATCAAAACAATCAACCTGTGTCTTATTCAGGATGGGTCTTTCCTGAATACCGATATCAGCAAAACAATTTATGTCTTATACAGGATGAGTCCTTCCTACATATCAAAATTTTCAAACAATCAACATAGCCTTACATAGGTTATCACATCAACGACATCTGACTCAACTTCTTATACGATACATTTCTTTCTGAAACCAAGCTTTGTCATTCCTTATACAAATAGTCATAACATCAAAACTAGACTCACAGTCTTATCCGGTATGTGTTTCTCCTAAAATCAAGCTTTATCAATCAATCCTTTTATCAATAAAAAAAATCCAACAAACAAATCAAGTTTTGGAAAATATTTTTCTAGCTTATTGACTTTATGGCTTATTTATCTTATCATTTCATTTGACTTTGTGATGGGAATTATGTTACTATCTTTCCCAAGGATGTCCCATGAAGGATTTAGAGAAGCAACGATGTATCAAAATTCTATTTTCTTTGACTGTTGTCTGTCAGCTATCTTTTAAATTTGATTTTGAGTCATGTTACTAGTTTCCTCAGGGATGTCCCATGAAGGATTTAGAGGAGAGATGACGTCTCATGACCCGTCTTTTATTTTATTTACTTTATGTGGTTTGTCTTGACATAAAGATTGGGATAATTTGTGCCCTTAGTATGAGTTAACGACAATCCTTATTTGTGACTGTCTATTGTTAGCAAGTGGATGACCTTGCACACCTTGATCTATGTCATATCATGGCATTTTTCTCCATTTTTATTAGTCCCACCCAATGATGATAAAGTGCAACGCCTTTTGTCATACAACAAAACATCAAAGATTGCTAATACTAACATCCATCTCATTTCTTTTATAATTTATCGATCTTTCTTTCCACACTAATAGTTCTTCTTTCTTGCATTATGATGAATTCCTATGACACACAAAAATATATATCATCCTACATACACATTCATGTTAGAAAATATCGTTTCCAAATCATACATCATCAATCATACATACATCTTAAATTTGAAACATACAAACATCTAGGAATTTATCATATCTAGGACATCATGGCATAATAGACATTTCTCATTATAGATTACATATCATAAGCATTCCATGTACATAACTGTATACACCTAAAAATGGTCACATCACATAGTCTGGTAATTAATTAAATATTTTTAATATTTAATTAAATCTCTGAATTCGATCTACGTATAAATAAATTTAAATAATTTATTTATATTTGTTCATTATTTCATTTCGATTAAATAAATAAGTTTATTTAATCACTTTTCTTATCCATTTCTCAATTAATTAAATAAACATTACGATTTATTTATATTAATTATCATTTAATCTTGGCTTGAATATTTTATTCAAATAAAGATTAAGTATTCTAATATTCTTCTAATTCATTCACAATTAAATATTCCAAAATATTTAATTAAATATTTAATTGTGAATGAATTAGAAGAATATTAGAATACTTAATCTTTATTTGAATAAAATATTCAAGCAAAGATTAAATGATAATTAATATAAATAAATCGTAATGTTTATTTAATTAAACTCAAAAGAACTAATTAATTTTCTAAAGTCCTATTTACAATTAAATATCTCAAATATTTAATTAAATATTCTATAGTTCTAAAAAATAAATATTTCAAAAATATTTAATTTCCTCAAAACTCACTTGAAATTAAATAAATTTATTTATTTAATTAATTTGGGGATTATCTTCAACAACCATGAAACAAACTTCCAAAATAGAAAATTAATTTCTCTGTTCCTATGCAAACTTGTTCCCATGGGTTGAAGACAAGGCTCCATTCTTCTCTCCAACCTCCCAACATTCTCCATCTTCCTCTCAACCTCTCCATTGCTCACCATTCAAACTTACTAGACAATCTCACAACCATTGATCCTTGCCAGCCAGGATTTTGCCTGCAAAAAGCTATAAAAAGGACTGCCAGGTCTTTGAAATGATAGAGAAGCCTTCAATAGGAAACCTATACCAAATTTGCAATAGCATAGCTTTTAGCATTCATAAGCATTCTAGTATCATAGCATAGCATAGCATAGCAGTATTCCATATCATGGCATATCCACTTCATATCATAGCATCCATAGCTCACAGCCCCTGTGCATAATTCATAGCCCTTGTGCATATCCGTATCAGCATTTCACTCCACCAGCATATAGAATAGAGAAGCACTTTCCTTTTCACACTCGTTCTACAGGTTGCCATTTAGAGAAGCCTTGCTTACACAATCTGAGAGCAGCAGTTTCAAACAAATCCTTGGAGATAGAGGAAAATGGAACGGCTCTGAAGAAAACTTCATTTGTTTCCTTTGAATTCAAATTATTTGTTTTTTTCTTCAGTTTAATGTTTCATTTGTGTGCTTTTATTGTTTTACTTTGATACTAACATATTTACAAACACACTTTTGGCACCCACTGTGGGGTTCTTGCCCCAATTTTAACATTTTATTGTAGATTTTCCTGATAGGTTACAACCAAAAACAGCAGATTAGCGCAATAAACAAGCTTCAGCAAAATTCATACCTAGTTCAACGCCCGTGACTAATCTTGCAACACCCTTAAAGCATCCTGTAGTGCTCGTAAAGCATCTTGCAGCACCCTTAAAGCATCTTGCAACACCCTTAAAGCATCCTGCAGCACCCGTACAGAATCCTGCAGCGCCCGTGAAGCATCTTGCAGCACCCGTAAAGCATCCTGCAGTGCCCATAATTCATCCTGCAGTTCCCACGATGTCTGTTATAGCGTACTTTTGAAAAGGCTACAAATTTTAAATTGTAATTTAAATATAGCTTGACTGAATCTGACGCGACTGTGGATAGTAAAAACATTGAAAGAATTAAGCAATCCTAGGGTAGTCACATAATTAAAAATGAAGGAATCTTAGGATAGTCACATAATTTAAAATCAAGCAATCCTAGGATAGTCACTTCACTTTCAATTTTGGGCTAAAAAGAACTCCATGTTTTTGTGAAGCAACATCTTCACCTAGCATAGCAAATTCTTTATTTGGGCTTAAAATTGAATCTTTGTTTGCTTTGTTTTAAACGGTGATAGGCCTATGCTCTCCCCTTAACTGGGTGATCAGAATGCCAAACTCATCTATTTCATTTCATGCAATTTCCAGTTTTGTTAAAACCTTTTAGAGAGCCTGCTCTTGTGGGAAAAAGTACTCACCCAAGAGGAACGACTTAAGTGGGTTCAAGCCAAAGCCAGGCTATTCCACCCCACTATAAAATTTAAAGCAAAATTGGGGAAACCCTCTTTTTACGGTAGTGTGCAAGATAACCATCCCCAAAGCCTTTGTTCTAAAGGTAGGGAGGTCTCTCGAGCGAGTATATCGTTTTCCACACCGAACGGAAACCCTTACTATGAACTTAGTGTAGTATCCAACTGAAGTCAGTTTCTGAACATCATAATAATCACAGTGCAGGGGAGGAAAGAATCTACCCCCAAGATACTCACCATATAACTACCAAGGACTATTTTCTTAGGGGATTTGGTATCCACTTCCGTCACTCTGAGTATGCACCTAGAAAAGACAAACATGGGTGCCCTTTCGGGGGTGACACAGCTGTGTGAGTTGACGCAGTTCTAAGATGTGGGCTGTTGATTACTATGATGACCTATTTGAGTACTAAGAGTGAGTCTGTTTGATCTATTTATCATGTGTAAAACCCATTAAAACAATTTTTGAAAAACATTTTGATCACACTTTATGTTTAGCATAGGGCTTAAAACAACTATTCTACAAATTGTTTGATGTGTTTTCAATACATTAATTCAATAAAGATCATCCAAAATTCACAATTACATTGATTACTCTCATGTTACAAAATTGGAAATCCACAACTTTTGTTAAGAAATCCATTCTCAAACGAATCAAAAAGCCAAAGAAACCCCTTAGCTACAAGAAACTATTGAAGAAAAGACGATTCCTGTATCAAAGCCGAAAGGTTTTACTCAAATATAGAACATTTCTCCATCGATATCATGACTGTGTTAGAGGTTTCACCGATGATTATGCTATAGAACCTTTATACTCACAAGCCTTCTTTCAAAGAAGATCCCTTTCTCAAAGGCATAACCATAGTCAACGTATTCATTTTTGTTATATTCCCCAACCTGCAATTGAATATTCTACTCGTCCAAATCAAATTTTGCAATAGAGAACTCAATCACATTAGGCATTTATCACAAATCCATCCTTTTATGAAACTAGGATCAAACTTCATAAAGTGAAAAATCATCCTTTTCTTGATCTTTTGCTTAATATTCCCCTCAACAGGATTTTCATCCTTTCAATTAGGGAACAACACAAGCTAAAGGCTAGAGAAATGCTTTTTTAGAAATGTAAGGGTACTATGATAATAAGTGTACAAATGTGTCTATTTTCTATCGTCAACCATCAAAATATCAGCGGTGTCATTGCGAGAAGGCTGCGTCGAGAAATGATTTAGGCGGTGTTCATTTCATCCAAAATAAGGCATGTTACATGCTTGGGTGGTGGTCAGATTGCGAGGTTGACTTTGTGGACTTGAAGGTATGGTATTGGCATTAAGTAAATAAATGCGGTGATGTCAGTACATATTACAAAATCTGAAGTGGAGCAATCAGAAGTTGACACGTGGCATTCCGTACGGTCCGTACATGTCGACGTGGCATGATGAGGTGGCAGGTGACGTCAGGAAGGTCAGCGAATCATTGATTGACACGTGTCAGTGGTGCATCCACGTCAGCATAACACGTCAGCACACAGTCGGCGCCCAGTCAGCATCGAGTCATCCTCCACATCATCGGAATGGGTGAATGAGGCTTTGCCACGTGGCACCTCCTCGGCATGCCACGTGGCCTCTCATCATCCTCCAGCGTTTGGGAAGTTAGTTTGTTTTTTTTAATAAAATGTTTGTTGGGGGATTCGATCCCCGAACCTCCTGCAAGCAGCGTTGGCTTCCTACCAATCCGGCTACAAAGTCGGGCTTAACTGTGAACAGCGGGCGTTTGTTTTTGTTAAATTAAATAGTGGAAACCGTTAGAAAATATGTGGCCGGCGGGATTTGAACCCGCACCGGCTGGGTTGTTAAAAACTGTTTCCACCAACAAGACATTGAACGGGTTTGAGATATACATGGCATCCGATATTTTTGTTGTATCTACCAAAACCGAATGCCTTAGATTTTAAAACCAACTCCCTATAATTCTAAAACAAACAACTTTTTATGAAAGTGTAACCTCCCAAAAACAAAATAGCCGACAAGGCTTAAACAAATTGAAAGGTTATTATTGTTTTGAATAATTTATAAGGGAGATTATTAAAATCTAAATGTTAAATTGGGAGATTTAGTTGTTTTTAGGGGAGATATGGAGGATTTTCAAATATTTGATTTGTAATTTGGAGAGATAAGGAATATTTTGTAAATCAATTGGTTAGTAACCAATTTGAGAAAATTTTATGTATTTAAAGGGGTGTGAGGTGAGAGTTGAGATCAAGTTTTTTTTTCTTCAGGTGACGAAGTCTTGAAGCTGTGGAGTTAATCGAAAGAGAGGTCTTGTGGAGATTCTTTGAGTCATTCTTGCACGTCAGAGCACTGTTATGCTGCCGAAGTGCTTGGAGAATGATTGTGTGCTTTGTAATTGATTTTGGAGTTCAATCGGATCGGTCTCTCTATTGGAGTGGACCCGGAGACGTAGTCACTTTCGTGATGAACTCGTTATCAACCGTTTGCACTTCTCTTCTTCTCTCATCTTTTCTCAGTTTATTAATTCCTTCATTTTGTTATTTCCTTAAGTTAATTTTGATTTAATTAACTTGGAATAATCATTGTAAAAAAATAAGCATTCATTTCTGCAATTTAGTCTAGATCCTATACAGATCAAGTTGGTATCAGAGCACAGTTGACTTTTATTGCAGTTATTTGTTTTTTTGAATGCTAACAAGATCTAGGATTCAGAAGGGTGAAGGAAAACTCGAAGACTTTAATCCTGAGATCGGGAAGCGTAAAACATTTCCAAAGATGTCAGTTTCTGGAATGGAGGTTCCTGAAGAAATCAGTGAGCAAGAATTTCTAAGAGCATTCCTCGAGATGAAGGCTAAGGTGGACATTCTTTTTCAGGAGAGACAAGAATGGAAGGAACGTGAAGAAGGTTCGTTGAAGCAAGAAGATCGCCAAGACATGAAAGGGAAACAACATGGAGATGGTGACAAGAAACCAGATCCACCCTCTTCTTCTTCTCCTCCCTCTTCTCCTTCTTCTCCATCTTCTCCTCATTCTATTTCTTCTAATCCTTTCAAGAGTGGGTATAAACCTAAAATCAAATTGGATGTAAAATTTGACTTGCCTAAATATTGTGGTGAACTTAATGCTGAAAAATTGGATGATTGGATTCAATAAATTGAGTTTTATTGTAGAGTCCAGAACCTATTAGATGATGTTGATAGGATCCAATTAGCTACTCTTCGTTTAGGAGGTACAACCTTAACTTGGTGGGAGAGTAAGTCTAAGGCAGAAGTTTCACAACATGGTAGAGTTAGTTTAACTTGGGCAGAATTTATTAATGCTCTTAAAAAGCAGTTTTATCCCTTAGGACATATGCAGTAGTTAATGATGGACTGGCAAATGTTTAGGCAAGGGAAGGGTCAAACTGTCCAAGAGTACACCCATGAATTTAGGAAAAGGGCTATTGCTTTGAATGTTCCTTTGTATACCCAAGACACGTTGTTGAAGTACATAGGAGGTTTGCATTCTTATCTTAGGCATTCCATTTTGGTTTTGAACCCTTGTAATTTGGATGAAGTGTCTGTTCAAGCTACACACTTAGAGTCAAGGGGTAAAGGATCTTTCATTGACAAGTTTGATAATGATGTAAATAAATCTTCCAAGAATGTAGAGACAGGGAAAGGAAAGAAGGCAGCTACAGTCCAGAAGGATGATAGGTTTTCTTGCACTCATTGTGACAAGAATGGTCATGATGAAGATCACTGTTGGAAGTTACATCCAGAATTGAAGCCTAAGTGGGCTCAAAGACAGAATCAGAAACAAAAGGGTAAGGAGAAAGCCGCAAATGTTGTTATGGATCTTGGTTCAGATTCAGATGATGAGATTAAGATAACAACTATGCGTATAAAAGGTAAAACCCTTATTTCTGGTGTTTCTATTGCTAGTTGTGCTTCTACTTCTACAGTTAATGATTACTCTGAAGATGTGAAAAGGAATGAGCTATTTCATTTAAGGGTTGTTGCTAAGAATAGTAAAATTGATGCACTCATAGATAGTGGTTCTCAAGTGAATTTAATTTCAGAAAGTATTGTAAAAAACTTGGAATTAAAAACTACACAACATAAGAGACCTTATCCACTAGGCTGGATTTGTGAAAATGATATGCCGCAAGTAACAAAACAATGCACCTTAAGATTCATAATCACTACTAAGTTTGTGGATGAAGTACAGTTTGATGTAGTTCCATTGGATATCTGTGGAATAGTGCTTGGAAGCCCTTATTTATATGACAGGAAAGCTATTTTCTACAGGGAAAAGAACCATTATCACTTGTTTAAAGATGGCATTCAGTATATTGTACATTCTCACAGGATTAAGACTGATCGTTCTTTTGCAAACACAGGGCAGTTAAAGAGGGTAATTAATGCAAGTAAAGAGTTAACTCTATATGCAAGATAGGTGGTTCTACACTTGAACTTGGAGTAGCTAACCAAGGTCGAATGTTGCAGGATGCACCAACAAGATAAAGCATGAGAAAATGATGCTTGAAAGCATTGATGGATCCTTGGGTAAAAATGTTCCTGTTGTAAAGGATCGAATTGTTGTTGACTTATTCTCTTTCATTTCTGCATTGATGTTCAGCTTGATGCTAGTCAATTTTTGTTGGTTAGTGGCTATGACAATTAATGTAGATGCTTATGGAAGTGATAAAGTTATGTTTATGTTCAACAATATTTCTACAGTCTTCATTGTGCTTGTGAGCCAGGTATTCAGATGTACAGAAGATATAGGACAAGTGGGGAGGCCAAGTCCTCACTTATTGTCAAAATAAATGCCACTTTTGGAGGTCCAAAAGGTCTTCAGTGGGGAGGCCTGATCCGGTGGATATTTTTAGTGAAAATTGAAGTGTCTCATTTTTCTCCAGAATCTACACCATCAGAAAGAGCTCAGCGTCCTGATTCCAACGCAACTTGAACAGAGCGAAAAGGAGTCCGTTTGCACGAGTTATAGCCAGTCAAACCTTTGGTCAAACTGGAATCAGAGGGCGTCTAGGAAGCAGAAAAATTCCATCGTCAAAAATCAATGAAACCAGTGTCATCACGAAGAGCTCATCGAGACGATTCTGATGGTGTTCGTTTCGTCAAAATCCGACATCGTATGCTCAAGATACAGCTGGTCAAAGTTATAGGTTGACTTGTGGACTTGAAGGTATAGTGATGACGTCATCATCTGTACAGCTGACGTCAGCACGTAGTACAAAATATGAAGTGGACCAATTGGAAGTTGACACGTGGCATTCCGTACGGTCCGTACATGTCGACGTGGCACGATGAGGTGGCAGGTGACATCAGCAAGGTCAGCGAATCATTGATTGACATGTGTCAGTGGTGCGTCCACGTTAGCATAACACATCAGCACACAGTCGGTGCCCAGTCAGCATCGAGTCATCCTCCACGGCATTGGAATGGGTGAATGAGGCTTCGCCACATGGCGCCTCCTCGACATGCCACGTGGCCTCTCATCATCCTCCAGCGTTTGGGAAGTTAGTTTGTTTTTTTTAACAAAATGTTTGTTGGGGGATTTGATCCCCGAACCTCCTGCAAGCAGCGCTGGCTTCCTACCAATCCGGCTACAAAGTCGGGCTTAACTATGAACAGCGGGCATTTGTTTTTGTTAAATTAAATAGTGGAAACCGTTAGAAAATATGTGGCCGGCGGGATCGGCCGGGTTGTTAAAAACTGTTTCCACCAACAAGCCACTGAACTGGTTTAAAATATACATGGCATCGGATATTTTTGTTGTATCTGCCAAAACCGAATGCCTTATATTTTAAAACCAACTCCCTATAATTCTAAAACAAACAACTTTTTATGAAAGTGTAACCTCCCAAAAACAAAATAGCCGACAAGGCTTAAACAAATTGAAAGGTTATTATTGTTTTGAATAATTTATAAGGGAGATTATTAAAATCTAAATGTTAAATTGGGAGATTTAGTTGTTTTTAGGGGAGATATGGAGGATTTTCAAATATTTGATTTGTAATTTGGAGAGATAAGGAATATTTTGTAAATCAATTGGTTAGTAACCAATTTGAGAAAAATTTATGTATTTAAAGGGGTGTGAGGTGAGAGTTGAGATCAAGTTTTTTTTTTTCAGGTGACGAAATCTTGAAGCTGTGGAGTTAATCGAAAGAGAGGTCTTGTGGAGATTATTTGAGTCATTCTTGCACGTCAGAGCACTGTTATGCTTCCGAAGTGCTTGGAGAATGATTGTGGTGCTTTGTAATTGATTTTGGAGTTAATCGGATCGGTCTCTCTATTGGAGTGGACCCGGAGACGTAGTCACTTTCGTGATGAACTCCGTTATCAACCGTTTGCACTTCTCTTCTCCTCTCTCATCTTTTCTCAGTTTATTAATTCCTTCATTTTGTTATTTCCTTAAGTTAATTTTGATTTAATTAACTTGGAATAATCATTGTAAAAAAATAAGCATTCATTTCTGCAATTTAGTCTAGATCCTATACAGATCAATCCTAACATTCATATCCATCACAAATTGCACTATTTCATTCTTTTGATCAAAAGTGAGTAGAATTTGGAACAAAGCTTATGCCTGTCTTCACGAGATCTTGAAAACATATGGAAAAAGACAAAGGAGAAACCACTACAAGCAAAATGGGTGACCATAATGAGAAAGAAGAGGATACATTTAATGTTGATGAATTAACAGAAGAAAAGCTTCAAGAAGCAGAGCAAGATCCCCAATTCCATACTCTTATGGAAAGGATTTTAGAACAAAACAAAGAAAGATATTTTCTTTCATTAGCTAATCAAGGAGCTAAGTTACCTTACAATTTTGATATAGAAGGGATTAAACAGAATCCTGAAACTCCTCCTATGACTTTAGTGCCCTTACTCAATAGATAAAAGAATTACAAGGGAAAATAAAGGAGATGCAAGGGGGTACAACAAAGAAGTATGTTTTGGAAGACATATCTCCTTATCCATTCGATAGGAGTCTTCAAATGATCCCTTTTCCAAAACATTGTGAAATCCCTAAATTTGATAGGTACAATGGAAAAACTGATCCCATTGAACATGTGAGGGATTTTTGAAATATGAGTCTAGAATTTGCCTATGACGATACCTACTTAATGCGTTTGTTTCCACGAAGTCTGGGTGCACAATCCATGGAGTGGCTTTCCAAGATCACTCCCCCCATCAAAACCTTTGAGGAGTTAATAAATTAGTTTATATCACAATACTCCTACAATATCCAACACCAGATAACCATGCTTGATCTTTGTAAAGTGAAACAAAAAGTAGGAGAATCCTTCACTGCATTTTTACAAAGGTGGAGAAGGTTGTTTGTGTGATATTCTCATCCTATTCCTGAAAAGGAAAAGATGGATATCTTCATCAATAGCCTAGATCAAGAATTAAGTTACAGGCTTAATCTTCATTGTCCTCCTAACTTTGAAAAATTAATTGAAAACACAATCACCATTGAAGGGGCCTTGGTTAAAAGAGGAGTGATAAAACTTGATAATCCAAGTTCATCCAACCAAAACAACAATGATAAAGCAAGGTTTTGGAACAGAAATAAAAATGTTGTCAATGATGGTATAGTGGATGCAATTAATCTATGAACAAGACCATCTATCTTCAACCTATCAAGTGTTCCATGAAACAACCAACAAGGAAATATCAACCAACAAGGAGACAACAATCAACAAAGACAAAACTCCAACCAAGAAAGCATGTCCATTCAAAACACCAAGGATAATCATGGTAATTTCAATAACAATCTTGGCAACACCCAAACATCAAATCCGTCAAGACCACCATTCTTTTCAAATCAACAGAATTTTACCACTTTGGGTCAAACTCTTGAGTCTGCTCTCAAAGAGCTTCTCGATAATAAGGTTATCACCTTACCACCACAAAGAAATTTTGAGCCACGAGTTAAACCACCATCTTAGAATGACTTGTATTATTGCAATTATCATCGATGTAAAGGTCATAGAACAAATAATTGTCAAGCTTTGGGAAATCTAGTACAAGATTTAATTGACAATGGCACCATTACAATTGAAGGACATCATACCAATGACAATCATCAAGCATTCAGAGATCCTTTACCGAACTATCAAAAAGGGAAAACATCAGATACCAAATCAAAAAGCATACATAATGTTGAAGACAATATAATACGTCACATCTATGTTGATGATCAATGGGTTAATGCTATCAAAATCAAGGGAAAACAAGAATATCAACAAGTTAATGTGACTACAAGAGGACAAGCAAAAGTTGTCCTAAAAGGAAGTTCATCTAAGGCAACTATTTCTCCTCCAAGTCATTATAATCTAGTTGATCAACTGAGAAAAACATTAGCACAAATCTCCATCCTTGAACTTCTCAAAATATCCCCCATACACAAGAATATTTTAGAAGAAGCTCTTGTAAACACAACTGTCGACACTGATTTGGATGTAAACAAATTTCAAGCTATGGTGGGACATTTGTCTTCCCCCACTTGTCTTTCATTTTTTGAAAAAGATGATGCCTCCATGACACATCCACATAATTCATCACTTTATCTTGAAGTCATGATCCATAAACACCGAATCAGACATGTCTTAATAGATGGAGGAGCTGGTTTAAACATTTGTACCTTAAAACTAATACATGCCTTAGGAATATCATAAAATGAAAATGATTCATGAAGGAAAATAACTATCAAGGCATATGATGATGAAGAAAGAGCTTCCAAAGGACTAATAATGCTACCTATCAGAGTGGGACCTGTTGTGAAAAACACATTTTGTCAGGTTCTAGACTGGGATCTTTCCTATAACATACTTTTGGGTCATCCATGGATTCATGATATGCAAGCAGTACCATCAACGTACCATCAGTGCCTCAAGTTTCCATATGATGGACATGAAATAACTATACAAGCTAATTACAATAGCACACAAATTTGTTCAAATCTCTGAGCAACTCAAGATGCCTTTGTGCCACATAATAGGGAAGCTCTTGCTGTTTCTTCTTCCAATCTACAAGGTCAATTGCAAGAACTGACAAAGAATCTTGACACTAAGCTAAATTTTAAAGACAAAGCAGTAGGTGAATATTAGCTATCTCTTTCTAGTTTACCTCCTTCTCCGAGGTCACATGGTCAGCCAACCTTATCAAATCAAAAGATTGCAATAGCCTCTACATCCCATGCTTCTGTGCCAATCACAAAGTTTGATGGAAAATTCATTAAAGCCAACACCACTGAGGAAGAATTTGAAGATAGGGACATCCTAAGTTGGCTATACAAAGATGAAGATGAATCTCTCTTGCACATTAAGTTACCTACAGAACAATATGGTAAGGGATATGCTATCATGCATAAAATGGGCTATGAAGGAAATGGTCCCATAGGAAAAAGAAGAGAAGGAATCATGGAGCCAATTCAACCTATTTCAATACATCCAAATGATAAAACAAGATTGGGATATGGTAAGGATACAAAAGAGTCAGTTTTACAGTAAGCACAACAAACTCATGAAAGAGAATCAATTTCAGATAAACATCATGAAGATGTCACTCTACAAAAACCTTATGGATCAGTTTTCCAATTGAAGAATGGTTCAGATATTGATTCTAATGAATATGAATGAGACACCATTTATAATGATGAATTTTGGAGAGACAAACAAGTTGATACCATACACAAATATGCACCTATTCTCATACAAGGAGAAAGCTCGGGAACACAATCACTTGAATTTGACTCACAATATAAAGATGACTCAACTAAGGATGATTCAAATTTTCATGAGATTGATAATCGACAAGAGAATACCATCATAGACCTTGTCTACCATGAAAATGATAACCACATCATGACTTTGACAGTTCAAGAGCTTACCCAACCTAATGATCCCATGCCTTTAGTTTATCCAAAACTTATCAATTGGGACAATGATGCACTTATCCATATCCCTAAATTTCATGATGATGAGGATATTATAAATTTCCTTTGTTCCTCTGATGAGGAAAATAATTGTTTCATCCAAGAACTTCATACTCACGATTTTGATAGGGAGGGTGTCAAGTCTCTTAGCTACAAAATAAATGAAATAAAAGATGGATCTATCAGTGAAAACTAAAAAATGGCAGTGGTAGATCACAACAAGAGAAAAATAAAGAGCGAATCCGACAATGAAAACCTTTCTGAGGCACTTAAGGATGAGAAACTTGACACTCTTCCCAAGCATTATCCTGAAAGATCTTCTATTTTGATTGAACCAATAGAATCAATCAACATAAGTACAATAGAGTAGCCAAAAATCTTGCAACTTGTAGCATCATTAACAGTTGAAGAAGTATTGAAGTTCATGGAGTTCTTGAAGGAGAATCAAATCAACTTTGCTTGGTCATATGCTGATATGCTAGGGTTAGATCCTAATCTGATAATGCATCATTTATCTATAAATACAGGGGCAAAATCTGTGAAGCAAAAACTTAGAAAAATGCATCCACATGTTGCGTTATTGGTTAAAAAGGAATTAAAGAAGCTTTTAGATGTTGGATTCATTCAGACTATTGACTATGCAGAATGGATTTCCAATATTGTACCTATTTCAAAACCAGATGGAAGGATTATAATTTGTACAGATTTTAGAGATTTGAACAAAGCTTGTCCCAAAGATGACTTCCCTTGCCAAACATAGATATGATTGTTGATTTAACTGCTGGCCATGCAATGTATTCATTAATGGATGAATTTTCAGGATACAACCAGATAAAGATTGCACCAGAGGATCAAGATAAAATAGAATTCACATGCACTTGGGGTACCTATTGTTGGAACGTAATGCCATTTGGGTTAAAGAATGCAGGAGCTACTTATCAAAGAGAAATGACAACAATTTTTGATGATATGATGCATACATTCATGGAAGATTACATTGATGATCTTCTTTCTAAATCTCACACATGAGAAGGAAATCTAGAAATCTTGTAAAAAATCTTTACCAGAATGGAGAAGTTCAATGTTTGACTTAATCCAAAGAAATGTGTCTTCGGCATTACATATGGAAAACTCCTAGGATACATTGTTTCAGAAAAGGGCATAGAGGTTGATCCAAAAAAAGTACAAGCTATGATGGACATGCCGCCACCATGAAATATCAGTCAGCTTTAATCATTGCAAGGGCGATTACAGTCCATCAGGCGGTTTATAGCTCAATTGGCAGAAAAAAGCTTACCATTTACACATTTATTACATAAAAATGTCCCATTCAAATGGGAAGAAAAATGTGAAGCAACATTCAATCAGATTAAGCAATATCTTATGAATCCACCAGTTTTAATTCCACCCATTCTAGGAAAGCCACTCATATTATATATTTCAGCAACAGAAGTATCCTTGGGAGCATTACTAGCACAAGAGGATTCTACAGGCAAAGAAAGGGCCATATTCTATATCAGTAGAACTTTAACAAGTCATGAATTAAACTATACTTTCATTGAAAAAGCATGCCTCACAGTGGTGTTTGCTTCTCAAAAGCTGTGACACTATATGTTGGCTCATACAATTAAGTTGATAACCAAAATTGATTCACTAAAATACCTTTTAAGTAGAGCTACTTTAACAGGAAGACTTGCAAAATGGGTAATGATCTTAAGTGAGTTTGACATTCACTATGTAGATCGAAAAGCTATTAAAGGACAGGTCATCACAGATCAGTTGGCCGAAGCACCTTTACAAGAAGAAAATCCAATGCACATTGAGTTTCCTGATGTAGATGTCTTCACAGCAACAATTCATAAATCATGGACATTGTACTTTGATGGATCCTACATGCAACAAGGCTCAGGGGCATGAATTATTTTTGTCACACCTGAAGGAGATAACATTCCAAAATCATATCGGTTGATGTTTCCTTGTACAAATAACATAGTCGAATATGAGGCATTGCTCATAGGGATAAAGATAGCCTTGGAATGGCCGATTACAAAGCTACAAGTCTATGGTGATTCACAACTTGTCATTAATCAAATTAATGATGATTATCAAACTAAAGATGATAAGTTGCTACCTTACAAGAACATGGTGGATGATTTTAAAAAGTATTTTGTGTCAATCAAGTTTTCACAAATCTCAAGGATTGATAATAAAGCTGCAAATGCAATGGCTACAATTTCTTCCTTGTTACAATTGTCAGAAGATCAAAAACGGTACGAATTCTTGGTAGAACAATTGTTTTCTCCCGCCTATGATAATCCTGAGACCCAATTCATATATCATTTAACTGGTTCTGATTCCCCTTTATATGGCAATACTTATACCTACCTGAAAGACAGCATTTTACCTCTGAACTTATCTAGAAACCAAAAAGGAATTTCATATGCCAATCATCCCGTTATACCTTGATCGCCGACATCCTTTACCGACGTGGTCTTGATGGTACACTCCTTTGATGTCTTGAAAGTGATGAATCTGAAAAAGCCTTACAAGAGGTTCATGGTGGTATTTGTGGAACTCATTCAAGTGGTTTAACCTTAGCCAAGAAACTTGTTAGAATGGGATATTATTGGCCTACCATGGAGAAAGATTCTTTTACTTTTGTCAAGAAGTGTTCTAAATGTTAGATCCATGGGAATATTATTCATGCACCTACATAGGAACTGCAACCTTTCACTCCGACATGGCCTTTTTCTCAATGGGGACTAGATCTTGTTGGAAAAATTCATCCTTCATCATCAAATGGCCATAAATTCATCATTACAGCTACAAAATATTTTACAAAATGGATTGAAGCTGTTCCTTTGATGACCGTGACCAGTAAACAAATCTCTTCATTCATCCTGAATTACATCATCTACTGATATGGAATTCCAAATTCTATAATCACTGATAATGGGAGGCCTTTCAAGAATTAGGATGTTGATGAACTTTGTGAAAGATTTCACATCCAACACAGGTTCTCTACACCTTACTATCCACAAGGAAATGGTCAAGTAGAAGTTTCAAACAAAACAATCTTGAAGATCTTGAAGAAGATAGTAAATGATGTAGGTCATGATTGGCATGTGCAATTAAATCCAACTTTGTGGGCATACAGAACCAGTATTCGCACACCAACAAGAGCTACCCCATATGCCTTGGTCTATGGAGCAGAAGCAATCTTACCATTAGAGGTTGAAATACCTTCGCTTTGGGTCTCACTCAAAGGACTAATAAATGATGAATACTACATAGTATCTCGCTTGTAAGAGTTAGAACTATTAGATGAAATACATCAACATGTAGCTGATCATTTGAAGGGTTATCAACAAATTATGTCTCGTAGCTATAATCATAGAGTTAAACTATAGACATTTCAAGTAGGTGACTTAGTCTTGAGAGAAAATCCATGTAATTAGCAAGACAGGGAAAAGAAAGGAAAATTTGAACCAAACTGGCTTGGTCCATTTGTCATCATTGCAACATATGGTTATGGGGCATATTAGTTGTCTATGTTAGAAGAGGACTTGTTTGAAGAGCCGATCAACATCAGTCATTTGAAGAAGTTCTATGTCTGAAAAAATCATAAAAAATCAGAAAAAGTCTTGAAAAAATTTAAAAAAAAATTAGAAAAAGTCCTGAAAAAAATCCAAAAAAATAAAAATAAAAAAAAATCAGAAAAAATCCTAAAAAAATCCAAAAAATAAAATTAGAAAACATCCTAAAAAAGTGCAATAAAAACAAGTGGTGAAAACCTGGCAAACAGGCGCTACTTGTGATCAAAATAGGCTCCTTCATCTATTAGCTTATGTCTTACATTCACTTTCGGCATCATCCATCCATATCTATCATCTGTACATATCTTTCATATCCATATCATGCAATGGGAATCCTTATGTTTCATCATGGCTTGATGAAATTTGTACATATCCATAATCTTTTGGTTGTGTTTACACTGGGGGCAGCAACATAGACTAAACAAGAGAGGGGCAACGAGCTTTTTGAACATCAAAAACAGAAAAAAGATGATTTGTCAAAACATAAATTGACACATCAAATCAACCACAACACAACGATCACTCAATGCTACTAAAATCAAAACAACATGATCCAAACAAACATCAAAACAAGAACATCAATGTTGATAACCAACTTGGATGATCTTAATCTGAATAATGTTTGAAATATTTTAGGCAAGATTTGAATGGTTGTTTGATTTTCTATCATATCTCTGGAGCAATTCAATGATGTACTGAACTAGAAAAGCAAGGAAGGAGTATGATATTTCTTTGTCTGTTGTTTGCGAGGAAATCATTAGTACTATGCAAATTGGTTGCGAGGCACACTCTACTAAGTATCATTGATGACATTTCAAAATTTTCATAGGAAACAGGTTAACTCTTGTCTGTTTATGCAAGCAATACTCAGGTCATCTCGGTTCAATTATACCTAGATGCTTGTATTATCTTGCTATATCAAAATTCATGAAAGCAATACTCAGGTCATCACTGGTGCTAACATACCCTTTGATGCTTGTATTAACTTTCAACATTTCAAAGCTCTATGATGATACAAAAAAGCACAAATAAGCTCTCTGAATGGAAATATTGTACGAATATCCTGCATGGTTAGTATGGATTGCATTCATGTTAGAATTTGCATTTTGCATTTATAGATTTTCCCAAAAAGTTGGCAAAGTTTCAAATGTTTCATGTCTTTCCAATAAAATGACTGATTACATTTTGACATTCACAAAAACATCATTTCATACATTTTTCATATATATTTGCATCAGAAAATCATAAAAAATAAAATATACATGATAATCAAAACATTCATAAAAATTCATAAATTGTATCATTCATCATACAATCATGCATCAATAGATTTCACTCCTCTCATAAATCATGCATACATATACATCATAAGCATCGAGAAACCATCATATCATAAAACATCATGCATATAGAAAATAGATGCATTTATCTCATCATAAATCATCACTGCATTTCATATATCTCAAAAATGTATGTCAAAATGTACAAAGATGTCAACTACACATGATATAACATCATAAAAAATGAGATCATCTCAGGGTGTATACAAATGTCTCAATAGAGTATCACAAAAACATCATGTACAATGCACTAGGCAGTGCTATCCTCTGATGGTGCTGGTCTGGGACCTATACCACCTGCACTTGATGGACCTGCTCCACCTATCCCTGATGGCCCTCCTAGAGGTAATGGCTGTGTCACACCCCTACTGGTAGTCTGAGAGCGACTATGAGTAGATCGAGACTATGTATAACTCTCCCTCCGCTCAGGTGGCACCGCATCATGATACCTAGTCCTATAGAACTCTACCTCCCGAGTGGCTCTCGTCACCTCTCTCATCATGTCACCAAGAAAGGTACTCACTGCTACTCTCTGTAGACTATCAGCTAGAGCGATGGCCTGCTCTCCTCGCTGTCTGGCTGTATCTCTCTCAGCAGTAATCGTCCTCAACTATCCCTGAAGCTCTATAATCAAGGTCTGTGCCTATGCTAACTGACCTTGTAAGCTCTGTACTATACTCTACAAAGAAGATATCTGACCTGACACCACTGGATCTACTGAAGGTGATGGATCTATATGTCTCATCTGAGGTCCACCTCTACTACCTCTCCTACCACCTCCACTCCCTCTCCTACTGCCTCTATCACCACCTCTACCACCACCATCACCTCCACTCTCCTCATCACCACTATCTCTCTCCGACTCATCATCACTACCTCCACTCTCCTCATCATCATCATCTCCATCCAACTCATCACCCTCTGAAGCTATCTCTCTTTGTCATCGCTGACCGCCTCTCTGTGGTCTCTATATAGCAACCGAAGCAACAGGATCATCAGGATCAAACAATCATGGTGTAGGATGCTCTAACACATACTGACTATACTCTAGTGTCATCCCTGCATCAAAGACATCAACTCGGTAATCCCACATCACAACTCCTAAACTAGTGAACTCTGCCACTGCTGCCTCATAAGAAATCCGTGGACCCCACACTGTAATCTCTGGCTATCACTGTGCATAAATGGCATAACCCTTAGGCATACCTTGAATCTGACCAAACTACCGACATAATCATCTAGCAAGAAATCTCTCAATAAACCATGAAGTACAGCCAATAAGATAACTGGATGTACAGACATAGGGCATCTCCCTCGCATCCTCTGGCCATGCCTCACAATCTACATATGGCCGCTAGCATACTATATCAAGATCATCTAAGAGACACTGCCAATGATCCAGTTTGCCCAGTCTCGGCTGAGCAATAATATCACTATATCCCCATCTGTATGATTAACTGATAGGTCATCATTCACGAGTCAACGGTCACATAATGGAAAAATGCTCCCATGCCCATATCTGTAATAACGAACAATCAACAACAAAACTCCGGCCTCTACTGTATACAATATGATGTAACTCATCATACAAATGCGCAAGCATGCATGATCCCCACGTATACCGTGTACCCTACATCACCATCCTCTCTAGCACATGACCCCACCTGACTGCGAACCCCTTCGACCTATGGTCAGGGCACAAAACACATCCAATGAGACCTGCAAGTACAGACGGTAAGGGTGCATATGAATCTGCCATCTCGCCCCATGGGATGAAGTATCCAGCCTCTCGGCTATCAAAGACCATTATCTCGCCCATCACTGGGATCCTCAAGATACGGTACATGTCCTCTGGTGTCACGGTAATCTCTCTGGTCAGTAAATGAAATGTGTTGGTATCACTATGCCACCGCTATACGAGTGTTGTCAATAAAGCTCTACTGAGGCGCACCTCAGGCATGTCAAGCAACGAAGTCAATCCATATGCCTCAATCACATCCCGATCTGACTATAACATTTGTGGAATCAAGCTCCATGTACTTGGGAATGTCTCCCGTAACTGCAAAATGCCCAATCTCTCCTTTTGACACATCATCATGACAAAGCAAAATCAATATCAAATCATCACAACTCATCAATCAAATCTGAATATCAATCACACTATTTGTTTTTCATCATAATGGAAAGCAAATATATCGCAATCATGTTTGTTTTTAACAACCTTAGAAGCAAACATATCAATCACACTATTTGTTTTTCATCATCATGGAACGCAAATATATCACAATCATGTTTGTTTTTTACAGCCTTAGAAGCAAACATATCAATCAACTGCTTGTTTTTCATTTTCATGAAAGCAAATAATCAAAATCATGTTTGTTTTAACAACTTTAGAAGCAAACTTATCGATCCTATTTGTTTTTAATAACTTTAAAAGAAAATCTATCAGTTATTATTTGTTTTCCAACAACTTTGGGAACAAATTTATCACTCACAACAACAAGCAATAATGGGTGCTATGAAAATCATCATGGGCGCTACAAAATCAATGGTGCTATGAAAATAGTTATGGGCGCTATAGAAATCTTCAACGGCACTACAGGATTAAAGGCACTACAGAAAGCTTCAAAGGTGCTACAAAATTATATGCGCTATGAAAATTGTCATGGGTGCTATGCAAATAATCAAGGGCGCTAAAACATACTATTTCACACTCAAAACATTGATAAACGTGCTTTGAAAGGAAAATTTTCAAAAAGCAGAGGTTTAATGGGGTACATACCGGAGGTCCATAATGCACCAACTGCTAATGTCATCGGATGCGCTCAAAACGGTGTTGGTGAATTGGAAGTGCCATCTTTCTCACTCTAGAGCTCAAAATTTAAAATTTTTACTAGGTTAAAATGAGAAAATGACATGGAAAATGACATTTTTAACCTATTTAAAAGCAAAATTGGGGCATTTTAGCACATTTTATCACAGTAGGGGAAATTTTAGTCATCAATTTTTCATTTCATATCTTTTCAAATCATTTTCTTCATATCATATAATTTTCAAACGATGAATCGACATCTTCAAAATCATAAAAATTAAAACATTCCAAAATTTTTTTTTTCACAAAATCAAAATCTTATCGATTCATCGCTCGAGGGGGCATATACCATCAGCATTCAACAATAAACATCCGGGAAAATTTCAAATTCTTTGAAGCAATGCGAAACACATCACTTCAAAGAGGGGCAAATGTATACACCTAAAAATGGTCACATCATAGTCTGGTAATTAATTAAATATTTTAATATTTAATTAAATCTCTAAATTGATTATGTATAAATAAATTTAAATAATTTATTTATATTTGTTCAAGATTTACGATTAAATAAATAAGTTTATTTAATCACTTTTCTTATCCATTTCTCAATTAATTAAATAAACATTACGATTTATTTATATTAATTATCATTTAATCTTGGCCTGAATATTTTATTCAAATAAAGATTAAGTATTCTAATATTCTTCTAATTCATTCACAATTAAATATCCAAAATATTTAATTAAATTTTCTAAAGTCCTATTTACAATTAAATATCTCAAATATTTAATTAAATCTTCTATAGTTCTAAAAATTAAATATTTCAAAAATATTTAATTTCCTCAAAACTCACTTGAAATTAAATAAATTTATTTATTTAATTAATTGGGGGATTATCTTCAACAACCATGAAACAAACTTCCAAAATAGAAAATTAATTTCTCTGTTCCTATGCAAACTTGTTCCCGTGGGTTGAAGACAAGGCTCCATTCTTCTCTCCAACCTCCCAACATTCTCCATCTTCCTCTCAACCTCTCCATTGCTCACCATTCAAACTTACCAGACAATCTCACAACCATTGATCTTTGCCAGCTAGGATTTTTCCTGCAAAAAGCTATAAAAAGGACTGCCAAGTCTTTGAAATGATAGAGAAGCCTTCAATAGGAAAACTATACCAAATTTGCAATAGCATAGATTTTAGCATTCATAAGCATTCTAGTATCATAGCATGGCATAGCATAGCAGTATTCCATATCATGGCATATCCACTTCATATCATAGCATCCATAACTCATAGCCCCTATGCATAATTCACGGCCCTTGTGCATATCCGTATCAGCATTTCACTCCACCAGCATATATAATAGAGAAGCACTTTCCTTTTCACACTCGTTCTGCAGGTTGCCATTCAGAGAAGCCTTGCTTACACAATCTAAGAGCAGCAGCTTCAAACAAATCCTTGGAGATAGAGGAAAATGGAACGGCTCTGAAGAAAGCTTCGTTTGTTTCCTTTGAATTCAAATTATTTGTTTTTTCTTCAGTTTAATGTTTCATTTTTGTGTTTTTATTTTTTTACTTTGATACTAACATATTTACAAACACATTTTTGGTGCCCACCATGGGGCTCTTGCCCCAATTTTTACATTTTATTGTAGATTTTCCTGATAGGTTACGACCAAAAACAGCGGATTAGCACAATAAACACGCTTCAACAAAATTCATACCCAGTTCAGCGCCCGTGATTCATCTTGTAGCACCCTTAAAGCATCCTGTAGCGCTCGTAAAGCATCCTCTAGTGCACTTAAAGCATCCTGCAATGCCCTTAAAGCATCCTGCAGCGCCCGTAAAGAATCCTGCAGTGCCCGTGAAGCATCTTGTAGCACCCGTAAAGCATCCTGCAGTGCCCGTAATTCATCTTGCAGCGCCCATGATGTCTATTATAGCACACTTTTGAAAAGGTTGCAAATTGTAAATTGTAATTTAAATATAGCTTGACTGAATCCGACGCGACCGCGGACAGTAAAAACTTTGAAAGAATTAAGCAATCCTAGGGTAGTCACATAATTAAAAATGAAGGAATCCTAGGATAGTCACATAATTTAAAATCAAGCAATCCTAGGATAGTCACTTCACTTTCAATTTTGGGCTAAAAAGAACTCCATGTTTTTGTGAAGCAACATCTTCACCTAGCATAGCAAATTCTTTATTTGGGCTTAAAATTGAATCTTTGTTTGCTTTGTTTTAAACGGTGATAGGCCTATGCTCTCCCCTTAACTGGGTGATCAGAATGCCAAACTCATCTATTTCATTTCATGCAATTTCCAGTTTTGTTAAAACCTTTTAGAGAGCCTGCTCTTGTGGGAAAAAGTACTCACCCAAGAGGAACGACTTAAGTGGGTTCAAGCCAAAGCCAGGCTATTCCACCCCACTATAAAATTTAAAGCAAAATTGGGGAAACCCTCTTTTTACGGTAGTGTGCAAGATAACCATCCCCAAAGCCTTTGTTCTAAAGGTAGGGAGGTCTCTCGAGCGAGTATATCGTTTTCCACACCGAACGGAAACCCTTACTATGAACTTAGTGTAGTATCCAACTGAAGTCAGTTTCTGAACATCATAATAATCACAGTGCAGGGGAGGAAAGAATCTACCCCCAAGATACTCACCATATAACTACCAAGGACTATTTTCTTAGGGGATTTGGTATCCACTTCCGTCACTCTGAGTATGCACCTAGAAAAGACAAACATGGGTGCCCTTTCGGGGGTGACACAGCTGTGTGAGTTGACGCAGTTCTAAGATGTGGGCTGTTGATTACTATGATGACCTATTTGAGTACTAAGAGTGAGTCTGTTTGATCTATTTATCATGTGTAAAACCCATTAAAACAATTTTTGAAAAACATTTTGATCACACTTTATGTTTAGCATAGGGCTTAAAACAACTATTCTACAAATTGTTTGATGTGTTTTCAATACATTAATTCAATAAAGATCATCCAAAATTCACAATTACATTGATTACTCTCATGTTACAAAATTGGAAATCCACAACTTTTGTTAAGAAATCCATTCTCAAACGAATCAAAAAGCCAAAGAAACCCCTTAGCTACAAGAAACTATTGAAGAAAAGACGATTCCTGTATCAAAGCCGAAAGGTTTTACTCAAATATAGAACATTTCTCCATCGATATCATGACTGTGTTAGAGGTTTCACCGATGATTATGCTATAGAACCTTTATACTCACAAGCCTTCTTTCAAAGAAGATCCCTTTCTCAAAGGCATAACCATAGTCAACGTATTCATTTTTGTTATATTCCCCAACCTGCAATTGAATATTCTACTCGTCCAAATCAAATTTTGCAATAGAGAACTCAATCACATTAGGCATTTATCACAAATCCATCCTTTTATGAAACTAGGATCAAACTTCATAAAGTGAAAAATCATCCTTTTCTTGATCTTTTGCTTAATATTCCCCTCAACAGGATTTTCATCCTTTCAATTAGGGAACAACACAAGCTAAAGGCTAGAAATCTTTTAAGTCATAGAATTTTCATTCTATCCTGACTTTCATATCCATCACAAATTGCACTATTTCATTCTTTTGATCAAAAGTGAGTAGAATTTGGAACAAATCTTATGCCTGTCTTCACAAGATCTCGAAAACATATGGAAAAAGATGAAGGAGAAACCACTACAAGCAAAATGGGTGACCATAATGAGAAAGAAGAGGATACATTTAATGTTGATGAATTAACAGAAGAAAAGCTTCAAGAAGCGGAGCAAGATCCCCAATTCCATACTCTTATGGCAAGGATTTTAGAATGAAACAAAGAAAGATATTTTCTTTCATTAGCTAATCAAGGAGCTAAGTTACCTTACAATTTTGATATAGAAGGGATTAAACAGAATCCTGAAACTCCTCCTACTGACTTTAGTGCCCTTACTCAACAGATAAAAGAATTACAAGGGAAAATAAAGGAGATGCAAGGGGGTACAACAAAGAAGTATGTTTTGGAAGACATATCTCCTTATCCATTCGATACGAGTCTTAAAATGATCCCTTTTCCAAAACATTGCAAAATCCCTAAATTTGATAGGTACAATGGAAAAACTGATCCCATTGAACATGTGAGGGATTTTTGAAATATGAGTCTAGAATTTGCCTATGACGATACCTACTTAATGCGTTTGTTTCCACAAAGTCTGGGTGCACAATCCATGGAGTGGCTTTCCAAGATCACTCCCCGCATCAAAACCTTTAAGGAGTTAATAAATCAGTTTATATCATAATACTCCTACAACATCCAATACCAAATAACAATGCTTGATCTTTGTAAAGTGAAACAAAAAGTAGGAGAATCCTTCACTACATTTTTACAAAGGTGGATAAGGTTGTTTGCACGATATTCTCATCCTATTCCTGAAAAGGAAAAGATGGATATCTTCATCAATAGCCTAGATCAAGAATTAAGTTACAAGCTTAATCTTCATTGTCCTCCTAACTTTGAAAAATTAATTGAAAACGCAATCACCATTGAAGGGGCCTTGGTTAAAAGAGGAGTGATAAAACTTGATAATCCAAGTTCATCCGACCAAAACAACAATGATAAAACAAGGTTTTGGAATAGAAATAAAAATGTTGTCAATGATGGTATAGTGGATGCAAATAATCTATGAACAAGACCATCTATCTTCAACCTATCAAGTGTTCCACGAAACAACCAACAAGGAAATATCAACCAACAAGGAAATATCAACAAAGACAAAACTCCAACCAAGAAAGCATGTCATGTGAATCACCGCCAAAATCATATGTATAAATAAATGACTGCATAATCAATAAATAGAATTGCATATCATGTGAATTGCCACCAAAATCATATATATATATCGCTCAACAGTGTCACATCACAATGTCATAATGTATCAATAAATATGGAAGCCCGTAGGCTATAGGATCATAGTACAAAGTATCAGTATATGTCAAGAAATGTCCCTATCCTGAACTGCCACTGCTATCATGACTAGAGTGTGCAAATGACTGATGCTGAGATCCTGATGACCTGTGACCTGAATGTGGCCTATTGTATGGACCAACTCTGCGTGGCTGCTCAACACCCTCTGTGCTAACTATCCTGGAGTGGGTCCTAGTTTGAGACCTCTCACTGCATGCCTCTGAAAAGCTTGGGGCCCATCTCTCTAGAGGAATTTCTGCCTCATATAAATCTATGTAATAAGTGGCCCTCTCCCCAGCTCTGACTAACTCTCTAGCAAATGCAGCTGTCGGCCCAGTACATAGAGCTCTAATCTCTATAAATCTCTACTTGGTCTCTTGCCTTCGAGCTATGGCATGATCTTTGTCCATGACGGCTCTGTCCCTCTCCATCCATAACACATCTCTCTCAAACATCATGACCCTCATCTACTCCTCCAAGGATGCAACCTGGGCACGAAGTGTAGCAGTGTTGGGATCAACTGCCCTTGTGTCCACCTGTCTCACCCTCTACACACCATCATCCTCATCCTCTAGCTCCTCCAGAATCCTATCTCGAATCTCCCACTCATGATCATCCTCCTCCTCCTCATCATCCTGATAGGCACCAAGTAAGTCTAGGGCATCAATCTATGCCTCCTCTCTGCTTTCCTCCTCCTCTACACCAAACTCTTGAATGGCCTCCTCTGTGGGATGCTCCTCATCTTTTCCAGCTGCAACATGCACCTCCTCCCCACCTCTGCCAACATTGGGCATTTTAACATCCTCCTCCTCCTATCTCTCCTCACAGATAGGTGATAATGGTGGCCGTCATCCCCTCTGTCCATGCCTCCCTCTCCCACCACCTCGCCAACCACCTCCCCCACCATCTCCATCATCGCCACATCCCCCCACCTCTCTGACCTCTGCCTCTACCATGCTTGCCATGCGGTCCTTTCCCTTGCCGCTCTATCGGCGCAGCTTGATCTAGATTTGTAAGGGGTATCAGCCTATGCACAACCCACCATTGATCACATGCCTCGGTGGTACCTGGTTCTACTACACCATCTCTCCAACCCCACTGAACTACCTACAATGCATCAATCTTTACATTGGTAGTGGCCATGGGAATCTCTAGACCCCACAGGGGGATCTCTTGTGAGGACCTCGAAAACTCTACTCGTCCTTTGGGCTCATCCTGAATCTCTCTAAACTGTCGCAAGACACGATCTGGAAAATGTCACTCTATAATATGCACATGTAAAACAATTCTCCCAATCAGGTACTATGTTTGGTGGCAATAAGGAAAATGATCATCCTCATCTGACTACTCTGGATAACCCAAGTATTGTCTCCATGTGAACTATACCATGGTGTTGATGGCATGTCTGAAGTACCCGGTATCTCCCATATAGTGTTGTGTATTAGCCCCCGAATAACAGAAGGCATAAGGGGCTCCATGCTACACATCAACTGTAACTGGTGGAAAAAAAATGGCAATGTGTTCCCATGCCCATACCATCAGGAGCATGGTATCACAACTCATAGACTAAGTCTCTCGATAGGCTATATCATGCAAATGAAAGTATAACATGCCGTGAAGACAAGGATCCCAAGCATATACCTCCCATCCCTCTAACATACCCACTAGCATCTCTCCCCAACCCACAAAAAAACCATGACCTCGACGGTTAGGAATGACTATACCACCTATTAGTGTACACAATAGACAATCCAACTTCCTATACCTCTATGCCAATACACGCCATCTAATCTGATAATGATAAAAAAACTAACTATTTAATATCTACATGTGGATAATATTGACACATCTCAATGAAACCCCTCTGGGTATCATATCTCACCCTTGTGCCTCTGAAGGAAGTCTCAGAATCTTGTAGATGTCCTCCAAGGTAACTGTCACCTCTCCAGTAGGCAGGTGAAATGAAGAAGTCTTTGAGTGCCACCATTCACACAATGTTGTCAGTAGACCTTAGTTTGCCTGAATAGTGGGCATGTCTATCACATGAAGAAGACCCAAATGCCATAAGAATCGTTTCTCCACTCTTCGTAAACTATCTCGGAAGCGTAAATTAAATGATCTCGACTCTCACGTATTCAAAGAGTCCAAAACAACTTGCACAGTGACAAAATCAAATTCTATTCACATGCGTCATTATTTTGCAAATGCGTCATTGTTTTGCAATTGCATTGCAAGAAACCAAATGCATCATTTTAAGTCACAAATGTGTCATTTTACCTCAAAACTATGTGCATAAATAACAAATGTGACTACATATCAAATGCTCCTCTGTCTATCAACGCATAACAATATCATGCTAATTGCAATTGCGTAAATTAAATATCAAATGCGTTGAAACTATTGCAAATGCATTGAAAATAAAACAATTGCATCTAAATTAAATGCAAATGCGTAGAACTGAAAGAAAAATGCGTTGAACTGTGATCAACTACGCTAAAAATACACTTAAATTTACAAATGCGGTGATCTGCATGCACATGTGTTGATAACGAATTCAAATGTGACTATCTAATATAGTGATGCATGATGAAAATTGACATTAAATGCATAAAAAAATGTGAATACCTAAAATTCAAAAGTTGAGAATTAAGTACATACTAGGGGGTCCACGTCGGCTGGCCACTTGAAGGTCTGAATCCTGTATGCTCGATGGTGGGTGTGCGGAATAGGAGACATCTTTGCTGAGGGTGCAGAGCAAAATTCTCAAATCTCAAAGCTATGTGGGTGAAAATGAATGGGTTTTTACCCCATTTTCTATTTATACCTAGGGTTTTGGTGGCATTACTTTCTACCGTCTACGTCAATTCCAATTTCAATCAACCCATACCCATCCTTAACACTTCCAACTTCAATTTCGTCAACTCCACTACATTTTTGGTTATCCAATGGACTAATCAGGATTATTTTCAATTTTTTTTGAAATTTTTCAAAAATTTGTCAATTTTCACAAGGGGGCATACCTTTATCTATTTTACATTGGGGCATTATTAGAGCATATTTTTATCGATTTTCTTTGACACAATGCCAAAATGACATTGTATCAAAAATAGGCAAATGTAGACACCGAAATCGGGTCTAAGCCTGCGACTTCAATATTCCTCATAATTCGTATTCTTCATGGTAATGATTAAATAATGTCAATTATTTAATTATTCTCTAAGGTTTTCATTTCTTCTATTAATTAAATAATCTTAATTATTTAATTAATTCACACTTTTCTTTATTCTATTTGATTAATTAAATAAATGCTTTTTATTTAATTATGTTACTAATTAACCTTATTCTTCTTGTCAAATTAAATAAATTCTTATTTAATTT